>CM049926.1:3837500-4105000 GCA_027405835.1 Asclepias syriaca | reverse complement strand
GATGGATACGCTTAGATTTCGTGGTGCCCAGTTTTGAAAAAAGACTTCTAGAATCATATATATAAATTATTGCACGTGTTAAATATTTTTAATTATGTACTTTTCCCCCAAATCTCCACAAATTTAATTACCCCACAATATTTGTACCAAAATCACAATAATCGTATATCAATAATTTATAGCACAAATAAACTGGTAATGAATTATCTTGACGAAAATAAACCAAAAAAAAAATAATATTAATTATGGGAGTAACTGAAACTTCTAAAAATAGCAAAGAAAGTAATACTGAATATAGAAAACAGCTATGAATTTTTTTAAAAAAAGAAAAGATTTCAGTTTCTGGCTCTCGAGACATAAAAAAGAGCGATGATCCTAATTAATTAATTAATTAATACTTTATCTGATTGTCACATATTGCTGCCTCCAAACATGTTGGTGATGATGACTCACCAGCTCGTAACATCTCCGGAGTCCATCGCCGCCGACGCAGGCGGTGGTTCCAGAAAACTGGTGGTCGTTAGTCAAATCTTCATCTGGCATTTCTATTTCCTCTTCATCGTCATCATCATCATCATCATCATCAGTTTCATCTTGAACGAGATGCAATCTAAGCCGTCCATCTTGTCTAGAAGCGCGAAGAATCTCGGGACGTACGATCTTAACTTCAGTAAGCATCAACCTTCCATTTCCTCTAACCGGACGAAGGTAGAACGTCGGCCGTCCGTCTTGACTTAGCGAAGATAACGGCGGTGGAAACTTCTTATCCATCGCCACCACCTCTTTCTTCATCATCATCATCTTCATCTTATTATTACTAAACGATGTCGTGCAACAAAAACTCTCCTGTACCACATTTATTCTCTCGTCTGAACTTTCAAACCCTAAACTTTCCGTACAAGACATCAACCCTACGTCTTCCCCCCCACCGGAAAAAATATCATCCATAACACTACCACTATATATATATATTAATATTTGATGAATGTGTTTTTCTTTTCTTACATACAACTATATATATATATATAGTTCAGTTATAATAGTAATTCTAGTACTTCTCTCACACATACACACACATTCTATATATAGAGAGAGAATGCATGGGAATGCGATACATATAGAGAGAGAGAGAGAGATATTAATGGGAGGATGAGGGTATTAATAATATCCTCACACCTAAGGTAGGGGAGCAGGAAAACATTAAAGTTTTGGCGGTAGAGATGGTGGAGGTGGGTAACGAGGTGAATTTTAAAATTATTAATTAATATTTGTTGTCAGCCATTATAAAATTAAAATTAAAAGTGAATTTGTAGAGAGAGAAGAGTGCCAGCGAAACAGAGGGAAAGGTGCAACTGGAGAATGAGCTGGGTGATGAGAAGGGGAATAGGTATCCCGGTCCCACTAATCAAATGGGCTTTACATATTTATATTTATATATAAAGTAGTCAATAAATATATATATATATATATATGGAGAGAGAAACTAAATCTTCCTATAGGTTTGGTAATTTGGTTTTCATTTTGATATTTTTTTTAATTAATTTTCACTATCTAAAATTTAGAATTAAAATTTCTTAAGTGAAAAACTAATCTGATCTAAAGAAATATTAATTTAAATAAATAATGTGGTCTCATATTTGAAATCTATTTAAGATATTTCGTAATTTTAGAATAAATAAATAAATAAATTTGATTTGTGTGGTTGAGGTAAATTAACCTTTGCTTTTTATGAAGATAAGTGATAAATTAAATTGATATTAATTGAATTGTATATAAATTTATTTTATATTTATTCAGAACAAGTTATTTCCTTAAATAGATTATTAAAATGAATTGAAGACGGTGCCTCTTCCATGATAGGTTGGGTAGTGATGTGGATGAGTTTACTAATGATTTACCAATGAATACAATTAATTAATTCTTTTCCTTTCTATTTTTAGATTTTTCATTAAATTAATATTATTCCAAAATAGAATTTAAAAAAAAATGAAATAAAGTAGATGGTGATATGAATTTGGGTGGCAAAGTTGGTCAAAAACCGAAGACAACTTTGGCTGTCTAGACCTACGTATGTATCAATATTTTTCAGTCAAAATTGTTACAAAACACAAAAAACAAAATCAAACAATTATAAATTAAATTCGTTTTCAATTGAATTGATTCTTTTGTTAAAAAATTTAATTTTAATTAAAAATTAATTTAAACATGAATTAATTTAAAAATATTTTTTAAATAAATTAAAATTTATCTAAATAACTTTTTACCTTTAAAATAATAAAAGCGTATAGGTAATTTGTCATTTTTGATGTTGATGATGAGTTTGAAAAAAACAATAAGTAAAATAAATAAATAAAAAAGAGAGGATAATAAGCCCATATTGAGGACCAAAAGTGATTGGTTGAGTTTGGCTAATATCCCGTTGGGTGTTTCCACTTTTTATGGTGGCTACCTTCAATATGACTTCCCCCTTTTCGTCTGTCCCAAAACGCAAGCAATATATATATATATATATATATTTCACGACCGATGTGTTTATAAGTCTCTTGTTGAAAAAATAATTATTGTAAATTCTTTTTTGTTTAATTAAAGATAAATATATTTTTTCTTAAACTCATAAAATGCTAATAATAAGTTAGGTTAACTTAACATAAAATATATTTTTTAAAAATAAAAATTGTAAATAAAAAAAAGTTTTTGTTAGACTACTATATACTATTCATAATATTACTTATTATTTTAATTAATTTAAATTCAAGTAATATAATATTTATGATAATAAAAATAAAAATTATTATTGTTATTATTTAATAATAAATAAAATATTAAGAAAAAATTATTTGAATCATAAGTATCTTCACTTTAAAATCATGAGTTTATATTATAAAATAATAATAATAATAAACAAAATAATGTAATATTCCCCAATTGAATAATTTCAGGTAGGTTGCCCCTCCTTGTTTCCGGTAGGCCGTTGGGTTGGTTGTTTAGTCCCTAACTTTTACGTGTCTATATATATATATATATATATATATATATATATTTCAGAAAAAGTTGAAAAGGGCAAAATTGAAATATAAAAATGGACATTCTCATGCATCTGTCATGAAATAAGACATTTAGGGTTGAAAACAAAGGAAACATTTCAGTTTTGCAAGAGAGGAGGTTTTCATTAAAGAACTTGCTTATTACTGAAAACATCAAATTTGTAGTAGAAACCTATTATTCCTTAACCAAGGCATTCAATAGCAAAAGTGAACCTATTATTTACATTCTTTTAGTAATATTTCCATTTTTTAAAATATTTTAGATTTTTTTCAAACTTCTTAACTGATAATGTTACTAATTATTTTAACTATGGTAAATCAGCATATCCAATTCCTCTACGACTAGTAGGAAATAGCACGAACAAAGTGCTGGAGAAAACCCCAGCACCCATTGGCAAATTCATCATCACAACTTTCATGTTTTCTCCAGCTTCAGGTAAGAAACAGCGTTGCACGTCAGAATCACTCAGAGCAAAGATCAAAAACACGATAACCGAAACGAACGCGTGAAGAAAATCTATGGCTCCGATCTTGAACTTAGAGAAATATTCTTCTTCTTCGCGTTCTTCCGGAGATTCTCTTCGCGTTTTGCCGTAACTTCTGCCGTTGAATACGTATAAGCCCCTGAATGTGGCAGTACCGTAGTAAACCTTTCCGTCGCAGTCCCTGAAAGTATCGATAAACGTGGAGAAAAAACAGAAGATTGCACAGATAAATATAAGGCAGGCAGTGAGGCATACGTTGGCCGGTTGGCAACTTCCTTTGTTGGAAAATGGTGGAGTTAGGGTTCGGAATGCTAAAACAGTCCCTGTTGGAAGAAGGTTTGCAAGATTTGCTGCTGTGGCTAATGTCTTGTGCACAGGATGATGATGAGTTGTTGTCTCACAAATCCTTTTCCCTGCAACCCCCATTATCGGCGGCCGAGGTGGTGGTGGTGATGGATGTGAGTGGACTATACACGGTGGTTGAATATAAGCCATTTTGGTAGGGGAAAAGGATGGATCAGATAAGGAGCAGTTTGTTTAGGTTTTTTCCTATATATCTCTATGGATATATCATGTTATGGTGGTGTTTGTATTTTTGAGGGGGGGAAAGATTGGAAAAGGCAATGAAGAACAGAAAGATATGGGTAAAAGTTGTGTATAAAGTGAAAAGATAACACATTACACATGTGATTCTGGTTATATTATGACATCAAAACACCATGTATACCAAAAGGAAGATAGAAGTTTGGTTTTTGGATTAAGACATGCACCAAGATGATCCACGAGGATGAAATTTCCCGTTACACTAGGAAATGTAATAAAAAGATTTCATATGTCTAACTAAGGATAAAAGAAACTATTAAGCAAGATTCTAGCATGTCTTTTAGGGGAGCACAGAATATTATTAGATTTTTCAGAAACATTCTCTTATTGCAGAGGTTCAATTTCCATTTCAAAATGAGCCAAACAAACATAGCCAAAAATAAACATTAAAGATAATTGATATGAAAACCCGATTGTCAAAACCTAGAAAATAATATAGATACACTAAAGCTACAACTGGAAGGGTAAAAATTGAGCAGAGCAGAGACAATAAATACCCAAATGAGCCGCTTGAGGTTGCCTGGATTGTAGCTTTTGTGTTAAAAATCAGGCACCAAATATATTATTCTCTATGCCTTTTTCCTCAAAAGCCTGTTCTTGGCTATTCATCCGTTACGCATCCCTTTGAAGCTGATTGAACATTTTTTATGTACTGGACAAGAATGCGAAGAACAAAATCATCAAACTTTCTATGTAAGAATCTGGCGTTTTACAGGAAATTTTATAAACTGAATTGCCAAACACAGGAATAAAGAAAACAGTTAACACACACCTTATAAAGGACGCCACGGGTAGCTCTATAAGGTGGAGGGCTCCATCTCTTTCTTCGGTTCTCCAACTCAGCATCTGATAGTTGAACATCCATTCTCCTTTTCCTGATGTCTATGGTAATAATATCTCCGTTTTCCACTAGACCAATCGGACCACCTTCCTGGAAGTGAACAACATTTCATCCATTTTAAGCATGAAATTTCGACTTCTTTTATCTAAAATTTTTTTGGCTCCCATACCACTTAAGTGGTTGGGATATGTATGAAATCCTTAATATAACTAGTGTTTATTGCATAATAGGAGAGAACTAAGATGCAAATTGAAAATTGTGAGAGAATAGGGATTAGATTCACTATCAAGTTCAGTCCTTGCTCAGATTTTCAAATCTCATTTGCCCTTGTAATATGCCTCTCTCATAAACAGTAAAAATGGAAACCTAAAGCACCTGTGCTTCTGGACAAATGTGCCCAACGACGTATCCATGTGAACCTCCAGAAAATCTACCATCAGTTAATAGTGCAACTTCCTGCATTATCAAGATGGATTTGCAAGTCAGAGATTTGGCAGGAAAAGTTGTTGAAGTAATCCGCTCAGATCAGGGAAATGTTGGAGTAGATGAAATAAAAGTAATACTGGAAATAATAGCCTTGTTTGCATGGACACCATAATACAAGGAATTGAGGAAACCTAAAAACTAGTATGAGAAGTAGAGTTAGAGCATAGCATACCTTCCCAAGACCAGCACCCATGATTGCACTTGTTGGAGTAAGCATCTCGGGCATTCCAGGTCCCCCCTTAGGACCCTCCCCTCTAATAACAACCACTTTCCCCTGGAAACAGAAAGTGGATTTGAGAATTCCAATATTTTCATAGATCTCTCAGATCAGGGTCAAACAAATGGACTCTGGAGGTCCAAGATCCATGTTTTGAGCAGCACAGCATCCAAAGTCCCAATTAAAATATATGAGTTTTAACTTAAATAAGTTTGATAGAAATACCAACCAAGAACATATTATAGCAGTAACAGAAGGTTGTGTAGAAAAAAATTGTGTAACCCAACTAAAAACGTTTCCCAGAAAATCTGGATACTTTCACACCCATTTTCCAACTCCAGACTGACTAGTAGCCACTACATGTAAAAAAAGAATGAAGCAAGCAGTTAAATGTTTCACCTTAAAATTCATGGGATTTTCAGATATAGCTTCAAGCATGGCTTCTTCTCCTTCAAATACAAGGGCAGGACCTGATAAGCAGTTAACAATCACCCAGTTAGCATCTATGGCTCCATGTAAAATACAGGATGAAGATGGACAATACCGTATAACAGAAAAAGGTAGCTACCTGAAAAATATAATCCTTCCTTTCCTGTAATTTTTGCTACAGAACCCTCTGGTGCAATATTTCCATATAGTATTTGGATGTGACCTGTTTCCTTGATAGGGTTTGACAAAGGCCTTATTATTTGCTGCAGAAAAGGAAACGGAATTCATCTTTATCATGCTTACCAAATCATAGAAACAGGTAACATAACTTCGTACAGCATACTTTCAGCTTTAGGGTTACAGAGTTAGGGGTTTACCTGACCCTCTGTCAAAGGTGGGAATAGTTTCGCATTTTCAGCCAAAGTCTTCCCAGTAACTATAAGGGTGAGAGGAGTGAAAAATAATATAAAAGAAGATTAAGTATATGACTAAAAAAACAATTATTGGTGAACTTTAGAAAGATGAAGTACCAAAATCATCAAGAATAAAACACCTATAATCTACTAGATGAAGTAGGAAGGGGAATATTAGAATGAGATCATTGTAACCAAATAAGAAGCAATCCAAATGCATTCCTAATCTGCATACCAGTTAAGCAATCACCATCCAGAAAGCCAAGCTCCAATAGGTAGCGTATGACTGCAGGCGTGCCTCCAATCTAGGAGATAGTTTTTAATAATAGATAAGTATTTGGGTTATAGCAGCATATCAAAATGACTTGTAAGAGAAGAACAAGCATGATGAATAAAAACCAGTAATTACCTTGTGCACATCCTCCATTACATATTTGCCACTTGGCTTAAGATCTGCAAGGAATGGAACCTTATCGCTGACCTTCTGGAAATCATCAAGGGTCAGCTCCAAACCAACAGACCTGTTAAAATTCCAGCATAAGCTACTTTCTAATAACAAAAATTGAAGTGTGCAGATTCAACTGATACCTTGCAATAGCAATTAAATGCAGAACAGCATTAGTAGAACCCCCCAATGCCATGACCATGACCATTGCATTTCGCAGTGATTTCGGAGTAATAATATCGCGGGGTTTCAGATCCATTTTTATCAAATCAAGAAGATATTTTCCAGCAAGGCGGCATTCATCCAACTTTAGTGGGTCTTCAGCAGGAGTTGATGAGCTTTTTTTTTCATGACAGAAGCAAAGGATTATATAACTCTAATGTGCCAAGAAAATATTAAGTGACCACAATTTGAAACAATTTAAGAAACTAAATATTAGGAAATATCTATCACTGCAGACCTTACCTGTAAGGAAGGCTCATTCCCAGTGTCTCAATTGCAGATGCCATAGTATTTGCAGTATACATTCCACCACAAGCACCAGCACCAGGACATGAATTGCGAACTACATCCATCCTCTGTTCATCATTTACTGAACCACTAACATACTCACCATAGACCTACAATAGGAATTCTCACAAGAAGCACAATAAGAGTTCATGGCACTATGGATATCGAGAGAAAAGAAATCAATACACAAACATCAACAAATAACATGATAGAATGAGACAATGTAAACTGAACTGAAAAAAGGCCAGAAGGCAAGAAAAGTCAAAGGAAATTTAGAACAAGGAGAGGCCATAACAAGGTATAATGACAACCACCACTATACAAGAAGTTCTTCAAACAACAAAATCTAACCAAAAGAATCTTTTATTCAGTCTAGCCACCTGAAGACTGAAAAACACCACTAAAAAATTATTCAGTTATATAACTAGTTTAAACAACTTACATGATCATAAAGAATACACAGAGGATGTTTCCAAAAATATTCTGATACCAAACAAAACAAAATACATTAAATAGAAATGAAATACAATAGGGAAAAACTACAACAGATCTTCTGGCACATTATACATTCTGTAGTTTACAAATAATATTATATCATTCGTTCAGTGGTTGTTATAGTAAAGATTGCACAACATTGTAAAGAATATTATAATATTAAGAAGTTTGAGGAGAAGTTAAATAAATGAATAAAAGGAACAATATAATTTTACTGCAGTAGATAGTGAAATAAACCATGTATTAGAAGATTTTAAGTTGAGAAAAACAGCTACACTTCTGAAAATGATTAACAAAAAAAGAATCTAGTAGACAGCAGCACGCACCTGAAAGGCAGATATTATATCTAATGTTCTCCCTTGAAAATGACCAGGCTGCAAGAGCAAGAAGTTATGTGTCAGTGAGATTATGACAAGATAAATAAAAGAAGTTTAAAACAAATAACATGCATCCGAACCATGCATAATCTGGCTTTATTACATTCCTAGTTACTGAACAAGAAACAAGAGTTTTATAAACAACTTTATATCATGATCAAACAATTTGAGGAAAAATTCTTACATAGACCTAGTTTGTAGAGTAAATGCTTTAAAATATTGTACACTTCTCCAAAAGCAACAATGATTATCTCTGGACCTAATAGTGTCCAATTTCACGTTTCACTTGCTCTTCCTTTCTATTATCCTTCTGCCCGTAGTTTCTTTTCATTACATAATCCAAAAGATAATTGAGCCAAGGGACAAAAATGTATTCCAGGAGATTATTTTTCAATCAAATAAATTACTAGATTAAACTATACAACAAGGAAAATAATTCAACAAACTATATGAGCCTGACCTTGATAGTACCGCCATATATCATGATGCTTGGCCGATTCAGCCGTCCCATTGCCATTATTGTACCCGGCATCTAGCAATTTAGCATTCCATTAAATCATGACATTAATCTGGAGAAGATAGAAATCCATGCTATATGTGTGATGCAATATCAACTATTCAGACTAATCTTCTCAACATAGGTAAAACCACAAATTTCAAAAGAATAAATAAAACAAAATAAAGAATAGGAGTATGATTAATTCAACAAACTCTCTAGGTGGTGAAAGTCTAACAGCACTAGTAATAACAACCAAGAAAAAGGGTAAAAGGAATAATAAAGAAAAATACACTACGTAACAGGTAAAGAGTGTTTTGCAGTCAAATTATGATGTATACCACAAATAACAGAACAGCCTACGCTTTGGAATACTACAGGTAAATTATATACAGTTTGAGAACATAATATTTGTAGAAGCACAAAAGCACCCTCAATCCCCCATTGTTGTTTTATTGAAATCAATATAAGGCGAGCATTCGCAAAAATGCTCACATTTCGATCAAAATGAAAAGCAGACAAAACACACAACCAGCATTTGGAAAGGGGAAAAGAAAAAGGTAGGCTCACATTTTTGTCGCATCCAGGAATAGAAATGTTTCCATCATACCATTGAGCAGACATAACAGTCTCAATACTATCAGCAATCAAATCTCTGGACTGTAAACTATAACACATTCCTCTAGTCCCCATAGAAATAGCATCACTAACTCCAATAGTATTAAACCTAAACCCAACCATGTTAGCTTCTTTAACCCCTTCTTTAACAGCTTCAGCGAGCTTCAACAAGTGCATATTACAAGTATTCCCTTCATACCACACAGAAGAAATGCCTATCTGAGGCTTGTGCAAGTCATCGTCGGATAGTCCGACACCATATAGAATCGCCTGAGCCCCACCTTGGGCCTTTGGTTCAGTAATGCGAGAACTGTACTTGTTCAGCTTCTGTGCAGGGTCAGTCGAGGTGGTCGCCGTCTCCGGTGGCGGAGAAGTATGAGTGGTGGCGGAGGCATTGATAGACAAGGCGGGAAAGGCACGTTTGAAACGTGGCCCGGTTAATGGCAGCCGGCTTTTAAAGGAGGACTGAGTTGGGGTTATGGATGGGGATATAAATAAAGTAGCTTGCATAATGGCGGCGGCGGCGGCGGCGTATGGTGTGCAGGTGGCGCAGGAAAAGTGTAGGGGTTTTAGAAAGTCTGGTTTTAGGGAAGTTTTATTCGGCAAAAAAAAAAAAGAGTTAAATGATGATGAGAGTTGATTCTTCTGACAAACAGTTTTGTCTATATAAGCAGTGGATTTTTATTTCTTTTTTTCTTAATCTCATGTTTTTTTTTAAACAATTTCTTAATCTTATGTCACTTCTTGTTAATTTTGAATGAGTCAATTCAATTTTTAATTTTCATTTTTATTTTCAAAGTAAAAAGATTTGTTCTTTTGTTGAAATTGTAGGCATACTAAAGAAAATTTGCAATCTTTTTCAAGAAACTAAGAAGACATTTTGTGCTGATTTCATGGCCTCATTTATCCATCCCTACTAAACAAAACCATAGAAGCTTGAATTTCTTCGAGGGTCCGTCCTTTTGTCTCAGGAACAAGCTTTGCAACAAACACAACAGTAATCCCACTGAAGATTGAAAATATCAAGAAAGTCCCTGAAAATTTTAAGAAAAACAAACGCCATTGTAACTGTGATGAAGTTTCAAGAACTAAAGAGGGGATGAAGAAGAATTGAGTGTTTATATAATGATCCTCTTCTCACCTTCTGCAGTGATCCAGTCAACTAGGAAATTAAAGAAATATGAAATAATCCAACAACCAATCCAGTTGATCACTGTTACAAGACTTCCAGCTATCCCTTTTACGTTTATGGGAAATATCTGCAAGAAAAAAACATTGTAGTAATTTTATTTTTCTTTATCTGTTTCCATGATAATTAGGCTATGGATTGAACTTTAATTCCATACCTCTGACATTATGATCCAAGGAATGGCTCCGACGCCTATTGAAAAAGATCCTGTAAATATCTGGTGGAGAATCAGAGCAAAACGGGTTTCAGTAAACCATTTTTTTTTGCAGTTGAAATTTGATAAAGTTAGCATTTGCAAGCTGAATTACCAATACACCAAGAAATGCCAGAAAGGGACTGGACTTCCACACTTGAAGGTCCTGTTTCATGGAAAACATGCATTCAGAAAGTCGTTTCCATGGTTAACTACTGAATTATAACTTCAAAATTTAGAGGAAATCTTTGGATAAATACTCCCATGCTCTTGCTTAAGTTTTTTGGAACTTCTTTTCACCAATTTCCCAATAGTTACCTCATAAATGAAGGAACTAAACAACAAGAGAAAATGCATGCATTATAACCTGTAAATAGAACGATAATGATATTAAGAAACAACCCAAGCTTGTTCCAGCTGCAGAAACCTGCATTAGTTGATAGATTTGGTGTGAGAAAGAAAACATAGATTTATATATGTAATGAAAGTCACAGTTCTTAGTTTTTTACCATTAGAAGTGGTCGTCTTCCAGATTTATCCATTAAGAAAGTACCAACGACTTGCATTGGAACCTGCAGAAGTTCAAAAATGTAGGAAATCCTAGTCGTAGTATGGAATAATTGAACATAAAATGAAAGCAAAAGAATACCTGAATAACAACCATTGCCAAAGTACCAGTGCTGCTTGAGAAACCTGTCACATTCTCAGGAATTAATATATTAGTTTTCTTTCTTACTATCAGCAAGGAAACCCACAGGTGAAGAGAACTTGGTTACCAGCTGACTCAAAAATAGCACTTGCATAATATGCAATGGCATTGACACCCCCGAGTTGCTGTAATACCATTAGGCCTACTCCTACCTACACAATTTGGAAGGAAAAGAAAAAAAAAACATTGACGAATTTTAATAGACAAATTGAAGATATAACACCGACTACAAGATAATGGCTATCCTTACAATAAGTGCATGTGCATATTTGAGCTGGAACAAGTCAATCAACCTTGTATCTGAGAATTGTTGAAGTGTTTCCGTATAATCCTGCAAATAATCATATTATATACATTAAAGTGCTTTCTGCCATTTAAGAAGTCCAAGAGATGAAAGTCAGTAGAGTTTTGAACATTACTCGAATTTCAGCAGCTTCTTCTGTGATGTTAGCATTATTTCCCCTGAGGCGCTGTAGAGAAGTTTCACAATCTTTCCATTGACCAGCCTTAGCCTGCACAAAATCCAGTGTGACTCGGTATTGTTCTCCAAAAATCCAGTGCAATGTTAAATGGACTTATGGAGGAAGCTAATTTTTCTCCGAAAAAAAGCTCCCTGGAGCCTTTCAAGGTAAATAATTTCTTCGGCAATGCATATTTAAAATTAGTTTTCTAAGTAATAGTTTATAAACTAGATTTTGTTCAGACTTACCAGCCACCTGGGAGATTCTGGAATAATGAATAGGGCAATTAACTGCAATATACAGGCAGCAACTCCTGAAATGATATTTGATTTTAACCTATTGCTAACTTTGGAATTCAGACAGATAGAAGAATGTAGGAAATCAAGTTACCTATGAGGGCCAAAGTGCGCCAAGAAAGGAAATTTCCGATGACAAACATTACTGATGAACCAATGCATATCATAAGCTGAAGGATAACAGGTAGCCACTATTAGAAGCTCAATCTTTGAAGTGAGATTTTTATAAAAATCAGCCTTACTTCACCTGATTAGCTGAAGTAAATGCTCCTCGAAGATTTGGAGGTGTTACTTCTGCTATATATACAGGTACCTGTTTCCAGGTTAGAAGTTTAAGCACATTCTAAGGTAACATGATATATACACAAGAAATAAAACATGAAGTTCAAGAATAGATATATTTACCACAAATGATATAATCCCAATCCCATATCCTACTGAAAACCTTCCTATGTCAAGCAGCAAAGGATTCTGTTGACAACCAAAGTACATATCACATTTTAATATAAAAGTACATGTAGGCAAGCATCCATCTTATGGCATTATCAGCATACTATGATTCTATTCAAGTAAATCTAATAATCATAACAATAAAGGAGAAGAAAAGGATAAATGAGTAGTAAGTTTGTTGATAGAATAACAGCAGCTGGAACAATATGCTTAAAATACAGAAACGGTAAAACCATTTCATCATTAACATGGAATATTTTTGCCAGTTTTCATGTTACAAAATGTTAATGCATTTATGGAAGTGATTGAAAAGTTATCTTCTTGATCGTTTATCCACCTGATTCAACTGCAAAATGCAACGGTGCGTGAGAAGTGAGCACAAAAATGATAAAATACCTGTGCGAATAAAATTCCCAGCCATCCTATTACACAAAATACTTCTGCGAACCCCATTGTCTGCATTATTAGATCAAATGAGAGAAAGCATTCTATTCAGATATTATCCACAAAGACATTGCCATTAACTTACAGCTCTCCTCCCCAAAATATCTGCAACTTTTCCACTCATTACTGCTCCAATCATTGCTCCAATGGTCAATATTGAACCAAAGAAGGAATACTGCAAAATAAACACAATTTAAAGATTGAAAATAAAATAATAATTATAAAGTGACATGATAACGTAGGAGTATAACCAAAGTCATTTTAATCGCTGCTCCCCGTGCTACTTCTCCTAAAATACATCCCAGATCAATCTATCCGGGCTTCTAGTTCAACCATCATAAATATAAAAGACTATCGTTATCAACTTTCCTAGAGAACTATTCTTGCATTTATTCTATACGAGGATCCCAATCCGGTAACTGCATTTTTAGTCCAAGCAAACTATACATGGTGGTTGACAAGCTGTTATCTTGAGCATTGTCAGACCATGAGGATTATTCACAAATAGTTGCATAGTGCCACTGACTACATGATCTTACTAGAAAAGACCAAATTCTTAAGATGATTATCTGTAGAATAAGAAATTTGTCAAAAGGAAAAAACCATACATCCAACTAAATAAAGTGCAAAAGTAACAGAAGATGTGAGACTCTTCTCATTACCTGAGCTAAGGACAGGCCTAAATCACGTAAAATGCCAGATTCAGCAGGCGAGGAATATCCAACCTGCATGTCAAAAAATAAAAAACCATAACCATGAGAAATGACATAGAAACAGGACAACCCCCTCCCCTTTTTCTTCCTTTTTCCAGATAAATTTTAAAAAAGCAAAATTAATCAATCCATTACAGTTACAATGCATTCCATAACAAAATCCCCAAATAATTAGCCAAAACCAAAAATTGCACCCAATTTCACTATTCCATTTCCTCCTATAGACAAGAATCGATATTACTACACAAATATCTATCAACACCAGCAGCCTTGATAGGATAATACAACATGGAAGCAAAATTTACACACTTACTGCAGTTCCAAAAACAAAAGAGCCCAAGACGGCAACGAAGGTACTGAATATGACCACCGGCGTTGCATTGCTACTCTGATTATTATTATTATTATTACCAGGGTTTTCACCAGCAGCGGGATTCACTACTACAGAAAGTAAAGGAGCATTGGCTTCTTCATCTACTGATCTTTCGGCAGCCATAGCCACCAAAAATGAACCCAAAAGATCAAACTGTATTGGAATTTGCCAGTAAATATTAGCAATGAACACAAAAACTGTATTGGAATTTTGTCAGTATTCTCTTAATTTATTGATGACTAAATATATATCAAATTTTTAAAAATAAATAAATAAATAAATATAGTTAGAAATAAATTTTTAAGAAATTGGATACTATTTTTATATTTTATTTCAGCGTCTGGATTTTTTCCCCTGAAAAGTCAATGATGACTAGGATGAATGAATCTCATCCAATATTATTATTCAGATCCATCGCACGTGCTTTTTTTATACAAAGATAAGACACAAAATATCTAAGAAATATATATATATAATTATAATTTTTTTTATAAAAAAAAGTTATTAATAATATTTACATGTTCTTATTTGTATGTATTGATATCTTCATCATCATCATCTGTTAATTACTTGAGCAGAGTCATAGATGCTTGAATTTCTTCTAGGGTTCGTCCTTTGGTTTCAGGCACCAATTTTATAACAAACAGAATGATCAAACAACAAACACCTGCAAATACAAAGAAAACTCCTGCATGCACATATATATACATATACATATATATATATATATATATATATATATATATATATATATATATATATGTGCGCATGGGGATCAGATAAGAGTTTCATATATATATATATATAAGATATAGTAAGTAAGTACCTGCGGAGCTCCATTGGAATAAGAAGTTAAAAGCATATGTGACAATCCATGAACTAAACCAATTCCCCAGTGTCACTAGACTGCCCCCTGTGCCTTTTATGTTTATTGGAAAGATCTGAAAAGTTCAGAAATTAGTCGAATTAGCTATTAGAGTATGTGATAATTTATCTGGATTTAACAGATTCTGGATTTAACAGATTCGACTGTGTCAAGAACCAGGATAGTAATATATATATATATATATATATATATATATATATATATATATGATTTGATGTTCAAAGTCGTACCTCAGACATGATTACCCAGGGTGTACCACCCATCCCAGCAGAAAAAGATGCAGAGTATATCTGGAAACATCATACAGTTCTTTCAAAAACCTTTAATTTGCAGAAAAGTACATAGAAAATTCTTTATACAGAAGCGAACTCACCATTAATCCTGTGAATGCCATTGTTGGAGTGATCTCTTTCAACTGAGCAAAATTCTGTTGATATGAAGCGAAGAAATGCAGATATTATTTATCATTTATACTACGATTTCTTGTAAGAGGAAGGAAAAAGAATTGAATATTTTTAATACCTTAAAGAAAAACCCTAATCCAGTGATCATACATCCTATACATGATCCAGCAGCAGTAGCCTACACAAAAGAAAAGAAATCCCCAGTTTCAGGTTACAGTAATAAACTAAGGAGGTTTCTAGAAACAAATTTACCATCAGAAGGGTTCGTCGTCCAAGTTTGTCCATTAAGAGTACACTAAGAGCAGCAGAAGGAAGCTGAAAAAATGTATGAACAACAAAACTGTTGTTTAAGTATGTTCTAAGCAATATGTTCTAGGTGTAGAACTACAGTTGGAAGAAAAGAACTAAACCTGGATAATTGCCATTAATGTAGAGCCAAATCCAGCAGAGAAACCTAGTCAATGGTATTTTTTAAGTTTCTTATTTGTCAATGAATAAAGGATTTTTGATGATAAACCATTAGTGTTTACCAGCTGCACTGAAGATTGAGCTAGTAAAGGATGAAACTCCATCAGTTCCTCCAAATTGAACCAGAATCATTAACCCCAGACCAACCTAAAGAAACAAGATTGTTTTTTTTTTAAAAGGGTCCAAGAAAATTTCAAATTTCAATGAAGATTTGTTCAAGACTCACAATTAAAGAATGAGCATATTTTCTGTCAAACAAGTCGCAGAATCTAGACTGGGGCAGTTGCAGAATCATTGCTGTATAATCCTGTAGATAATTGAAGGGATCAGATAAATGGTGAGTTGTGAAGAAACAGAAATGAAATTAAGGTCTTACTTGAATTTCCTCAGCTTCTGAATGGATATCATTATTCTTTCCCCTCAGGTACCATAGAGATTCTTCCACTCCTTTCTCTTTACCTGTCATTGCCTGCAAATCTTACATGAGTAAGGAAAACTGAAAAACATAAACGGAATTGAAATGAATTTAACTCACCAACCATCTAGGAGACTCGGGGATGAAGAAAACACCAACTACATGAAGCAGGCAAGGTAGAACTCCTAAACAGAGAATCAAATAGAATTTACTTATGTTATGTTAAACTGTATGAAGAGGGGAATGTAATCAATTCTTACCAACTATAGCCAACATTCGCCAGGCCATGAAATTTCCAACAAAAAACATTACTGAAAATCCAAAAGTGACAGAGAACTGTAAAAACAAAGTTCTTGTCAGTAAATACACAGTTCATTCGGCTAATCTAAATAAAATAAGGAAATACATATATATATATTTCATGTACCGTAATCACAGTTGTAAATGCACCTCGAATATTCTTTGGAGTAATCTCTGCAATATATATAGGGGCCTGGTTCACAAGATTTCAGTTGTTAATTTCTTGGCATTTTGTAATGTTTGAACTAATTAAGGAAAAGATTCTTTACAAAAACTCTTACCACATAACAATGGAGACCAGCTCCAATACCCATTGAAAGTCTTCCACAGTCGAGCCACAAAGCATTCTTCAAAAAAAGACTAAAATAAGAGGTAGGTTTATCTAAGGGTAGGCTATTCTGCAGTAACAGCCTCATGGCCGTTACTGGTGGTAACAATATAAACAGATTTCTGATCGCAGTTCAACATTTTGTTATTCTTTTGAGGATCTATCTATAAGTCTGTAATGTATGGCCGTATTGATGTATCCTTGTACTGACCATCAGTTTATATATAGACTTCGCAGGAATTTAACACTACAAAGAACTCAGAATGCATTTTATTGGAATATGAATTTCATGTCATTTGATTGATACAAATATCTCTATTCTTTTTTCAGACTCTCTGCTCTGCCAGTTTACAGTTTACAGTATCACATTTTAAAGTTTTACACCACAAAAAAACAGAAGCATAGATCAGTAGAATGAATTTGAAGAGATGCTAAATCATACTGAAATGACTGTGAGATGAATGAATACTGGAGTACCTTTCCAAAAAGTAGTAAAATCCATCCGATGATGAAGAATATTTCCAGAATCCACATAGTCTACATTATAAATAAAACAGATAAGCAAAGATCAAATAGACTTGTGGAGTGAAAACGAATAATTATAACAACTAAACCTAGAAAAGAAACTTACAATTCTGCGGCCAACAATATCTGCTACTCTTCCACTTACTAGGGCACCTACCATTCCTCCAAATGTCAAGATTGAACCAAAGACCGAGTACTTCAGGATAGAAAAACATAGAAATAAGAGTTCATAAGAACACTGTTTAACACTTAGAATGTGTTCCCTAGAAAAAATGAAATGGAAGAATATGGTTTGTTAGTCCTTCCAGTTGATACATGAAACATTTTAATCAGAGAGCTAGAGAATTGACATAGTGAAACTTAAGTAAGGGAAAAGCTTTGAGAAATCTGCACTTACTTCTGCAATAGATAGCCCAAGGTCATCCATAATACCTGACTCAGCTGGAGAAGAATATCCAACCTGCAAAATCAAATGGTGTAAACCCACTCCCATTAGCCTGAACCATATGCTTTGTTATAGTCAGAGCAAAGTACACTCAATTTCTTCAAATTCAGTAAGAAAGTTCTTCCCAGATTTGCAAACATTGAATTAATAATGAAATATGAACATGTAGAACACAATTTGCAAAAGTTGTTAATCCTTTGCTCATTTCCCCAATCAATGACTTACAGCAAATCCATAGGATAAGGAACCACATGCAGCAACAAAGGTACATAAGACAACAGAAGGTGTTACAGAAGAAGATGTTTGGATTCTGTAAACTTCACTTGTACCAGAAGAGAGCAATCCTTCTTCCATTTCTCCCACTTTTTGCTATATCCTGAAGAAGGGTTACAGAAAGTTTGTTAGAAGTAATTCAACTAATGAAATTGCAACACACACACAACCAAAAGATCTCAAGTTCGCATATGAGTAAATATCCAAATCCCTTCCAATGAATTCTTGGGATCAAAAGAATTATGTATTCTAGAGACCTCATTTCAAGGTTCACCACCATGGATCTTTTTTATGAAGGCAGAAACACCAACACGCAGGCAATATCATCAATATGTTAGCTTTCAGTAATTGAAGGCATCAACATCTAATGCAACGAAGTCTCTTTCCTTTACCCTCTTGGGAAATATCAAGATTCGGCAGTAAATTCAGAGAAAAAAGTTGTTTTCTAAAGTACTCCAACACACACTGTCTGCACAATAGAACAGACAAAATACTCATCCAGTAGAACAAAGTAATAAATTTTACCTCTAAAACAAATCACAAGAAATTTTCGATTAAACAGTAATTCAGAGAACCCACTCAGAAGTGAGAACTAAAGAACTAAAAATCCATAAACAAGAAGAAAGAAACCACATGAACTACTTAGTACCTTCCTCCCTTTTTCCGAGTACCGCCTCTCGTGCAAGAAAGCGACAAGAATTAAAAACTAAAATCATTCCAGGTTCAATAAAAAAAAAACAAAAATCAACAAAAAAACAGAGAAAAAGGAATCAAAATAGAAAAGACAAAAAAAAGAAAGATAAAAAATGAAGAAAGGGAAAGTTAAGGAAAAACCGAATCACAGCCCCTCATTCCCATGGAATCATTTCAAATAAAATTGTAATTTAAATTTATTATTAAAATTAAAAAAAAAAAAAATATATATATATATATATATATATATAATTAAAGATTTTTATTATTAGGCCTAAATCCTCTAAATTTCTGTCTTTGCCCTTTCCCCTCGTATTTTTTCCCCCCATTCCTAGCCTAGCATTCATTCAACCTGCAGATATCAGAGAAAAACGGCTTAACTGCTCCTGCTTTTAGTTTCAATTTGCTTAATTTCTTCGTCATTCCTCGATATTATTTTCAGGTAAAAAACCGAATCTTTGCGACGTATTTTAACGATTTCTGGCGTTCTTAATTGTAATCGGACTTAGCTACACAAATTAGGGTTCCATCAATTTTTCTATATTTTGGTTCTTAAGTTTATTATAGTTCTTGTTTGATTTACTAGTTATGGTGTTCCATTTGCAAATTGTTTTCTTTTCTTCTCTTAGTATTTGTAGTTTCCTGATTTTAGGAGGTGCTGTAGAGATATGAACCCTGTCTTTACTCTGAATGTTTTTTTTAGAAATGTCAAATTGTTTCAAAATGAATGATAAATGTGTTGTTAAAGAAACATCTAGAATGAATGATGTTCCTTTCCTTAATCTCCTTACAGTAGGGGGAAGTGGCAGTTCGTAGAAGCAGCTGTTGGGACTATGGGTAGCACAGGACAGGCGGCTCAAATACCTACTAGCTTTGGTCATGAGCTGAGGGCATGTCTTCGATGCCGACTCGTTAAGACATATGATCAAGTAGTGTTTGCTGCTATTTCTTTCTTTTCTTTCTGTCCTTTTTGCTGTCTCCTTATCTGGACTAGGGTTTTTGGAATAACAGTTCAGGGAGTCTGGATGTGAGAATTGCCCCTTCTTTAAGATGGATGAAGATCATGAACGTGTTGTTGATTGCACCACTCCTAATTTCACTGGGTGCGCCTTCCGTGTTAATTAATTCATTCTGTTGTTCGTTCTTTCGCTTTTATTATTTTCCCATTTTTTCAAACTCACTTGTTTATATCACTTCACAGTATCATTTCTGTCATGGATCCAACTAGAAGCTGGGCTGCTCGTTGGCTTCGGATTGGTATGAATTCACTTTCCACAACCAAAAATACTATGATTTATACTGAAGTGCAATAAATCGTGCAAGAGATTTACTTTGTGTATGATACTATTTCTGACAAACTATCCACAAAAAGAAATTCGGGTTTTCATTCTCCAGTTAGTTGCAAATAAGGATTTGCATCCATGAACTCAACTTAAATAACTGATGTTTTTGGCTTTTTTTTTATTCTTCTTAAGTTGTCTTTTATAATTTTGCTTGGCTGCAAGACTGCTAGAAGTTTGGGTAATCTATTTTAGTGTTGCCAATAACAAGGCTTGTTTCATAATGAGATTGTATGCCTCTGAAACCTTTGTTACTTTGCAATTCCCATTGCATTAGGAGCTTTTAAAAATTTTCCTTGTTTTGGGAGAAAAAGGAAAACAAAAGTAAGTTTGCCTGCAACTAATTAGGAAGGAATGAACTTTGTTACTTCTGGTTTTTATTTGCATTTTCAAGGGACCTTGCTTCCTTTGATCTTGAGACCTTTAGAGTGATGCAGATTCTATAAAAATTTTACTGTGCTTGTTTTCAAACCACATGTTAAAGGATGCATTTGACCAATGTACAGGTAAATTTGTTCCTGGTTGTTACACACTAGCAGTCTCAGAAGAACTTTCAGAAGATATGCAGGTAAACAATCTTCTATCCTTTTTGTACTCCTTTAGAACTCTGTAGGAAGCTATGTGTTGTTACTTCTAGGAAAACCTTGTTACTCTGAATTCCTTTTTCTAATTTCTGTTTTGTTAATTGGATGTGGATATTTGACATAACCTGTCTATTTTATAATCATGAAGTAGCTTCTTGAGTGACACTCTTCTTTTTCATAAGTATCCATCTTTTTCTGGTCAATGTGGAAACACCACAATCATATTGTTTGGTTTATTTTTAATGCATTGTGACTTAGTGATTTTGAGTGGCGCTTGTTCTGTTATTTTATCTGCTGCTTTCGTGTAAAACATATGAAAGCTAAACTGGCGTCATTCTCTTATGCAGAACATTTGTGAGGATGAACGCATTCCATATGTCCGGCCAAAACGCACATGATTTACTTGTAACTATAGTGTTGCTGCTGCTGCTGCTGCTGCTGCCTTCAACTCAAATACAGCCCCTGTTTAACATATATTGTAATTGGTGTTTATGTGAATATCTTGTAGATTCTTGATGCCATTTTGAGCACTTTAGCATCTGTGTCCTCCCTTCCAACTCTATCTCTGTGTACTTTCAATTATTTCTATCAGGTTTCAAGTTTTAAACGTTTCTCCTCACCTGCCAACCCTTTTTAGACAATGGTAATCCCCAAACTGATCCAAGAAATATTAGTAGAAACAATAACATTTTGATGTCAGAGCTTTTTAAGTTCTTCTAGCTTAGTGAGGCCAAGGATTTAATTTTTATGACTCATGTAGTTGTTTAAAATTTAAGATCAGAGTTTTCTCTTGCAAGGGTCGGCTCGAACAAAGATTAGCACTTACAGATGTTTAAAATTTGGGGTTCATCCGAGTACTCATTGGGGCTGGTTCGATTGGACTCAAACGAGAATTAGTACACATGTATCCAACGAAATTTAGGGCTAGAGCTTCTTCCTTCTTACAAGGGGTTAATCCGGTTATTTAAAATTTGAGATCAATTTTTTTCTGCAAATATTATCAATTCAAACGAGAATTAATTTAGATATAAATTTAGTTTAAAAGTGTTTTGCATACTTTTAGAAGAAAAAAAAATTAATAATAAATAAATAAATTGTAAGGTTTGTGCAAATTGTGGGCTGAACTGAACGAAGCAAGCACGAGCAATGGGCAAAGAGTTTGCATAAGGCCGAAACTATTTTCTAAGCCCAATAACAATAAATTTTCTCAAAAATCCAAGTTTTGCAATCTCAATCCATCGTAAATGAATAAAGAAAGGAAATGAGAACAATTTATTCGATACAATTAAGGAACATCATATAAAATTAATTACAATTAAAGTTCACATAGAAATAATAATTTCAATCTATTTCATACCATAACAATCAATCAACCATATATAATTTAAAGAAATTACAAGAGAAAATAAATTTACATAAAATCTTTAAACATATTATAAATAATCCAATAATATTTCTAAAATCATATTTACATAATCCTATATATATTCCATAAATTTAATTTTATTACACGTGTTTAAAAAATATATTACGTAACAGATACAATATATATATTGGACCAACCGACATATTAAATTCGGACCAAATTATATTCGATTAACCTTCTTCCTCAAGGTAAAACAAACAAATTATTATTATTATTATTTTAAAAAGAAAGAAATAAAAGGAAGAGATGATCAAATTTGATTGAATTTACGTTGAAGTGACGAAACGTTGTCGGATAAAAGTATCATTCGAAAGTGATGATTTGGCGCAACAATTTTTTCCCTTTTGTTTATCCTAAGGAAGAAAGGGACAAAATAAATTCAAGATTCTGTTTTTGATTCTGTTTTCTATTTCTTTTCTTTTTTTTTCCTTTTTTTTCTTTTCTCAAACCAGACAAATAAACATTCTCCTTTAATATAATATATATATATATTATAAATAAAAAAGAAAAAGAAAGAAGAAGAAGAAAAGAAGACTACGTCTGTGAATATTTCCTTGTAAGAGAAATGGTAAATTTTCATAATGATTATTAAATATCCTAACAATAAACGGTTACTATTAATATCCTACAAACACCATCCCTAATTTTCAGTTATAATTGTTCAATTCTTTTTTCTTAAAAAATTAATTCTTTTAACAATTTTTTTTTAAAATAAATTTATGCTATGAATTTCGAAGATTCATTAAATTAGTAGATGTCCATCGTATAATCGTTATTATCCTTTTATCTCAAAATAATTACGTATTTAATAAAACATGATAAGTATCACTTGATCTATCTCTAAGGTGACACATGTCACATAACAATTAATATCGGGTGACAAGTGTCACCCTTTGTGCTTATCTTTATCTCTTATTCACTCTTATAAATAGAGAATTTTATCCTACTTCTCGTTTACTTTTTATCTCGTTTATTTTATTATTTTTATATAATTTCATAATAATTTATACATATACACACATTATATATGTAATTTTTTTAAATTAAAAAAAAGAGGTTATAGAAGATGATGTAATAACCTAGTACTGATACATGGATATGCGTGGACTTTGGTCGTAGAAAATCGAATACGGTCAGAAAGTGGTCTTCGAATGCTTCCAAATCATTGGACAACCTCTTTTTTATTTTTCAACCCAATAATAAATATATAACGTTAATAATAATAACTACATAATTCGTATATTTGGCGCAATTATACGAAGAAGAAGGGGAAAAAAAAAAGACATTCTTAACGTTATTTTTCTCAAAACTTTTATACATGCATTGTAATAAATTTTGGGATGAAAAAGTTAAAAATTTAAATCTTAATTTATTTAGTACTTGTAAAACATAAAATAATAATAATAATAATAATATGATTAAAATGATTCAAGAACCAACTTTTGGATTTCTTTCTTGATCCAAGTTTCTTTTCATTTCTTCCACTAATGCCAGTTGTTTCCCAGAAGAAATTTAAAATAAAAATTGAATCTTTTTTTTTTTCTTTCTTTCTGGTTTATCTTAAATCTTATGAATTCAAATGTCCTCAAATTTGATTTTGAAATTGATAATAATAATTATGTTAATAATAATTTAATCCGTATCAGACCTAATGAGAATTCTTTTTTTTGTGGGAAAATGGAAAAATGCTCAGAGATGGTAAAAATGGAAAAAGGGACGAAATGGAAGAGGGAGGAAGAAAGAAGAACCCTTTTTTTTTTTTTTCCATGGTTCGTTTTGTGTTGATTGAAAAAAAAACGAAGACATTATCAGTACAATCCCAACGTTCGTCTTTCTGTTAGTCTTTAGACCTTGAAAACAAACAGAAGCCAAGCTAAGCCAGCAAAGGCTAAGAGTACAAATCGGAGAACAGCAAAATTTGCTGTTTTTGGCCTCTCCCTCTCCCTCTCTCTCTTCTTCTTTCTCTCTCCATCTGTTGTCCCATTACCTACGACCTTAATTTTGTACTAAAACTAAATGTTTTCTCAAAGGGTCCCTTTCTTTTTTTTCTTTTTTTTGTCGCCTTTTTGTACTGTCTTTCTATGGTTGAAGGAAAGCTAAAGAATCTGTATGAAAGTGATTTGTAATGATAATGACAATGTTGGAACAACAACAACAACAACCTTGATGAATTTGTAATGCTATATAAGCATACCCCCTTTTTATATATATATATATATATGTATATATTATATACATACAATTTTCAAGAAACAGCGCTGTTTCTAACATTTAATTAAATTTCACATTGTTGTTCTTGTTTCTTCTTCATCATATGATCATTTTAATTTGTGGTTTTAGTCCTCTGTTTCTTCATGATTTCATGGAAATCGTTCAAGGTCCAGAACCAATGGTTCTTCGTCCCAAGTAAGTTCCTTTTTTCTTTTCTTTTTGGAACTTTGTTTTGGTTTAGCTGTTATTGTATATGGAATGCAGTTTAAATTTTCCTGCTTTGTGCGTGTGCGTGTGCGTGTGCAAATTTTCCTTCTTTTTGTGTGTGTGTGTGTATCCGCTGTAAGGATATGTATATATTTTGTAACGGTTAGTTTTTCTACAAAATTTTGAGTAGAATTTTCTCTTTTACTTTTTTTTCCTTTTTTTCAACGGGTTTAGTTAATGCATTGGCCTTCTTAGTTGCTTTGATTTGGAAGTATCTGATTGCATTTTTCAATCAGCCTGGATTTTTTTTTATCCTGCCTTGAGTAGTTCATTTATTTTTGATTCCCGGGCGGTTTTAGAGTATTAATTACAGCTTCTCTTTAGTTCCTATGCCTGTTCCCCGAAGTTTAAATAGGGAAGAACTTGTTCACTTCGAGTTCATCCCTCTTGCATTTGCAGTTCAAGTTTCTGAAAGGTGGGTTCTTTCAGAAATTCTTATCTGTAAATGAAGCAAATGAAAAGTTTGTTTCTTTGAGAATGCTTTTGATTTTCTTTCTTTCTTGAAAGGAGTTTTGCATGAGAATTCCTATCAAAAGGGGGCTAGAAAATTTATTTGGTATCTGTTTTTGAATGTCTGTCTGTCTTTGCAGCAGTATTTTTTGCCATTGAAATTTATTCTTTAGTGATCAAAAAAGGAGGCTTCTTTCTTTGTTTTTGGATCTGGTTATTCTTTACCTTTGATCGAATTGCTGGTTTCGATCTTACTCAGCCTTTTTTCTTAATTTATGATAGCATGCATTTGACTATTGCATTGGGAAAGGCCATCTAATTTTGCCTCCATTACCAGAAAGGAAAAATGCAATCTTTTTTACCAGTTATGCAGACTTCATAAATCCATGGCCAAAATTGTCTGGAATTTCTTAATTGTCTGTAAATGAAATGGATTTAAGAGATCTAGATTCAGAAATTTTTTATATATGTTTTCAACTGTTGGTATCATCATGTATGGAAAATGATGGTATGGTAGGCTTTTCCAGAAAGCAGCCATTTTTGTGCTTTAAGTACATCTCTTTTTTGTAATCATGTTCTTGTTTACTGTTACACATTGGTAAGTCATTGTTTCAGACCGTAGATCAGTCTTCCATGAGGATAGAAAATTAACCATGTTTCTTCGTCTTTGTGGTGATTCCCTTATAAGGTATATATATGTATATATCTATATGTTTCTTCGTCTTCTGTGGGGCTTGATTCCGTGCAGGTTAAAGGGGAATTCGACCTGCAATCTATGAACTGCTATCTTAATTTGAAGAGAGATCCAAGTTTTACAGCTATGGCTCTCTCATTCATGTTTCTTTGGACAAAATTGGGAATTATGTTTGTGGTTATCCTATTGTAAAAAGGGGAAAGGGGAAAGGGGAAATTATGGTTGTTGCATCTAAAGCCCTTAACTTTTGTTTTCTTCTGACACGTGTGCACCTCTATGTTATATATGCAGGTACAAGGATGAATCTGATTTGAGTTTCTTTCTTGTTGGATGGATACATTTCTTTGTGTTATTTTATTGCTTTTATTTTGGACTTGTATCACCTCTCGAATTGTCACTCCATCTTAGCAGTACATGCAAATCGTTTTTCGAGTTTTCTTATGAATAGCATACTTAACTTATTATAGGTTCTTGTGTAGAACGAGTGGAGATCCGATCGCTGATTTGGGAAGAAACTTTGAAAGTAAACATATCATGGGAGGAAGCAGAAAACTAACTTGCCTGTTTCCTTTTGCAGGTTCTGTTCAAGGTAACACGAAAATTGTTGTTTCTTGTTCTTGTGTTCTTTCCTATGGCATTCTAATCTCTTACAATTGTTTTTGTGTCATAGATCTTAGATGTCTTGAACTTGAAAGGGAGAAAGCTGACGATTTTTCTCCCCGAGGAGTTTTAGAAGCATGCAATGAACACCACCAAGGTTTGGAGAATGAGACTGCTTCTCCAAAAGCTCGAATTTCATGTCATGACAGTCGCATTATAAATTCATCGATATCTAACCGTTGGCACAGATTCTGGAAACTCTGGAGGGCACCTAAACTAAACCGATTGACTTCCCTTGGATCTTTTTCTGGGCCAAAGGTACCAAAAAGAAGTTCAAGAGAGCATGCAGATGATGGAAGTCCCAAAAAGTGTTCTTGGAAGAACTTCACTCTATCTGACCTCTGCTCTGCTACCAACAACTTTAGCCGAGGTCCGGATTGTTTGCTTTTGGCCTTATACTAGACAATGTTATCCCTCTATTTATCCCGTATTTGTTTTCCGTCTTTACAGAAAATCTGATAGGTAGAGGTGGCTATGCTGAGGTTTACAAGGGCTGTTTGTCCGATGGGCAGCTTGTAGCGATTAAACGCCTCAATAGAGGTACTTCAGAAGATCAGATAATAAGTTTCTTATCTGAGGTTGGCATCATAGCTCATGTAGATCATCCTAATACGGCTAAGATGGTGGGTTACGGAGTTGAAGGAGGGACATTCCTTGTTCTTCAATTGTCTTCTCTAGGAAGTCTAGGATCAATTCTCCGTGGTTAGTTCTACTGTTTCTTCGCTTAAATCTTTTCTTTTTACCTCGAGTAAATCTTTATTCTGAATTTCATTGTCTTTTCCAGGCTCAAAAGAGACATTGAATTGGGGTATCAGGTACAAGATCATTCTCGGGACGGCTGAGGGCTTACTTTATCTACATGAAAATTGCCAAAGGCGAATCATTCACAGGGACATTAAAGCTGATAACATCCTACTGACTGAGGATTTCGAGCCTCAGGTATATATATATATATATATATAAGTATCGTTTGGTTGAAAGCCATTTTTTGTTAAAGTTGTGAGCTTTATGCAATTATATAAGGAAAGAAAGGATCTATTAGGAGAAACATTTGTCCTAAGAATGTTGAATGCAATCATTAATTTCCACAATAAGGCTGTGCTAGTTTTTCCCTCTTTTCCCCTTTACTGTTCTCTACTTCTACATATATATATATGTATATATATATATTCTTAATTTGTATCTCCTTTGTTTCTAAATCCAGATTTGTGATTTTGGCCTTGCAAAATGGCTGCCAAAGCAGTGGACTCATCACAATGTATCAAAGTTCGAAGGAACATTTGGGTGTGTATATATATATATATATATATATTATGTGTGTATATGCACTTTAGGCCTGATTTTAAAGAATGTTCATGAATGTTATGATGATTACTTGACAGGTACTTTGCTCCGGAATACTTCATGCACGGAATTGTGGATGAGAAAACTGATGTGTTTGCTTTTGGAGTTTTACTGTTGGAAATCATAACTGGAAGACAAGCTCTGGATGAATCACAACCAGAAACTAGCCTTATTCTCTGGGTAAGTTCCTCTTGTTTAGATAAAAAAGTAGTCCAAATTATTGTCACTTACAATTACTGTCTACAATTGCAGGCAAGACCTTTGATGAAGGAAAACGATGTCCTTACACTGGTTGATAAAACTCTTGTTGATAGCTATAATCCGGAGGAGATGGATTGTGCGGTTTTGGCTGCCTCTTTCTGTATCCAAGAGAATCCCGTTTTCAGGCCTAGAATGAACCAGGCAAATATCCCATTACTCCACAAGTGTTGTATATATATATATAATGTATGTATTTATGTTTTGTTTTCACTTGTTTGCAGGTTATGAAAATACTGAGAGGTGAGTGTAAAAGCCTGGATTTTTCCGAAGAGCATAAGAAGTTTCTGAAAAGAACCTACTCTGAAGAACTACTGGATGCAGAAGAGTACAATGCAACCAAGCATTTAACTGAACTCAGTCTGAGGATTAAGGAAATTGTTTCCAGCCCATGACAGCTTTTAGTTTGTACATAAGAAAAAAACAGTTTTGGGATTTTAGTAGTTTTCTTGATCAGAAGAAGCATTTTTCAAGAAAGTAAGCTTCTTTTTTTTTTCCTTTTTTTCTTTTTTGTCATAATCCTAGCAAAGTCAGTGCAGTGGAAAAGAAAGCCATGAATATGGTGAATGGAATGGAATCAGAAATTTCCATTCTTTGTAAATATTTTCTCTTTAAAGTTATGTAGACAGACATGTTTTTTGAAGGTAGCATTCTTTCATGCTGCTTTCAAATTATCAGTCTAATGAAACTCTCACCTTCTTCAAATCAGATTTATGTTCTTCATTTCTCTTATATATATATATATATATATATATATATATATATAATACAAAGAAAGAAAACTTAGTTGAAGAATGCTTCATTCTGTCATCAATGGTGGACTTACATTTTTGGGGGTCCAAAAAAGAAAAAAAAAAAAGGAATCTTTACATAATTTTGTTATTCCTTCACTATTCTTGAAAACTTTGATAAACAGTATTCTTGAAAAAAGTCAAATTGATACAAACATTCTAGGAGACAAAACAAATTAAAATTTGTGAAATGTTAATACAAAACTAACCAGATTGGTTCAGACAACAATTTTCCAATTGTACTTTCTTGTTATTCCAACCTTAAACAAAAAATATGTCATTTTATGTTATATTATATAAAACATAATAACATCGTATAGAATATATAAAATTAATAGAAATTGTAAACATTATTTATACAAATTGGAAAAGTTTTTTTGGTATATGGTTTTTTCCTGTCTTGAAGAACTACCTAACGTCACATGGAGAGTTTGGACTTCAAAAAGGATGCTAAAGAATATCCCTATCCAAATTTAGTCACAAATTTTTATTCAAAATTACACCTCTCTCTCTCTCTCTCTATATATATATATATATATATATATTACATTTTATATCTATCCATTTTTTTTATTAAAAAAACTAAAAACGTGACCATGGGATGTCTTTTTCTTGTAGATCATTCTCTAAGGTTGTCCACATATTAACTCCATCCCCAACACGGTGGATTATATCTTGTGGTGTGACCATATATATATTATTTTTTACGTTGTCAGATTAAAAATTTTATAAATCACTTTTTCTCAAAACTCTTAATAATCGAAAGATATTTATATATTAGAAAATCATAAATATACTAATTTTATTTTATATATTCATTAAAATTAAGAGTTATTGTATCATAAAAAAAATACATTTAAATTAATTTTGTTTTTTAAAAAATTGATCTAAAATTTGCTAAAAAAGGGTGACTTGGTAAGTTTGCTTTTACTTGTAAACTTGATCAAACTTTTATGTTTGATACTTTACAAACTTTAAATAGAAACTTTTATAAAATCTTTTCCTTTTATAGTCTTTGCAAAACTAAAAATTTCTATATAAATTACATGTTTAGTTATAATATTAATGACTAGTGTATATATATATATATAAATATATATATATATATAATATATATATATAATTATTTACGTTTGCATGTATATATATGTATATATATATAAAATAAAGAATGGATGATGCTCTCTTTTCATTTATATTTTATTTCTTGATTAAGAAATAAAACTAAAGATTAGTTATATTTCAATTTTAACCAAATTTAATTAAAGATTTGGTAAAAAAGAAAAATGTAATTAAAAAATTGAGTATCTCTTTAAAATACTCTAATCTCACATTTAAAATATACGTGTATATATATATATATATATATATGGCAAAGAAGGTGAAGAGACCACATCGGATAGGGAAGAAAATGAATATCACATGCATGTGCATGTATATTTAAGCAATGAAAGGTCGGAAAATAAATAAATAAATAAGAAAATAGTTGTGAGATCGGTTACGGCACCGTTTAGTTAGGCAACAAAATTTAATTGCGTATATATATTATATATATATATATATATTTATTTATTTATCGAAAATAATAAAATATATGTTTAACAAATTAAAATTATAAATATAAATTATAAAATAATTACGAATAATAATAAAAAATAAATCGACAAAGATATAAAGTTCATTAAATTCTCATGGGAAAATGAGTTTTGACGGTTTTTAAATAATAAATGCAAATTAACAAGTTAAAATTTTAAATTAAGATAAATTTTTTTGTTTAAAAGATAAATAATTATAGATTTTTTTTAATAATATATTTAATATATATATAAATATTTATAATTTGTTCTTGAAATTATATTCGAGAAAAGTGTTTTGATTACTGTTGTAGTTTTGAGTAAATAATTATTACGTCAAAAATTAAATGTTTAAAAATATATTTAAAAAAATGACGACACAATTTAAAAAAAAATGAAAATAATATTTAAAAAAAAGAAAAAAAAAGAAGGAAAAACAGTTGGGGGATCCGTATGTTATAAGAATAAGCGTAGCCGACGGCCGTAAACTTCCAACTTAGCTTCCTCATCTGATTTAAGATATTCTCAAGTCGTGTCGTGACGTATATTATTTGCCTACGCTTTCTATTTTTTTCCATACCCCTATACTTTTGTTAAATCCTACTTTCCTCCCCCAACATTTTACATATTTCACTAAATTTAGGCTTAAAAATAATAATAATAAAAAGAAGAAAGGGGTTGAAGTGAGAATAGAGAAAAGTAGCGGTTCCTTTGCATCATTTTCCACAAAAAAAAAAAAGAAAGAAAAAAAAAAAGAAAAGCAACCGTTTCTCTCTCTAACGTCTTCTCTCCAGTTTCAAGGTCAAAACCACCACCCACCACCACCACCACCAAGACCACCAACAGCTAAAAAAAAAAAAAAAGCAAAAACCGAAAATATCCTCGCCGGTGTTCTTTGAAATTCTTCTAGGAAAATACGCCTTATTGATTGTTTTTCTGTTTTGGTTTTTGTATTGTATTGTATTTATTTATTTTTAGATTTTAATGCTTTATAAAAATCGGATCATCAGTAGTCGTCAGTTCTCGGAGGCGGAGTTGGAGACGGTTGGTGTGGGAGGTGGAGGAGGTAGTAAAGAGGACGAAGTTGGATTATTGTTTTTTTGATTTTCTGTGAAGTCATATTTGTTGTTACTTATTTTCTGGTGACTTTTCCGGCGATTTTTCCGGCGACTGACGATTTCACGCTTGAGATTGAATATTATGAAGAAAGTCTCAGCTGTTAATCGGAGTAATAGTGCTAAGATTAGTCATAATGGGAATGGGACTACTGCTAATTCCAATCGCTTCTTACCTAATTCTCTCAAATTTATAGCTTCATGCATCAAGACAGTGTCGTCCAATGTGAAGTCAGCTGGTGCCTCCGTGGCCGGGTCTATTTCGGGAGACTCTTCTGACGATCTTCTCAAAGACCAGGTATATAAGACTCTATATTTTTTTCCTTTTGAAATTTATTGGGTTTCTGAATTTATTTTTTTTCATTTGATTATTCTTGTCTTTGGGTTAATTTGTTCCTTTTTTATCTGCCCGGACTTTACATGCAAGGGAGTTTGAATCTGGTGACTTTATGGTTTCTTTTTTTGGAGGGAAATACTGTATTTAGTAATGATAGAAGTTAGCGTGCGTTTTTGTCAGTTATTTTTCACATTAATTAGGTCTCAAAAGTTTGGATCTTGATGAATTTTAAGCTCTACTTTTAGCTGATAAGGTTAGATTCTGTGAATTTCTAACAGACTATATGAATGCTTGTCAAAGATGGAATGAACTCTATATTTAATCCAAGTGTGAATGTTCACGGAAACAACTGGCACTTTATGAATCTTCATGTGAACTTGATGAGAACAAGAATAGACCACGATTTTCCATCCATAGTTTATCGTGGGAACTATTGAATTTGAGAACTCAATGGAGGATGTTGCATTTACAAAATAATGACGAGTACGTTGCAATCAATGGTTGCAATCAATGGGATATTAGCACTTTGTAGGAATGGTGATCGCTTGACACTGATTAACATTTTAGTGGCTCCTTATTGTTTCCATGTTATGATTGGCACCGTGAATTATGATCCTGCTAGGTTGTGTTGCTAATTTTCAACACTTTAGCCTAAGGGGCATGTACTTGAAGACTTATTTTCTTTCAGGCTGGTACTTTATATATAATCTCTTCTAGAGACCTGTGGAGCTAGATCTACTTTACATTCTACGCATCTACCATGAACTGTGTTCTATTCTTCTCATATCTTAATGTTGTCCGTGCAAAGTGGAGTAGCTGAATATATTTAATGCCTCTTATCTCATATTTTATCTGTGAATGACCAGTACATTTCCTACCTTGCGTTAGGATAACTGCTTCTGTACTTGCTTTTTTTTTCACTTTGAAAGGGGAAAAAACGTGACAAAATGCTTGATATCTTTTTCCTCAGGAAATATTTCTATTTAAAATTCTTGTAATATTCTCTGCATTTTTATATTTGTACGTTAACAGAGCTAGTGGACCTACGTTCTACAACACCTCTTATGTATCGCTTTCACATGCTTCTTATGTATGCCTTATCTGTATTTAAGAATTGTTTACTGTAACGAATTACTTCTGTCGGGTGTCATCTTCATTCTACACACAAGTAGAGGAAAGTTGATTGAATCTGGTACCAATTCTTTTGAAGTAAAAGGAGCTTGTTCTTGTTAGTGACTAAAATAAACAATGCCTGAACAAAACAAAGTACAGAACCTTACCTCCATAGTAATATCGAACCAATTGCTTCATTTCCATTCCAAGGACGTATGACTGGAACAACACGTCTTACACTAGAAACCCAGAAAGAGTGGAAGGGCATTGAGAAAACAAGTTGCTTGGGGACTTCTGAGTAATAATTACACAAGTTACAATGATCTGATATTAATATTCGTTTTGACGAGTAAGTCTGGGATATTATCCGGGTTTATTAGTTTGATGTATTGGTTATGTTGGGTTGTGATTCAGTTATAAATTCTTGGAGCAGATTGCCGTGGTAAAGTGGACAATATTTGGTAGCTCTATGCTGTTTTGACTTCAGGAAAAGACCAATGCAAAGGATTGAACAAGTGCAGGATACAACAAAAGACGTGCTTGCTGATTTGTGCTTGTTAGAAAATAAAGATGAAAAAAAAATAAAATTTGTGACCACTTGTTTTCTTTTATTGTTAACAGTTTGGGATATGCATAGATTGGGAGTTGCTACACTGATTTCTATTCCTTTCTTTGGTGGTACTTTTGCCGGTCTGCTTTCCTATCTTCCAGAATTTCAGTAAGTTACGTACATTACGCTAACCAATATATTTCTCTTCCAGGTTTTATGGTCTTCCTTTGACAGACTTGAGCTTGGTTCTTCTGTTAAACGTGTTCTTCTCATTGGCTATTCAAATGGCTTTCAAGTGCTTGATGTTGATGATGCTTCTAATGTCAGTGAATTGGTTTCAAAGCGTGATGATCCAGTTTCCTTTTTGCAAATGCAACCAATGGCTGCAAAATCTGATGAAGGTGAAGGATTCAGGGCATCACATCCTATGCTTTTGGTTGTGGCAACTGATGAAGCAAGTTATCAGGGTGCAATGCTGAATGGAAGAGATGGATTCGTTGAGCCTCATGTGGGAGGCCTTTTAAATACTCCTACAACTGTTCGTTTTTATTCCTTAAGATCCCACAATTATGTACAGGTTTTAAGATTTCGGTCAACTGTATACATGGTTAGGTGCAGTCCACAAATAGTAGCTGTTGGTCTTGCATCGCAAGTAAGCTTCTATTTGTGTTATATCTGCTGTCTTTCAACTGATTGGTACTATATTGATATAAATATTTTTCACGTTTACCCTAGTAAACTTGGTAGCATGAAGGAATGAGATTGACTGTCTGAGGATTGCTGCTTAATTTCATGTTTTCAAGGGTTGCCTCTCACATTCAAAAATTTACTAAATCATCTAATGTATACAATAGTTCAAATTGAACTTCTCTCATTACTTTGTTTTATCTTTTGACAGATATATTGTTTTGATGCACTTACTTTAGAGGCTAAGTTCAGTGTGATAACCTATCCTGTGCCACAGTCAGTTACCCAGGGTATCACTGGCATAAACATTGGATATGGTCCAATGGCTGTTGGTCCGAGGTGGTTGGCCTATGCTTCCAATAATCCTTTTTTGTCAAATAGTGGGCGATTAAGTCCTCAAAGTCTTAGCCCATCTCCTGGTGTTAGCCCTTCAACATCACCTGGTAATGGAAATCTGGTTGCTCGTTATGCTATGGAGTCAAGTAAGCAGTTGGCAGCTGGATTAATTAATCTGGGTGATATGGGATACAAGACTTTGTCAAAATACTGTCATGAACTGCTTCCTGATGGTTCAAATTCCCCTGTGGCATCAAATGCAAGCTGGAAAGTTGGAAGGAGTGCAGCACATTCCTCTGAAGCAGATGCTGCTGGGACTGTAAGCTTTACAAAGTTTAATAATTTTTTACCTTTCTCCCTTGCTTGAATGCTTACCGATGTGGTGCTATAAATTTTAGAAAGTGAATTGTACCTCTCCTGCCATTTAAAAATGTCATATCCCTTCCTGTACATCTTTGTATCTGACATAGACCCATCCTCCCTCTATCTCATTCATTGCACTGGTAAGTGAAAAATGAGACTAAGGTTTGGAACAGTGGAAGATTTACCCAGTCGACAGGAGTCCGATTCAGTTTTATTGCTTGCATTACATTTATACCATGCCTTTTTGAAAAGGTTGAAGCACGTCTACTGTTTGCTTGAAATTTAAAGGACTGACGGTTGTTTTTCTTCTTTGCAGGTTATAATAAAAGATTTTTCTTCTAGAGCAATTATTTCACAGTTCAGGGCTCACACTAGTCCTATTTCCGCTCTTTGTTTTGATCCAAGTGGAACTCTTCTAGTCACTGCTTCTGTACATGGAAACAACATAAACATCTTCCGCATCATGCCTACTAAATCACAAAACGGGTCAGGCACGCAAATGTATGATTGGAGTTCATCTCATGTGCATCTGTACAAGCTCCATCGCGGTGTGACTTCAGCTGTGGGTATCTGTTATTGCTGTCATGCATTTCACTGGTTCTCAATAGAAATTAGTTAGATTTATTTCTCATTTGCATCATATTGTTGATTGATGCGGCATTCTTTATGTTTTGGTGTTATGTGACAGGTCATACAAGACATTTGTTTTAGTCACTATAGTGAATGGGTTGCAATTGTATCATCCCGGGGAACTTGCCATATATTTGTTCTCTCTCCTTTTGGTGGTGAGACTGGCCTTCAGTTACAGCATTCTCGTGTTGATGGTTCAATCCTGTTACCAGTTCAGTCAATGCCATGGTGGTCTTCACCATCATTTCTGATGAACCAACAGGCACCTCCGCCACCACCTATTACTCTTTATGTTATTTGTAGGATAAAAAGTGGAAATTGGCTTCACACAGTAAGCAATGCTGCATCTTCTGCAGCAGGAAAGGTTTGTGTGCCTTCTGGGGTGGTTGCTGCTGTCTTCCACAATTCTGTGTGGCATAAAATTCATTCTCCTCCTTCAAATGTCAAAGCATTAGAGCACCTGTTGGCTTATTCTCCTTCTGGTCACCTCATCCAATATGAACTGGTTCCCTCTGTTGGTGGAGAACATAGTGACTTGATGAAAAATGGGACAAGTTCATTAGTTCAGGTGCAAGATGATGATCTTGTAGTAAAAGTAGAACCTGTCCAGTGGTGGGATGTTTGTCGAAGAGCAGACTGGCCTGAAAGAGAGGAATATATTCGAGGTATTACCCTGGGTGGAGGAGAAGCTGCAGCAACCATGATTGATACATCTTCTGAAGATAATGACTCTGGAGAAAAAGATGCTGCCAAAACACATGAGCGAACTCATTTTTATCTTTCCAATGCAGAGGTGCAGTCAAGGACTGGAAGACTAGCAATTTGGCAAAAGTCAAAGGTGCTTTTATGGTCTTGAAATGTTTTATGCTTTTCTTATCATTGCATACTGATGAATCTCCATTCTGCAGATATACTTCTACACAATGAGACCTCATGATCATGAAGAGCAGAAATACATCGAAAGTACTGCTGCTGGTGGAGAAAGTGAGATTGAGAATATTCCTGTGCATGAAGTTGAAATAAAGCGCCGTGAGCTGCTTCCTGTGTTTGACCATTTTGATAGATTCCAATCTGATTGGAATGATGACAGGTAATGAAGTTAACTTCTATCTGATTTAGTTTTTCCCCGAGACTTCCTGATGACGTTTATTTTGGAGCCAACTTCTTTTATGTGCTTCTAGTTTTGAGTATTAAACATTAACCTGTTTCCAAGAAATTACAGTTTGTATTGGCATATGTGGTATTGGAAACCAGTTTAATTTTGTATTATTTAACTTCTTTAGGTGTAGAAAATAAATGTTGTGTCCCTCATTCACAGGTGAAAATTTCAGATATTCTAGGTTTAGATATTCATCTGGTGAAGTAGGTCTTCGGATTAGGAGTGTTTGTAGTGGAGCTATTATGATTTGCTTGTGTTCCTTTTCTTTTGTGGAAAAATAGTTTTGCACTTCCATAGTATACAACGTTAGGTGTTAGAGATTAACACTAGGTTTTATTTAAGATAGTTTGTCTAAGAGGAGAATTGTAGAGTGAGTAGCTACTACAAGAAAGCTTGTGGTGTACAGAATATATTACCAGTTGAAAATCGGTGGGGAAAATTTAAGTGACTCGTGGAGTTATTGATTCATGTAGAAATTAAATTGAAGGATACTGAAGAACCACTTCAACTGACCTAGTGGGATATCAGTGCTGGTAACTATTAATTGCTTAGTCATATCTTATTTGGGTTTGAAAAGCATAACCAGAAGTAACGAAGATAGCATTCCGATAACATTTTTTATTTATTCATTATTATTGTAAAACTTATTCTCCCCTACCTGGACATCTTGCTTAGTTGAGGTTTGCATGTCTAACTTAGGAAAAAATGAGTTACATTGCTTACTAATGATGGCATTAACTTGAAGAGTTTTTCAACTTCTAAAGTGAGAAGTTAACTAAGTACAATGGATCCTGGAATTACATAACTTCTAAAGGGGAAGTTAAGTTAAGATAAAAGAATAAATGGATAGCAAGAAAGTAAAATAAAGAGAAGAAGAGAGAAATCTTAGCATCAAACTTGGAGGGAGTAACCACATGTGTGACATTTAGGAACTTTTTTGTGTCATATAACCCTGATTACAGAATATTAAGAACTCTTCATTTGTCAAATAAAATATGCATACATATAGATAGTAGAAGAGAATGGCGGCTCTATTTATATAGTCAAATGCCAACTTCTAAACTAGAATTTTCCATTTTTTAGAACCTTTCATGTGTTTCATTAATATATGTACAAGAGCTTAGGCACTAAGGGCTTTCTCTGATGTCATATTTGAGTGTTGTTAATCATCCATAATGCATTGATGATTTTATGTTACCTTACATATACCTGTGCTTGGAATCTTGACTTCTTAATTATAAGATGATAACATTGAGGATTTCATGATATGACTAGTGGAGTTGTTTTATTCTGTTTATTTTATCTTTTCATTTCTTCCCTTTTCCTGACATACCATTTTAAAGATTGCCATTGGCATGTTGCCTATTTTAATTGCTAGCGCTTTAGGATATTTGGTAAGTTCAGATGACCTTTTGATTATTACAAAGTAAGATATTTACTAAAGGTCTACTTCTAATCTAGGTCATCTTGGGACAATTCAGTTCCAAGGTTTGGTAAGTTGTGCGTTTGGATTATACATCTAATTCGGCTTTAATATTTCTTTAGCAAAGTTTGCTTATAGAAACATATCTAGAAGTCCATTTATGAACCACTGCTCTATAACTTTCTCATATCAACTTGTTAATTGATATATCTATATATACACATCAAGCACATTATTAAAAATAATTTTTTTTAAAAGAAGAAAAAAGAAGACGTTACATCAGGAAAATAGAACACAATATTCAGAGACCTTACCAAAGAAAGACTAAACACATGCACAATAACATGAGTTCTAAAATGAGTGGTAATAATATTTGAACATGAGATCTTTTACTCTGATACCATGTTTAAATTATCAACCTCATCTTAAAGCTACAAGATGTAATTTTTGTGCTTAAAATGACGAATTGATCAAAATTTATGCAAGCCTTTGTTGTGAATGTACCCAGCCATCTATGGTTCCAACAGAACCTGCGAGTTCAACGCTTAATCTTTAGCTGCCTCTGAACATTGATTACCTTTTGGGAGTGCAATCAGCACTCAAGCCATTTCCGCTCATGACAGGAAGAGATTGTAAGCATGTATGAAATTTTTGGTGGGAATGGCTAAATTACTAGTGGTTGAAAAGTCTTGGGAACCTTTAGAAATGTGAAAAGGCAAACTTATATCCTTCTTGTTTAATTGGTGCCAAGATGGCACCAAGACAAATAAATGGATTAGAAAGAATTTAGTTTATTGACCTTCCTTCTTAGATAGTAACCATTTTCTACCACCCCGCAGGGCCTACTAAGATATGTAGGAAGGTAAGGCTGCTTCATTAGCTTAGAAACCTGTGTATCTATGCCAGTAACGAAGGTGGAAAGATATAATTGCTTGCTGTTTGACCCTTCTAGGTTTATGTCTTTGATTTTATTTATTTATTTATTTTTCCCTAAAATATTTTAAGAAGAACATTTATGCTGTCATTTATTCTTTTTCAGTATAGAGTGTATGTAATTATCTCATTTGGCATGTATACATTAAGAGTTGCACCTTCTTTATGACTTACCAATTACATCTATCTTGTTTTCTGAAAGAAACATTATCTTTCACTAATTTTGTAATATGCCCGTTCACTTTACTATTTGTCAGGATGCGATCTGCTTCATTTGGGTCTCATCATAGTAAAGAGGAAGATACAGTCTCTAATTCTAAGTCAAGCTTATCAGCCTCTGTTGAAAAGCGTGCTGCTGGTACAATTTCCATAATAATCTGATTTAGTTGGGAACATTTATTTGAATGTCATATTTGATACTGATGATGAACATGCTCATTTAAATTTCCTTCAGAGCATTCTAGTATACCAGCAATTATTAACAACGTAGATCTATTGGACACACTGTTGTCCCATTCTGATGTTCAACCAAAACTAGATGAGAATGAGGGGGTAAGAAGATCCGGTACTCTTTCTATGAACCAAATGAATCCAGGATTACCAAAATCTTCTACGAATATGGCTTGCTCTCTTGTCGGAAATTACATTTTAAATGGTCCATCCTCTTCAAAGAGCAGCCCACTTTCTACTGAAGGAGCAAGTGAGAAGGAAGTTCATTCTTCACCTAGTGGCACCAGTGGCGAACTTTCAAACACTAGTTCCAGTCGGTCAGATGTTAGTATGAAACTCATTGATGAAGGGCCAGTGCATGAAGATATGCATGACCCCATAGATTTTGCGCCATATTTCCAGGAGGGTTATTGTAAAGCATCAGCTAATAATGAATTAACCGAAGCAGTTACTGATGTTGATAGCAATAACAGTCCTTGTGACAGAGAGAAAGCTGAGGAAGATGCCGAAAGTGACTGTATGGTTGGAGGTGTATTTGCCTTTTCTGAGGAAGGTACGCAATCTCTTTAGAGCATTTACCACTTGTTTAAATATAGGATTCTTAATCCTGAGCTCTTGTGTTTTGGTTCCAATTGTGCTTAATTTCTCCCTCTTCTGCAGGTTAAATTAATACATTACCTATCTTATGGTATCCTTGAATGTGTTGGGAATAGTTTGCTGCTGAGTGGATGATGGAAATGCTACTACTACTAACCAATTGATGTGAAGTATGACTTATTCTTCCCAGATAGCTACAAACTTCTTGGTTGTTTCCTCTGCTTATTTCATGTAAATATTGTAAATTAGAATTTGATGGTGGAATGTGTGGATATTTCTTTTACTTTGTAACAATATTTGTTTTTTCAAAGAAAGGGAAATAAAGAAAAAAAATGGAAAAAAAAAAAAGAAAGAAAAGAAAAAAAAGAGAAAAATTAAAGAGATGTTTTCTTTTCTTCAGCATTTTATTATTATGACAACATTCTCTTGTAATGCCACAGAATCTGCTAAAACTTTGGTTGGTACTATATATATATATATATATATAGATGAAGAATGTTGAATTTGTTGGATTGGAATACTATCATGCATTTAGTAATTGAAATTTAGCTTGAGGTGAGAAATGTGTTATTCTTTAATATGTTTTTGTAAAAGTAAAAAAATGGAAGGAGAAGGTTGATGATAATGGAGTGAGGAAGCAAAAGATGCAAAATTGCAGAAGGGGATGGGCAGATGTAAGCATCCTATTGGCTAATATGTTAAAGGTACAAAATAGCTTTAGATAGAAAGGAACATATCCTACAAACTTATAAATATATATCTTATGGCAACAACGCATGCCAAATGAACAGCCAAATTTGCTGTACAATTTTGTTCTCTTCTGAAAATTCTATCCAAATTCAATCTTTTATATATATATATATATATATATATATATATATATATATATGTATACTTTATTGAATGCTTTGGATACCTATACCATCTTAAAACTTGTTGGTAAGTCTTTTCCTTTTCTTACCTTTTTTTTTTATATAATTTTTTTTTTGTAGGTGGGTAGTATCTGCTGCATTAACTCAAAGACACCTTTTTTTTCTCTTTCTTTCTTTCTTTGATTTGCTCCATTAGATGCTCTTCCTATCATATCAAAGAAGAAAATAGTTACTGTACACGTGGTCCTTTTGATTATATATTATATATGTATATATATATCTTTGCTAAAAAGATTGATATCTAATAACATCCCAGCTTAGAAAATGCAGAACATATCAGAAAAAGCTATTCTGAAAGAATGAGAAGAATCAGCAGGTTTCATGGGATCTGTTTGGTAAATCAATAAATCCATCCATGTCTTTTAATAACAAAGCTACAAGTTTTCAGATCCAGAATTTTCTGTCATCATTCTTGCTTTTGAAATTCACCACAAAAAATAAAAAAAATCAAGAAACCAATTGCAAAGCACAAAAAAACTTGTCCCCTACATTGATTTATGCCCTAGAAGATGGACACGTTATTTCAGTTTCTGACAAATGAAAATCTTCAGAATATATATATCTATATATATATATATATATATAGATAGATAGATAGATAGATTGAAATTGAAAGGTTTTAACTTTACAACCTGTTTTGAAAGTGGGACATATAATATAGCCAAATGTCTTTTTCAATATAACTGTAAGTAATTTAAACCAACTCTTAAAAACAACACCACAAACACTAAACTTATACATACATATACAACTATATATATATATATATATAGTTGTATACCCTAATTAGGGTATGCACTGCTGAGTTTTTGCATCTTGAATGATTGATTGAGAATATTATTATATAAAACTATATATATATATATATATATATATATATTAGTAGAGAAGATAAGTGGGATAGAATTAAAGAATGAGATACTACTTAGTCACAATTATGGATTCCACTACATGTCCTTCATTCTCTTCTCTCCACATAGTTTGGTTCAAGAAAAAATGAAATTGGTATCAAATTAATGCAAATATTAATAGTTATGATTCAAATTTTTTATTTTATGTAAAAAAAAAATGATAAATTTTTACTTATATCATCATTTATTGTAACGTTTAATGTGAAAATTCTAATTTTTGTATTTTTGTTTTCCTTTTTTGGAAAGGGAGGAAAGAAATGAAGAAAATGAAAATTCATCCCCACATAATCACTGATATATTTGATGTGACAATGACAATATAAGTAAGGTAGGTGTGTTTTGGTCATTTCATACCACTACAAATGTAATTACAGTAACCAAGGTAATTGATTCAACACCTTCATTTCATTTGAGTAAATTAATGTCCACTAATTTCAAGACAATGGCAATTTTGAGTTGGATACAATGCATTTTTCCCTTTCTTTTTTCCTTTTAAACCAACCCTCATAATGATTATGAATTTAATTTAGTGATGTTCTAGAATTTCCTTTTTTATATTTATAAATTTTATTCTTTTAGAGATTTATTTATTTATAAATCTTAATTTTAGTAAAATAGAAAAATAATAAATTCATGGCCTTAGTTTTTTGTATGGATACATTGAATTTCAATAATATATAGTTATTTATATTTCTCACAAATTCAAGATTAATTTTAAAATCATCCAATCTACCATAAAAAGACAAAGGGTGTGAAAATCCATGCATGCATAAATAAATAAATAAATATATATGTATATATTAAATGTGTATAAAAACTTTATAAAAATAATATCTTTTTAGAATATTGTAGGAAAAATATGATGTAATAAAATAGGAAAGTAAATAAAGGTTGGAAGAGGTGAAATTAGTGGAAATAAAATAATTAAGGTAGATAGATTGGAGGGCATCAAATTCTGGATCTTGGTTGTTTTCTAGAGTTATATGTATAATATAAGCTGCCAACCATTTTTCACAACACAAATCCCTGCAATTTCTCATAAAATCAAAAATCAAGAGTGCCATTTTTTCACAAATCTCCTCACTTTTCTTTCATAGTTATACAGATTTGACAACCCTTTTCTTTTTTTTTTCTTCTTCATTTTTTCTTTTTTTGAGGATATTAGATTACAGATTAAAAAAGTCCCAAAAGAAATGGATGTTCTTATTCAGTTGCAGAGGCAATTATCTGACTACACAGCTTCACTTTACAAAGATGTAAGGTTCTTTGTTGTTGTTGTTTTTTTTCTTCTTCTTCTTCTTCTGATTAATTTGTTGTTATTTGTGTTTATTTGAAGGGATTTCTTGATGATCAGTTCAAGCAACTTCAACAACTGCAAGATGAAAGTAATCCAGATTTTGTGGTTGAAGTTGTTTATCTTTTCTTTGAGGATTCTGAGAGGCTCATCAATGAACTTGCCAAAACTCTGTCAGTATATATATATATTATTCTTTACTCAATTCTTTACTAAAAGGGTTTTTTCCCTACTTATCAAAGTTTGAATCTTTTTTTTGAAAATCTCTTGATTTAACTCAAGGAGCCAACAAATTATGGATTTCAAGAAGATGGATGCTCATGTTCATCAGTTGAAGGGCAGCAGCTCCAGGTTAATTTCATTTCTTTCTCTTCTTGTTCCTTTTCCCTTTTTTCAGATGTGTATATATATATATATATATATATATATATATATATATAGGAGATACAAGAGTACTAAATATCATAAAATCGAGTTATGTTGTATGTATATATAGGAGACACAAATTAAAGTGTATATGCATTCTCATATATATAGAATATGTTTTTGTGTTTGGTTTAATTGGTGTACAATGATGACAGCATTGGTGCTCAAAGGGTTCAAAAAGTATGCATTGCCTTCCGTAACTATTGTGAAGAACAGAACATTGATGGGTAAGCCATTAATTTCCTACTAAACTTGTTCATTTTTTGGTACAAATTTTTCATTCTATATATATATGTAGGTGTTTAAAATGTCTGCAACTACTAAAGAATGAGTACACCCTTGTCAAGAACAGGCTTGAAGCAATGTTCAAGGTGAAATTTTCACCCTTCTTTTTTATTATTAAGTAAAGAATTAGTACAATCAAGTCAAGTTATCATCTTTATATATATATATCACATGTTAAGTTCTTCTTATTGTAGATGGAAAAGCAAGTTATGGCTGCTGGTGGATCAATTCCTCCGCACTGAATTATTCTCTCCAGGGACATGCATGGAATAAAACTAAAACCTATCAAGGATGGATGGATGGATGGATTTGCAGGACCTTATATATATATATATATATATATATATATATATATTCTGCTAAGAGAATTTTACTTTTAATTCTTCTTTATTCCTCTGTTTCTGAAAGGGGTTTTATGATGATATACATTTATATATATATATATATATATATATATATCATCTAAGCTTGAGCTATAGAGCTGAAGTTGGCTAACTTGGTGTTTTTTTTTTTGTTGTATCAAATCTCTATAAGCAATGAAAGCAAAATGCAAGAAAAAAAAAATGAAAGAAGAAAGAATTAATCTGATTGTAATTTGAAATTTAATATTATTCGTCTAAAAAGAATTTTAACTAGTTATTAAATATGGGATTTGATGCGTTTTTTATTGTAAAGTTTATTTGAAATGGATTAAACAAAGAATAAGTATATTTTGTATTATATATATATATATATATATAAAAGAACACCAGAAAGTCCAATGGCATGTGTGTATCTATATAAACAAAGGAAAGACAGCCATGTTTGATCTGGAAAATTAACCAGCCAATGGGAAACAACATTTTTTTTTTCTTTCCTATCCAAACTTACAAACACAGGAACATGTGATCTTTCTTTCTTATTATATTCGAGCAATGGTCGGCAATTACATATATATATATATATATATATATATATCTCGATGGATTTGTATTCATTGAATGAGTTACTTTTCTTCAAGGTCAACTGTTATTGTTTACAGCAGTTGCACCATATTTATATATTCTTGTTGGGCATTTCTAAGCTATATATATACACACACATATATATATATATATATATATCTTATATGCATGCATGCATGAAAAGGGTTTTTTATTATATATAATAGTATATCGTCCTAGTTTTTGGTAGACATTATGTGTTGGGCTTCTGGAGGCTTTTTGTTGGCCCGGCCTAATAATCTGAAACTCTAAGATTTGTTTTCTATAAATAGATAGCTTATACTTGTAATTTGGACACCACAAGTGAAATAAACCTTCTAGTTGATCCCGTGGACGTAGGTTGCAGTTGGCGACCGAACCACGTAAATTCGTGTGTGTCGTTTGTGTTTTGTTTCTCTTTATTCTTGCAAATTATTTGTGTGTGTTGTGTGCTTAATTCCCAACAAGTGGTATCAGAGCCAGGTTGTACAACACGAGAGCACAAATTCTGAAAAAAAATTTTGTCACCTAGGATTTGGCAGCTTCTGATTTGGTAAGCCAGATCTGGCTAGGATTTGGCAGCTTCTGATTTGGTAAGCCAGATCTGGCTAGGATTTGGCAGCTTCTGATTTGGTAAGCCTTTTCTGGCTAGGATTTGGCAGCTTCTGATTTGGTAAGCCAGATCTGGCTAGGATTTGGCAGCTTCTAATTTGGTAAGCCTTTTCTGGCTAGGATTTGGCAGCTTCTGATTTGGTAAGCCTTTTCTGGCTAGGATTTGGCAGCTTCTGATTTGGTAAGCCAGATCTGGCTAGGATTTGGCAGCTTCTAATTTGGTAAGCCTTTTCTGGCTAGGATTTGGCAGCTTCTGATTTGTGTTTTGTCCAAATTTTTCTGACGAAATTACCTAGATCTGAAATTAGTTGTACCGGGTATCTAGTCTAGTCTTTTGAGATGGCTGAAGACTGGAAGTTTCGAATTGAGAAATTCGATGGTACAGATTTCAGTTGGTGGAAGATGCAAATTGAAGATTTGCTGATTCAGAAAGATTTGGACGTTGTATTAGGTGACAAACCAGAAAAGATGTCAGATGCAGATTTGGCAGGTTTGGATCGGAAAGCAATGTCCATGATCCGTCTCTCGTTGACCAAGAATGTTGGCTTCAACATTCTGAAGGATAAGACAGCGAAAGGCATTATGGAAGCGCTGTCTAACATGTACGAGAAGCCATCTGCAGCAAACAAGGTTTTTCTGATTAGAGAGCTGGTGAACACAATGATGAAAGAAGGCACTTCAGTTACCGAGCATATCAACAAGTTGAATTCGATTTTAACCAGACTTGCATCAGTGAAGATTAAGTTCGATGATGAAGTTCAAGCTTTGCTACTGCTATCGTCTTTGCCTGATAGTTGGTCCGGAACGGTTACAGCGGTTACCGGTTCAGTGGGACCCGATGGATTCACTTTTGATCAAATTCGAGATCTCGTTCTTGGCGAGGACGTCAGAAGAAAGAGTTCTACGGAGTCATCTGGTGAATTGTTACATGTTGGCAGAAGCAGAAGGAATAGCAGAGGTAGTGGGAGCAGGAACAGACAAAAGAGTCAGTCAAAGACTCGTGATAGCTCAGGTATAACGTGCTGGAAGTGCAAGGAGGTGGGGCATTTTAGGAATCAATGCCCGAAAGACAAAGTGAACATTGCAGAAGACTCCGCGGACGAGGATCTTTTTATTTGTTGTGCGGAGAGCAATGTGGATTCCTGGGTCATGGATTCTGGTGCTTCATTTCACGCTACCCACAGTGGTGAAGCATTGCAGAATCTAGTTATTGGGAACTTTGGAAAGGTACGACTAGCGGACGATAGAGCTCTTGATGTGACGGGCATGGGTGACATGGTATTGGAGACCTCAGTCAGTTTTTGGACTTTGAAGGATGTCAGAGTGGTTCCAGCCTTGAAGAAAAGTTTGATTTCTATCAGGCAGTTGGACGAACAGGGACACGAGGTGAAGTTCAGAGACGGGCAGTGGAAGGTCGTGAAGGGAAATCATGTCATGGCCCGCGGGAAGAAGAGTGGTTCGTTGTACGTGGTCAGATTACCGTCTGAGGGAGTGACCATCCTAGTTCAAGGAAATAAAGTCCGGTTCACAGAATCTTGTGGGCAGAAGAGGGTTGTCCTTGCAAGAGGGAAACCTAGAGCCACAGGTCAGATTCAGGATGAACGAGCGAGGAAAGGTTCAAGGAGGCCAATCAGAGGTATCTGTGGCAGTGGGAGCTCAGGTGGTGCTTCAGCCAATGATCCTAGAAGACAGTGGGTCAGAAGAACCAGCATTTCAGCTGTTGAAACACCTTCAGAAAATTTCTTGCTGAGTATGGAGAGTGTTTGTTCTCAGGATGTTCCAGGATCCGGCAGTGCGCGTTTGCAGTGGGAGCCGGTAGGGACCGAGGACGAGTCAAAGGCAGGTTTAGCCGTGACTGATGTGTTGGAGCTTCGGGGAGCTTCAACGGGCCTTTCAGCCTTCTGATGAGAAGGTCGTTGCAACTAGGAGAGTTGATGAAGATTACTAGATGTACAAGTATTTTATATGAATGGTAGTTTGAAGTTTTTCAAGCCTCCAAGTGGGAGATTGTTGGGCTTGTGGAGGCTTGTTGTTGGCCCGACCCAATAATCTGAAACCCTAGGATTTGTTTCCTATAAATAGATAGCTTATACTTGTAATCTGGACACCACAAGTGAAATAAATCTCCTAGTTGATCCCGTGGACGTAGGTTGCAGTTGGCGATCGAACCACGTAAATTCGTGTGTGTCGTTTGTGTTCTGTTTCTCTTTATTTTTGCAAATTATTTGTGTGTGTTGTGTGCTTAATTCCCAACATGATGATCACTCGGAATATATACATACATATATATATATATATATATATATATATATATATATATATATATATATATATGTAAGTAATGTGTTTGGTTGTTTATAATGATGACAACAAATTTGTTAATTTCAATAATTGTTCAACTTACTCTACTGTTAGGATTTTGGGATACATGATGTGTTGTATTTAGATAAGAACATAATAATTGTATTTACAAATTTTTTTAGGGTGACTTTTTGATTGTATTTATAAATATTAACTGAAATTTAATAATTGTATTTGTATAATTTTTAAGTATTTTGGTTCAATTAAAATAATTGTAAAATGTTTCTAAATTCTAAAAAAAAAGGACATAAATTATGTAAATTGATAAAAAGAAAAAAGAATTATCTTTAAGAATAATTACGGTTTAAATTGTATTTACATATGTTATTATTCTTAAACTTTCCAAAGAAATTTATTTGACAAAAATTAATTTAAATGTAACTTAAAAAATAATCCTTAAATAAAATAAATAAAAAAGTCAGATGAACCCTTGAGGATAATGTGATTGGGCTTTGGTTTATTTAGCCCAAGAATAAAAGAGAGAAGAAATCTGGTTTCATGATAAAACTATTCTGAACCAAGCCCAATCTAATATATATATATATATATATATATATATATATATATATATTGATTTAATATTTATTTTTAAAAAATTTAAGAAAATGAAAAGTTTAACTAGATTAAAAGTTTTATGGTTTCAAAAAAAAAATTAAAAGTTTTATAATAAATAAATTAAATTCATAAATAAAATAAAATAAGTTGAAAAGGTTAATTATAAATTAACAAAGTTCATGAATATTATTTATTAATGTCTGTATTTAAGAGAGGAAGATGAATAGATTTTTCTTTTAATTATTATTAGAATGAAAAATAATAAATAAATAAAACAAATTTTTTTAAAAATAATAAATATTTAATATTAAGTCAATTTTAAAATTCTAAAAAATATATAGATAAAACTGAAAAAAGAAAAAGAAAAGAAAACAAGTAGTGAAGATAAAAAGATACATTTTTTTTTAATAAATAAAAGATAAAAAGACACATAAAAAATTTAAAAAGAAGGTAAAAAGTCAAAACATTTATTTTAAAGTGGGACAGTGACAGTCACGTGAGACACGTAATTGACATTTTTAAATTAATAAGGGAGTCGTTACGCCGTTACAGACTCGTGAGACACTTTTCAAAAAAATTCCTAATCAAAGGTAAAATAAAATATCGGAGTAAGTAAGGTTGATTAGGAATTAATAACGGAGTCGTTACGCCGTTACAATCATAAAAGTGGGGACAGTGACAGTCACGTGAGACACGTAACTGACATTTTAAAAACAGATTCCTGGAATAAAGTGTCCTTTCCCACAAAATTTGAATTCAATTTGAAAAATTAATCTTACAGTTCCAACAACAAACGAACCGCCACTCGAAACAAATAAAAAACCCTAGCTCATTCTTTTTTTCTTCCTCCCCATTTCTTTTAGATTTTATTTTTTCCCCTTTCTTCAATTTTCTCTCTGGAATCTTTCATATTTACTGCCCTTTCTTTCTTTCTTTCTGTTTTTTTTTGCAAGCCAAACAAAACCCTACAAAAAACCCTGCGCCTCTCATTTCCCATCCTCAATATCCCAAGATAATAATATTCAGTCCACAATCTATACTTTCTTGATTTTCTGTCAAATCGTTTCTATTTTTTTTGATGGCCAAGAAGAAGGCGACGCAACTATCCGAGAAGAAAATAACAAAATCGGACGACAAGGAAGTCCCATCAGGTGCTGCTGCAACTACTACTGTGGCAATGGGGGAGACTGGGGATAAGTTCGAGGTCTTGAGGTCACTCAATACTCGTCTTCTCGGGGAGATGAATCTTAGCCGTCAAGAGGTGGAATCACTTAAGCAGTCCAAAGAGTCCCTGGAAACGGAGTTGACTCGGAGTAACACGGAGAATGAGGTTTTGAAGACTGAGCTGGATCGGATGGATGAGAGGGCTGTGCAGTCGGAGGTGGAGAGGGATGTGGTGGATGTTTATGTTCGGTTGCAGGCTGCTCAGAAGGCGGAGTTGATTGACGGAGAGAGGAGTGAGTTGAAGAAAGAGAAGGAGTTGTATGAGAAGAGGTTGAGAGGTTTGGAGGAGGAAATGAAGGAAGTTTTGAGGGCCAAAGGTGAGGTTGAGAAGGTGAAGGGTGAAATGGAGGCCGAGATTAAGTCGTTGAATGGTAGATTGGATGAGCTTGAGGTTGAGATTGGCAAGGAGAAAAAGTTTTCTGACGAGGCTTGTCGCGGTAGGGATGAAATAAAGGCTAAGCTTGATATTCAAATTGCAGAGGCAGAGAGGCTGAAAGGGATATTGGGAGTTTCAGAAAAGAGGGCGAAACTGATTCAAGATGAGGTCGAGAAATTGAGGGATGAATACAAAGTTGTGATGGAGATGAAAAAAGAGAGGGAAAGAGAGATTGAATCAATTACGAAGGACAAGAATCGGATGGAGAAAAGTTTGTCTGTGTCGGAAAGTGTAATTGAGGAAATGAAGAATAATATCGAGAAGGCTGATCGGGAGAAAGACATGATCAATGATGAGAAGAATTTGGAAGTGATGAAAAGGAGTGAGTTGGAAAACAGAGTGTCTGAACTTGATAACCTTGTGGCAACTTTCAAGAACGAGGAGGGAAGATTGCGGAGTCATGTGGCTGAGTTGGAGAAGAGGGCTTTTGAGGGTGCAGAGAAGGAAATGGAGATGAATCGAAGGATTGATGAATCTGTAAAGGAGAAGAATGAGATTGAGATGAGGCTGGAAAATTTGACTGCAAAAAAGGGTTCACTGGAGAAGCTTTTGAATGAGACATTGAACCAGTTGGATGAAGATCAGAGGAAAATGGAGCAAATCCTCATTGAGAAAAGCCAGGTTGCAGGTGAAAAACTTAGAAAGGAAAATGAAATCGTTGAATTAGAGAAGCAAGTATCTGAACTTTCTCTGAACCTGCTAAGTCAACAAGCATCAACTTTCCAGATCTTCCCCTGTTCAGAAAATTCAGGATCTTCAGGACAAGTTCCTTTGATAGTAAAAATAATTATTGAACATCACCTTTTATCCTTTGCAAGTTCCTGCTGAACAGTGAATATGTAAAGGCAATGGCTTCTGCTGCTGGCCATATTCATTTCTAGTGTTGTTAACTTAAACATGATACCATTACCTCATTTGCAAAAAATAATGACAAAGGAAAGGGATATGTAATTAATTAAAGTGAAAGAGAACCAGGGAGGAGAAAGCTAATGGATACGGGTTTCTCCAACTGCTCTGTTTGCTATCCCACTCTGCCATTAGGAACAGCTTTGTGAATAATTATAATGTAAGAATAGCTAAGGGAGAACTAAAAAATATAATTTTCCAGCTTACATGTAGACTTTGTAATGCTTCTGTAGTGTTGCTAATATTAATCTGTAAAAGAGAGTAAAAAAAAAAAAACTGATGCTTTTGAGTGGATCAAATGAGAAAGCCATAGCAGCCTTTCTCACCCACACAGATACAACATATATATATATATATATATGTACATTTCTGTCTAAAGAAGTTGATATCAGTTCACATTCTTCCATAGTAAATAACAATACAGTTTCTATCAAAGAATGAGGATCAAGATCAAACATGTAAGTAATATGAGAAAGAAATAAAATAGTAACATTCTGACCTCCGAAACAGCAGATAGGTTTACTCCCTGCAGTTTACTTTCCTTTATCTGTAGATTATCTTTTGATAAATCGAACAGGTCCCTGATATAAATAATTGCAGTAATATAGCGCTTCATGCATAACATAATTCTGAATTGATGTACAGATTAGGTAATTTTTCAGGAAGTCTCCCTCAGGGTGAACTACCTTACTCTCTCTATGTAGATCTCGACCTGTAAGCATAAGAATCAACAAGAAATTCAAAAAAATGTTTCAATGTAAGAATTTGAAAACTTTATATCAAGCTGAATTGTTTCAAGGTATTTTCTAGTACCATTGATAACTTGATGACATAATTAGTCACTTCATTTGAAAGTTTAAGAGCCTCAAAAAGTCCATTCACCACTCTAGGTAGCAGTCCTTTCTTCTTATGATCACTGCTCATGATGCCAGGTCCCTGTGTGGATAACCAATAATTCTCCTTGTTTAATGTGTTGTAGCACAAATAAGTATTCCATTTGCTAACAGTCATCTCAAACCTTACCTCCATGCTATATGTCTTCCCTGCTCCTGTCTGGCATGGATTACATGAAATTTTGTCAATTATAAGGAGAAGATATTAGAAAACTTTTATTTGATTTTGATGGAAGGTAACATCATCAGAAATCAGTTATTCAGGACATAATGGTGTCAGCATGCCAGAATATATGTGAAGTCTGATCACATGTAATGAGAAAGGTCCTGCAACAATTTGTTTGGAGCAGCAAATGATATCATTCAGACAAAAGATTTAGTAATATATTCCTATTATGACTCGCGACTACACAAAATCTAACTAAATTCAGAATGTCGCACAACACTTGACAACTTACTATAAATATACTAGGAGACATTAATGATTTACCTGTCCATAAGTGATAATTGTCCCATTTACTCCATTCAGAACTCCTATTTCACCAAAAAAAAATTAATATGAAGAAATCAATTAATAGATAAGAATGCAATTAATATACAACAATAGTTACATCGAGTGGAAAAACACACACAGATCAAAACATAATTCTGTTAATAGTTTCTTCATTTTCAAATCTAGTGGACTTACTGAAGATATGAGAGCAGGAAGTACTAAAACAAATCCATTCACAAATACACTGAAACAGAGGGGTAAGAAATCATAAACAAAACTATACTACAATTTTGTTATTACCTTGCAAAATTGGAAAAGCAAGGAACTCATACACGTGAGCTTGCTCAGATCCTGGATAAAACACTCGATCAAAGCTAAACTCAAATTCCTCTGCTTTCTCGTCCTAGCACGCATCCAAAATTATTACGCATATCAATAATTCAAATTCAAATCACTAAATGTTTATATATAGTCATAAATTTACTGCTAAAACATGAAAAATTAATTTTTCAAAGAAGCGAACATGTGGTGCTTCATGTTAGAACAGGAAAAAGGATCTATAAAATCCCGAACCTTGAATACAAAAGATTCAGAGTCTCTAGGCTGAATGCAGATGCTATCTCCATGATCAGCTCTTTCCTTCGGATTTAGAGGTCTGAATAGCGCGCAGACTCTTATTTTCGCCATTGCTATTATGAAAAATGGATAAGATCAGAACAGTGAAATCAAATTGCCTCGAAAAATATACACAAATTCCACATGAATTTTGTTTTCACGGTTGAAAAAGTTAGCAAAATACAGAAGCTCTTTCATATTAACATCCGAAGAGTGGGACGGAAGTATCAAAAACAGTCGCATAGATTCAAATACCTTCAAAGATGTAAATGCTTTGGATTCGAAATTTCTAATCAAATGAAGATTTTCGCGCCAAATGAGAGTGAAATGGAGAGAGATCAATGCTCCAATGGGATTTTCTGAGGGTTAAATAGCTTCGCCGAAGGGGATTTTAAAAAATAAAATTCTATTAAAATAATTTAAATTAAATAAATGGTTTATTTATTTAAAAATAAAGATTTGAGACTAATACTAATAATAATAAAAATATTAAGGGATTAAATCGGACAATTATTCTAAATAGAACAACAAATTGAGCCAGTGCTTCCCCAGTTATAACCGAACCGGGTTCGGAACGACTTGCTGATAAATCATAACCCTATTATAGAAAAAGCTATCTTTGTTTCCCTAGTCACTGTGGCGTCTGAGATTCTGAAACGCTCTCTGCAGAGCAAAAGCCCTAATCTTAAGATTCTCAGAACTGTTCCAGCATTATATTTCAATCAATCAAGGTACCATTTTTTTACTATTTATCTTATATGTTATCTGTTTTGGAAACTCCTAATCGTTATTGCACCCGTGGGATGATGCCCACAGAATTTCCTTCAATATGCGGCAGTTTCTGTGGTGCCAAAGATCATGAGTTTGTGTTCTCTTAGATTGTTGAAAATTGCTCTGAAATGGAAAAAAAAAAAATCTGAGGTCGATTCAGCTATGGATCTGTTATTCATGATTCTCAAGATTTTATTTATGCATTTTTTTTATATATATAAAAAAAAATCTTGAGTTTCTTTGCTTTACTTGTACTCAGGAATCAAAATTAGTCATTAATATGAGCTGAATTTGGTAGTTTTTTGGGATTTTTATTTAACTTTAAGATGCTGAAAAGATTTTGAAGTGTTGTGCTATCAATTTCTTGGAGGTTTAAAGTCGTAAACTTTTTCAACTTTGTTGGCTTTATTCCTGATCTTTGAGGGTTCTGTGCAGCTTTTGCAGTTTTACTAGTAATCCTATGGCTGAGGAGGGTGGGAAGAGCTTTGCTCGGAGGGACAAATTATTGGAGATTGAGTCCCAGGCTCGGAAGTGGTGGAATGAGGGTGATGTGTTTAGAGCTGATGCCAAGGAATCCCCGCCTAAACCTGGGGAGAAGTTTTTTGGCAACTTCCCTTTTCCATATATGAATGGTTATTTACATTTGGGTCATGCATTTTCACTCTCAAAGCTTGAATTTTCTGCAGCATATCATAGATTGAGGGGTGCAAATGTCTTGCTGCCATTTGGTTTTCATTGTACTGGTATGCCTATCAAGGCTTCAGCTGATAAGCTTTCTAGGGAGGTTGAGAGCTTCGGGTACCCTCCAGTGTTTCCTATTCAGAAAGAAGAGGAGATTGGTGAGCCAGAAGAGAAACCACAGGGTGAAGGTGATGGTAATCAGGCTGTTCCCGGTGCTAAATTTAAAGGTAAGAAGTCAAAGGCTGTGGCTAAATCTGGTGGGATTAAATACCAGTGGGAGATAATGCAGAGTTATGGTCTGTCTGATGAGGAAATTGTTAAGTTCACAAATCCATATCACTGGTTGACATTTTTCCCACCACTTGCGGTGGATGATTTGAAGGCTTTTGGACTGGGATGTGACTGGAGAAGAGCATTCATAACTACTGATATGAATCCATTTTTTGATGCCTTTGTCCGTTGGCAGATGAGGAAATTGAAAGCAATGGGGAAAATTGTTAAAGATTTAAGATATACCGTATACTCTCCCTTGGATGGGCAGCCCTGTGCTGATCATGACAGAGCATCAGGAGAAGGAGTTATTCCTCAGGAGTACACTCTCATTAAGATGGAGGTGCTCTCCCCATTTCCTGCAAAGATGAGCATTTTGGAAGGAAAGAAAGTCTATCTTGCTGCTGCTACATTAAGGCCAGAAACAATGTATGGCCAAACAAACGCATGGGTTCTGGCAGATGGAAAATATGGTGCATTTGAAATAAATGACTCGGAGATCTTTGTCTTAACCAAGAGGGCAGCACTTAATTTAGCTTATCAGAGACTATCACGCATTCCAGAAAAGCCTACTTGTTTAGTTGAGTTGACTGGTCAAGATCTCATTGGACTGCCATTACGATCCCCACTGGCATTTAATGAAGTTATATACACTTTGCCCATGAATTCAGTTCTCACAGACAAGGGTACTGGAATTGTTACCAGCGTTCCTAGTGATTCACCAGATGACTATGCAGCTCTCCAGGATCTGAAATCAAAGCCAGCTTTCAGAGCCAAGTATGGGGTGAAAGATGAGTGGGTTTTGCCATTTGAGATAATACCTATTATCAATCATCCAGATTTTGGGGATAAATCAGCTGAGAGAATTTGCATAGAGAAAAAGATCAAGAGCCAGAATGATAGAGAGAAGCTTGATGAGGCTAAGAAAATTATCTACAAAGGGGGTTTCTATGAGGGAACCATGCTTGCAGGAGAGTTTGTTGGACGGAAAGTCCAAGAAGCAAAGGGTTTGATTAGGAACAAACTCTTAGAGACTAATCAAGCTGTGGTCTACAGTGAACCAGAAAAGAAAGTCATGTCAAGATCTGGGGATGAGTGTGTTGTTGCTTTGACTGATCAGTGGTATGTAACTTATGGAGAACCAGAATGGAGAAAATTAGCCGAGGACTGTCTTGCTCGAATGAATCTCTACTCTGATGAGACACGACATGGCTTTGAGCACACTCTGAGCTGGCTGACTCAATGGGCTTGCTCTCGTAGTTTTGGACTTGGGACTCGTATTCCATGGGATGAGGATTTTCTTGTTGAATCGTTGTCAGATTCCACTCTTTATATGGCATACTATACGGTATGTCATCTCTTACAAAAAGGAGAAATGTACGGTAAGGACACTTCTTCAGTAAAACCAGAGCAGTTGACAGATGAGGTTTGGGATTTCTTATTCTGTGGTGGTCCATATCCCTCATCTTCTGCCATATCCTCTGATCTTCTTAATCAGATGAAGCAGGAGTTTGAGTATTGGTATCCATTTGACCTGAGAGTTTCTGGAAAGGATCTGATTCAGAACCATCTTACTTTCTGCATCTATAACCACACGGCAATTTTTCCCGAGCACCTCTGGCCAAGGGGATTTAGGTGTAATGGGCACATAATGTTGAATTCAGAGAAGATGTCAAAGTCCACAGGAAACTTCAGAACACTTCGCCAAGCAATTGAGGAGTTTTCTGCTGATGCCACAAGATTTTCGCTTGCAGATGCAGGTGATGGGATGGATGATGCAAACTTTGTCTTTGAAACAGCTAATGCAGCAATATTGCGCCTCACAAAGGAGATTGCATGGATGCAGGAGGTTCTTGCTGCAGAGTCCTCTTTGAGAAACGATCCTCCTTCTACCTATGCGGATAAAGTATTCGCAAATGAAATCAATATTGCTGTAAAGATGTCAGATAAGAACTACAATGAGTACATGTTCCGAGAAGCCCTGAAAACTGGCTTCTATGATCTTCAGGCTGCCAGGGATGAGTACAGACTTTCTTGCGGTTCAGGGGGCATGAACCGTGATCTTCTATGGAGGTTTATGGATGTTCAAACACGACTCATTGCTCCAATCTGCCCACATTATGCTGAATATGTATGGAAGGAACTTCTGAAGAAGGATGGGTTTGTTATCAAGGCTGGATGGCCTGAAGCTGACTTACCCGATCTTACCCTGAAAAGGGCAAATAAGTATCTGCAAGATTCCATTGTGTCAATGAGGAAGCTCTTGCAGAAACAGGTTTCTGGTTCCAAGAAGGGCAGTATAAATACATCAAATAATCAGAACAAACCAACTAAAGGCCTAATCTTTGTAAATGAACAATACGATGGATGGAAGAAGGAATGTTTGTTGATACTCCAGAGAAACTTTGACAGTGTGTCTTCCACCTTTGCCCCTGACCAGCAGATAATATCTGAATTGCAAAAGAGTCCAGTTGGACAGCAAGGCAACTTTAAGCAAGTACAGAAGCTCTGCATGCCTTTCTTGAGGTTCAAAAAGGATGAGGTTATGGCAGTTGGTGTACAGGCACTTGATCTCAAGCTACCTTTTGGTGAGATTGAGGTTCTTGCACTGAATTCAGACTTGTTCAAGCGACAACTAGGTCTTGAACATGTCGAGATCTTGTCTGCTGCAGATCCACTCGCTGCTGAAAAGGCTGGCTCTCATGCAAACCTTCTGAAGCAAAATCCACCATCTCCAGGAAATCCCACAGCAATATTTCTCAATTAAGTTTCCTGTCTCCTTAGAACTCAAGAAAACAACAGCTGCCTGCTCACTTTCAGTGAATCTGCATTTTCTTCTTTAATTGTGAACTTCTAAATTGCCCTCTAAAATATTCAGGATTTTTAGATCATTATCATCTAGTCTTTTACATAAATGTTCCAATTTATGCGGTTTTGTTTAATTTAATAGTTGAATTGACAGCTGTTGTGTAATTTTATATATCATAACATTTTATTCTTAATAATTAATAATTTAATATAATTTACTAATTTTAAAGAGAAATTAAGTTTTTTTTTTCAAAATTTCTTTTAAAAATAAATTGACTATATAAATATTAATTATTATATTTTAGATATTTTTATTAAATTTTAAATAGTTTTTAACACTATATAATATTTCTTTAACATTTATATATATATATATATATATATATATATATTCTATATATATATATTTAAGTATACCTGATAACCTAATTTGTTTAAAGTTTTGAATTAAGCTAAATAACTAAGAATTGAAATCTTTAAATACTTTAAATTTTTAAAAAAATTATATCTCTTATTTTAATTACTAAAATGTGACTTAAAAAAGATATTTAATATGCGTATAAAACAACGGTTTAAAAATGAATATCTACAAAATTAATTAAAATTATTAATTTTAATTTAAAAAATAATAAATTTAATTTTAAAAACATCATTTCCGATTTCATTATGTATTTTAAATTTTTTTTTATTTAATTTATCTATTTATATATATATATATTTATGTTAAACGGTGAAATACCTTAATTTATTTTTTCTTCTATTACCTTTTTTTTTTATTAATTTTTTTGTATTTTTTATTATAAAGTTAATATAAAATTTAAAAAATAAATAAAAATATCCATTTTTATTAAAATTTTATTTGTAATATTAAAAGTGTTTTAATAATTTTTTGTTTAAAATAAAAAATGATTTTAAAATTATATATTAAATATAATATAATAGTGGGTAGTTAAGTCGGTAGTAATTTAATTAGGGAAAGGCATTTTCATTTCATCGCAGAACAGTTAAAAAACCCTCTCTCTATTTTTACAGTCTGCCATTTTTCTTGCATTTTTTCTTCCTTTAGCTTCTTCAGTGATTTTGCAACCATGATGAAAACAATTCAAAAGCTTCGGTTATTCTCCTTCTCCACACCGCTTCTCTTTTCTCCTCCCACAGCAGCCATTTTTCTGCATCACTTCTCATCGTCAATTCAAACAGAATTCCAAGAAACTGCTTCTTCTTCGCCTTCTATTGCTTTAACCCCAGAAGAAATCAAAGAGATTAATCTCCTAATCCCGCGTCTCTGTTCCAAGAATCACTTTAAAGAGGCAACTGGACTCATCACCACAGCTCTTCTCACTAACCCACCTTTGAACTCTCTTCCTCTTTCAATCTTCATCCAAAGGCTCACTGAGGAACCAGATCTTACTCATAGCATGTATTTTCTTAATAAGATGAAGTACACGCCAAAGGTTCATAGTTTTTTGAATCACGTTACGCGAACGCTTGTTGATTCTTATTTCCAGAACGGGCAGCCTAAATGGGCCTTGAAGATTTTCCATTGGGTGTCTAGGAGTGACTTCCTCTCTGAAGGAGTTATTGATGTAGGGTTTTATGGTCTTCTGATTAAGGGGTTTTGTAAATACAATATGGTTTTGGAGGCATTGATGGTTTTAAGAGCAATCGCGAGTGAGAATTTAGTGGTTGGGGATGATGTTAGATTCTGTGTTTATCGGTGTTTGTTGAGGGAGGCCAGAATTAGGGATGCTCAGGAGTTGAACAAGGTACTGGAAAGTGAGGATAATGACAAGTTGATGGAGATATTGGATCATATGATTTCCAATTGGGTTGAATGAATATGAGCCAAAAGGTGTTTATTCTTCCTTTCTGCTATGTATCTTAGATGATGTTTGGTTGGCAGCCTTTTTCCTTCTTTGGAATTTGTTGAATTGTGAATATCAATGGTAGTTAACTGTACATATTTTTAGATGATGGGATGGGACTGCAAGTCTTTCATTGAAATTCAATGGTGCTGAACTGTGGTTATTTTGTAATCATAAGTTAGCTTCTGGAAATTACTTGAATCTCCACCCAATTTCAACACTTACCAATTAGTTGCATTCTGTTTTTGCCTGCAAGTTGTCTATCACTTTTGTAAGTAGGGCTTGCTATATTAATATAGAATAAAATGGCCATAGATACTGTATCATCATCTTGATTAGTAGATGCTTCTGCATCATTCATCACATGAATGTGGGACTCTATGCTGCTGTCAGTAGTAGTATGTATGTATGTATGGTTAGTTTTACTGCATTTTGAGGAAGAAGACCAGCATAGCTTGGTGGCATCATCTCCACCATCAATAAGTTCTTCTGGAATAATGGGGCTTGCGTAGAGATTTTGGTGGGGTAGAAATCAGAATACTGGTAGAATTCACAGGCAATGGTCTTTTATTGGTTTTAAGGAATTTATTTAATGATAGACATTGTAGGAGTCTAATAAACTAAGGTTATAAAGATAATACAAAAATAATTTTAAAAAATAAAATAAAATAAAATAAAATAACACAAAGTATCATAATAGAAAAAGTAAAATATAAAAACTAAAAACTCAATAAGATTTATCAATGAAAAAAGTTTCCTCAGTTCTTCTCCCCTTGATTGAAACGGCGGGTCATTGAAAAGAATTATACCCAAAGTCACACAGTTCAGCGTTTCATGGTAATGGCACAATCTTAATTTTCTGTTTCTTTCTCCTATATGTATATATTCTTGTGTATACCTACAAATTGTCATTCATTAATTGCGCTGTAGAATCTTAGTTGAGGGTTTCTGTTGGACCATGAATGGAAAGAAAAAAAAAATCAGCATTCTTGCACTTAAAGATGATGCAAGATTGCTAAATAAATTTTAAAAAATTGATCTTTTTGAGAGGATTGCGTTTTTGTTTCATGCATGAGTTTCGGTTGTTGGGGATTGATATTGATGGAGAATAATGTACTTTTTTCTGGTAATGTTTGAACTTCTTATCTAACCTGACACCAACTTGGAGATTGTGTTTCTGTGGATAAAATGGTATGTTGATGTTCTGTTGTTACATGAACTGGGGTTTTTGTGATTTTTCTTTATATTGTACTTTGTGGTTAAGAAGCAGTTTTCTTGCAAATTGTTAGTTCTGTTGTATAAGTTGTGATAGATTCCACTGATTTTCTCTAACTTGGGTTTCTGTTATTTTTTCTTGATTTTTTTATTTATTTATATTTGGATAGCAGTCAGACTCAGATATGAGTATGAGTGTAGCAGATCGGACATCTGAATTGCCAGAAGCTATTGTGCAACATATTCTCTCTTATTTACCTATAAGAGATGCAGCTTGTACAAGCATATTGTCCAAGTGGTGGAACACCTCAATATCAGGGAAGAAACTTTCAAGAGCTCCTGCCTAAAGAACAAGAATTCTGGGATACAGAAAATGAACATTGTACAAAGCCGAATCCGGCAGCAGACAAGTATAGAGAAGTTTAGTCTTGTGGTTTCCCGTTGGCAGGGTGAGCAGTCCTCTCTCTCTGAAGAAGAGAGAAGGAGCAGACGCCTTAAAATTGGTTTATCAAATTTCAGTGTCATCAGTTATGTGGCAACACTTTTCCGCAGGGAATTAGAATTGAATTATGACATTAAGGGCAATGTGGATTTATTACTACCGCCGTCTCCAAGCCTTCTTTCTGCCAATTGAGAGAGTCTCTCAACTGAAGGGCAAGTATGAAGAGACGAAAAATTTGGATTGCCCTTATTGCAAATTCCTTTCTATTGCTTGAAGGAAGTCAGAATCAAGAAATTTGAAGGATGTGAACTCTATTTCTTAAAGAGATCAAGAATTTGAAAATTATAAACATTTAAATGTCAGGTACAACAAACTTTTTGCAGTGATATAGTATTTTTTGTTACAGAAACTTGAAAGACAACCAAAGTTTTTGTTATTTAAATCATTTATATGAAATAGAAAACATACGGATTGTGGATCGAGGGTATGATTTCAGGTACGGAAGTAAAATAAACGGCTTCAGTTTTGCTTTTTCTGTAATATCATCGACGGTGAGGTTTTCTTTCTCTGTTAGCTGAAGAAAATAGTTGAATGTTTCCACATTTCTGATCACGGATGCTATATATGCAACAGTGTCTTTCTTTGATGAAGAAATGGCACCTTCTGCATTCTTTTTATCTCGTTGTTTACATTCCTTGACAGTATTAGTAGCATTCTGGGGATGGGATTTGAAGGTTTTACTCTTCAGAAGAATAGACAAGATTCGTACTAGATGTGGAAGATATAAGGGATCATAAATGACATCTGCTCCCAAACTGTGGAGGAAAAACAGACAAGTTAAAGAAAACTCCCAGAACTAAAGCATTTAAAAAGAAGAACTTACACTATGTCTGGTGCATAGCTTTGGAGCTCATTTTCTGTTGCAGTTTCCCAGGGTAAGCAAATGCATTGCACCTTAAAAGAGTTCAAACTGTGTCAGACCCCAGGGTTTCATGTCTGTAAAAATATCACAAGTTTCAAGTGAAGAAAAATCTTTACTCCAGATTGTTGCAGATTTGACTCCAAATTTAGTTTCATATTGGCTAAGGTGGAAAGATCACCATCACTTAGAATCACCTGAAATTTTTGGAAACTTTTGAGCATTTGAAATCATAAACCCTCTAATTTTGCAATGATCAAGTCAAGTGATGTTCAGAACTTACTGCAGAAGCATTCACATGAGCCAGACATAAGCCCACCAAACCAACCCCTGAACCTACCTGTTAATCAGTAATGGTGAGAAAAACTTGGCTCAGAAAATGGAAGTAGAAGAATATCAAAGATGATATTATAGAGATGAGATATCTTTACCTCGAAACAAAATTTATTCGAGAATATTTCTGGGAAAGAAAGTATGAACTCTGACAGGTAAAGACTTGATGGCCAGATGGAACACCTTTTTCACAACATTGAACCAAAATAGATACATAATCAGTTGATGAAGTGATAAAAGCAGAAAACAGGAAGAAACTTTGATTAGTACTATTACTATATGAGTGTAATGAATCTACCCAGTGTCTCCTTCAAGCATGTTAAGTGAACATTGTAGTGACACATCCAACTTCTTTGCTTTGGGACAACTAGAGAGCCCAGAACATTCTACGACCATGCCAAAAATAGAAAGAAACATACATATATGGACTTTTATTAACCAAGACTAAAACATGGAAAAGACTAACCATCAGGAAAAAGAAATGAAATTCTTTTAATAATCCTGGAATTTCCTTTTGAAACATCTTCATCCTGAAAATCTCTCCAAACATAGCATAACTGTAAACCTTCTATTATACATATGTAAACTTTTCAAATCAATTCATGCCAGTAGCACCTTTAAAGAAGTCAAGAAAAATGCATACTCCTCGTATAATTCTTCCAACACAACACCATCATTGCACTCAATTTCAGTAATGAGCTTCTTTAGAAACCTTTTCAAATAAGTTCCATTGATTTCTCCATCTCTAACCTAAACAATAGTTTCTTGAAACCTTAATCAAACAAAATAACAGACAAATAAGCTACTAATAGAAATGATCAGACCCCACTTACTGTTTTGCAAATACAGTGATTCCAAATGAAGCTCTGAACATTCTCCCCTATCGAACCACCCCCCATGTCCCTGTAATTTCATCGAACACATACCGTGCATTAAGCAAATTCAAATTCTTTCACATTCAAGGAAAACGGAACAAGCAAGAATAAGTACAAAAATTCATTCACCTTGCAAAGGAGATTAAGACATCAGGAGGTTCCATTGCACGAAAGGCGGATAAAAGATACAGGGAAGAAGAAAGCCCAGAAATATCTACCAACTCTTCTTCTTTTTGCTTGATTTCCATGGCTACGCTCACTCAATTTGGGAAAGATTACTTTTTTTGAAAACACAATATGCAAGATGACAAATAAGAATATATATATATATATATATATAGGCGTGACACCTAATAAAGATTAGATTTTTTTCACATATTTAACTATTTCAACGTAAATGAATGTGTTAGAATTGAACATAATTTATATTTGAATGATTAAAGTTAGTGATTATTTGAAATTTTTTGTAAAAATAATGCCCAGATAAAATAAAAATTTAAACTTTGATTGTCATTTTCTTATAGTTGAAACTCAACTTAGAAAAAAAATATATATATACTATTTTGCGTACGTGTTTACAGATACATTCAAATCTTACCGTCATCGAAGAGCTGACACGATGATCAACGACCAGACAAAAAGAATCGGAACAACAACAGATCACGTGACATTGGAAGTTTAACACATTTCCATTATTATATCCCAAGGCATTTTTTCTTACTGAAATACAGATCAACAATCCGGGAAAGGAGAGACGGGAGAAAATGGGAGAAAAGGAGCATGGAGTTGAAGTGATTCATCAATGGTCTGCGCCAAGGTCCCTTAGTACCAGCCTCATGTATTCTTTTGCTCAGGTATATGTTGGTGTTGGAATTTTTTGGTGGTGGTTGAGAAATGGGGTTTTGGTTTTGTATCTGAGTGGCAAATGATGTTTGTATTTTAGGTTAAGTATGCTATTTCTGGTTGATTAATCACTGTTTTTTGGAGTCATTAATTTGATTTTGCTCTCTGATGCCGATCACTGAATGTAATCCATGTATTCACTGGAAGACTTTTCAATATTTTCTGAAAAGTTTGTGTTCTGCTTAATGAAGTTTTCCATTTTTTTTAGACTGATTTTGCACTATATTTTTCAGAAACTAGGCTTCTACTTATTTCATTCAAGAACAGAATCAACAATTAATTTTCCAAAATTGTTGATCACTTGAATGTTTGACAGAATAAGTATTCATTAGGCACACCAGAACAAGAAATTCCTAAAGAGAGAGATAGATACCTTGTTTATAAATTTGACGGTGACTCACTGTATCATAATTAATTAATATCTTTCTGTTGTATAACTCTAATAACTTGCATAACATGCTCCATGTTCTTTCATTATTTCTAAGGTAACGGAAAAAGTGGATAATAGTCAATTACAACCTAAATGTGACAACTTTGGTTATGATTTCTAGATTTTTTTTTTTTAAAAAAAAAAATTTAAGTAGGATTTGTTAGTCATGGTTAGTTGTCATAAAGTCCACTAAGTAACAGCGAATACTCATAACTTCTATAGTTCAACACTTACGGGGTTCCCTTTACCTCCTGATTGAAAAGAAAATGGAGACATGCAAGATATGTAGAAGAAATGCAAAGCGTGATATGCTTTATATAACTAACTGTATAATATAATGCAAAATGCCCATAAACTTCATATTCAGTGAGTGAAATAGTTCTCTGTATTTCAATTTCATATTCTGTATAGTTGTTAATGACAACTTCTGATACAACAATATAGCATAAAGAAGAAACGACAAAACTCTATTTTAATCTTGAGATTAAATGTAAGAACAGAAGGAAATTTGTAATAAAATTTTAAAAATTTTGTTTATAGTAATGCAATACTGTAGGAAAGTAAGGTGTTTATAGACCTTAAAAAAACTATGAGACTTGAACCATGAAAGGAAACCCTACTCTAACTAGAAATTGATTATATTCAGCCAACGCTACAAATTTTGAAATCAAAATGAATTAAAATTGAACACTATTCATAGTCTAAGATATCCCGTTTGAGTCCAAACTGCCGAAACTGAAGCTTGAATTTGTTTAGTCATCAGGATTTCCAAGATTAAGGTGTATCTTGTTGGGTCATTGCATTTTAAAAATCTTTCAATTCATAGTCATTTTCTGTTCTCTATCACTTTCATATACTATCTTTTATTGTAAATGCACTAGTCTTTCTTTCCTTCACAAGAAGGAATTGCATTTTTCATTTCTTTCTCTTTTACAATATGTGCAGCGCGATGATATGGAGGTGCTTGATGAACCACTATATGCAAGTTTCCTGCATGTAACAGGAGTTGAAAGGCCCTACCGTGAAGAAGTTCTATCAAAAATGGTAAGAAATGAAGTATTACTACATAGATACCACATTTTCTGCTCTATTATTGGAGCACACAAGCTCTGGTTGTGAATATATTGAGGCTGCATGAAAACAAGATAATACCAGTAGTTTTCATGGTTCTGGATCTGTCTGATTGTACATATATTGAGCTGCTGACACATTGACACAATCTTTTTGCTTTCAAGATTTTTGAATAATTTCAAGGGCACCATATGTGAATATGTTTTTGAAAGGAACTGAGTCCACAAGAATCTTGTGAATGGTATAACATATGAGAAAGTGCACACGATCTAGCATGGAAAGGTTTAGGCATATGAGTTTTAAGCGTTGAGTACTTGGTACAGGTGAGTTTGCTACTGCTCAGTTGGAGAGGGTTTCTTCTTCAAGCTAGTAACCTTAAAGAGTTCAAGGAAGAGAATTCTTCTATTATTCAATTATAATTCCTAAAACTGAAATTACTAAATATTAGGATATTAACTTCATGCAATAACATACATGGGAAGGAATTGAGTAATTTTGAGTATGTAAATTATGTTGCTCTTTATAAGTTTAATCTTTTTGAGTATATTCTGAAGCTTGCCGCCACCTATTATAAAGTTATTTGAACATATTGAGGCTGTTACATGCGTTTGTCTTACATGCAAGGGGGAATGTTCAGTATTTATATATCGTACACCTCTGTATAAAATTTATGTTTCTAATGATGTCAGAATTGCAAGTATCAAAGCAAGCTATGTTTGTTCTACAGGGATGTTAAAATTTAATTACTAATTTTATGTTGCTAGATACAAAAAAACTGCTACTTAATCTTTGATCCTTTATTTTAAATGTAATTGGTGAAATTTCTGAAGTTTGCAAGCAATTACAGGTTGATAATTTAAGAAAAGTGCAATTGACACGATCCTTCTAGACAACAACTTTAATAATCCTTGGGTTTATAAGACGGCCCAAGCAGTGCTGATCATTTAATCCAATCAGTTTTTATGGCGAAGTCCAATATTTAGCGGTGTTAATCAAATGGTTAAGTTGTGAAATTAGACAGAGCAATACATTTTAGGTTGAATCTTGTTGGCTTATTACTAATTCTTGCCTCATGGCTGTTATGTTCTGTATATTGTCATTGAGTATCATAGCATACTCTGTATATCTTTGAGGGATTTTTCAGTGACATATTTATCAATTTTCTTAAATAAATAGGAATCTGATGGAAATAAGGTGGTCAAGGAGATTATTTTTAGTCCCTGTGCAAAGAAATATCGCTACTGTAAGGTATTATCCCTTTGCAGATATAACATTCTATAATTATTTCCTGTTCTACTTGTAGAAGTTTTCTTCTTTGAACAATGTGGTTTGTTACTCCAGTACTTTCTGGTCATCTGATGAAATCATTGAATTTCATGGAGCTTTATCTTTAAAGGTCATAATCTTATTCCAGAGAATAAGGAGAGCTCCAGTCTTTTTCTGGAACTGGAAGTTGATTTACTTTCCATGGTGCAAATTTTTTAAGGTTTCATTTGGATATATATAAAAAAAAAAAAAAGCAATTAATTTGAAATACACTTGGCAAACTAGTTTATATTCTAAATATTTTTGTGATTTGCTCCTGTATCTTGTTATGAACAAGTTAGCTCGAAGAGTCATCATATGTATCTTTGACTGAAATATTTCACTAGTAAAAAGTACCTCTCTCCTTTCTCTTATTTCCTTATAGCTTTCTCTTTTATTGGAAACACACTCTTTTTCCTTTCAAGTTTTCTCCACAGGTTCTCACTAATTGGAGGTCTGGCAAATCAAAAAGTCAAGTTTTGGGAAGAAAAAAAAAGAAAAAAAAAAAAAAATTCAAATAAGTCATTCTAAGCTTCTCATGTCTCAGTATATCCTGGCTCTTCTTTTTATTTTATGATATACATCTTAGAGGTTGAGGAGTTCCTTTTCAGTGTTTTCTAATGGTATACTGTTTTTTTCTGGTCTTTTACTAATATTTATTTCATTTGTCATCTGTTCTTTAGCAAATGGCTAAACATCGTTTACCTGGTTTGACGGATGAGTTGATGAAGAAAGGAAAACATTTCATACTAATTCGAAATCCTCTTCAGATTATGGTATGTGCTGGAAACATCCTCGTTTGTTCTTGTGGTGTAGTTTGAATATTTGAACTATTTCTGATGATGGCATATTAAAACGGTTTTCATTAATTGGTGCTATTATTCTGTTTATTCATTAACCTTTTACTGCTACATAATGGTGGTTCAAACGGAAGAATGTCAAATGAAGATTGGAAAACTATATAAATGTAAAATACCTCAATTTTCTTCCTTGTATTTCTTGTCTACTAACCAGGTACTTATTTGGATTTTGCATTACTTTGTCAGCCATCTTTTGGTAAAGTTTGTCCCCCATCCTTCCTTGAGCTGGGCTTGGCTGAATTGGTTTCCATATACACTGAGCTATGCCATGCTGGAAATCCCCCGCCAGTTATTGATGCAGACGACCTTCAAGCAGCTCCTGAGGTCCTTGAATTTTATGTTATCCTGATTCATTTGAAGCCTTTTGCTTTATTTTTGCCTCTATGCTCTAATGTTGCCTCTCCTTAACTGCAATCTTGGTAGCACAAATATCCTTGCTATGTTCTAAACACATTTCCCTCAGATCATCGGATATTTGGTAATATTCTTTAATTAAAACAAATAAATTCTTTGTACTCTTTGTTTGTGGAGTGATTGAACAGACTATACTCTGGATAATCCAATTTCGAGGAGGTTTCTGATGGTCCTATTGGGATTTAAACTTGCTTATGTTCTCCATAATTGTTTACACAATTAAGTTACTAATCCTGAGAATTTAACAATGTATACTTATATTAAGATCTTATAATGGGCTTTACCCTGCACAAAATCCAAAGTTATGGTCAAGCCATATTCTCTGCTTCTCCAGCTTTACATGGAGTCTGACCTAAGATACTGCATCAAGTACTTCTAATCTTATTTGGGTTAATATTATGGCTAGGCTGTAGAATTTCAGCTCATATTATTTCAGGATGCTAAAATGATTATTGGTGAGTTCTAGAGATATAATTTTTTAAAATCTTTTTCCACCTTTAGCTAAATCATTTGCCCATTTCTGTAGGCTGTTTTACATGGTCTTTGTGAAGATCTTGGGATTCCTTTTCAAGCTTCTATGCTCAAGTAAGTTAAAATTTAATCAAGGACTAGCCTTTCAAGATACTCCAGTCTACAATATAATTTTACTAGTACAATATATTTTACAAATAGCATCTTGAAATATGGACTAAAATATGGACTAAAATTTTGTTTGCAATTATAATTTGTTGGAAAAGGTAAAAACGAATCAATTAGTTAAACTTCTAACTAAATATAAATTTTGCTAAACATTTCCCTCAGTAGCTGCTGAAATTCTGAATAGCTTGGATAACTAGAAAGTATTTGAATATTATAAGGGTTTGTTAGGGAAGTGTGGTGTTTGTGAGAGTGGCCATTGACCTGAGGGAAGGGGGAAATAGAGACAGCATGCAAAATTTTCTGAGACTAGCTTGAGTTATTTATAGCACTTACAATTGATATTTTTGGAGTTTGCACTTAACAGATGGGAGGCTGGACCAAAGTCAATTGATGGAATATGGGCACCATGGTGGTATAAAAGTGTACATAATTCAACAGGATTTGCAACCCCAAGGAAGTATCCCTTGGTATGTTGTCTGTTACCTTGTATTTTTTGTCTAGTTATTTTTGGAAATTTCAAGAAACTGATAAGACAGACCATTCTCTTCTTCTATCATGATACTGACCAATATCTCATAGCCAATATTGATATCATGTGGCAACACTCCAAAACCTAAATCATAAAAGGGAAAGACAAAAGCATATAAATTGAGGTAAATTCATAATCATATCATAGCCTCTGTAGTAAAAAGCTTACATTATAGGACCTTTGCTTTTACCATATCAAAATAAGAGAGAGTAACTTGTTCCATATTTTTCTCATGGATTATTAACAACCTGAAGAAGAGCATTGACAATTTGTAAATGTATGCCTCTAATAGAGGTTAAGCCTATTTGTAACTGCTCCTAATTCTTTGCTGAATCTATTCTATTTCCGGGTGCACTCAGCAATTTCCCCTATCTGTATATGATTTGCTGGAGCAAAGTATGCCTTTCTACAAGATGCTTAGGCAACATGTAAAGCCAATTTCTTCTCTTAAGTCTCGTTTACCTCTACCTACACTTCCTGTTCCTGCTAATGAGAAGCTTCTGGCATGGGTTGGTGATGAGATTGTTCCTCGTGAGAGCGCAAAGGTACTACTCCATCAGTTATCTCACTGGAATAATTCAAGAGTTTGCAGTCATTTGCTATTAATTGTATTGGCTCTTACTATTGAAATCTTTTAGGTATCTGTCTTCGACTCTGTTGTCCAAGGTGGTGATGCAGTTTGGGAGGGACTTCGGATTTATAAAGGGAAGATTTTTAAGCTTGAGGAGCATCTGGATAGGTCAGTTACAAGGAATTAATTTTATAATGCTTAGATTACATGCCACCAGTAAATACTCTACTTGTCCAGAATATGTGAAATATGTTATAGTGATAGAATTTCACACAGAAACAATTGATGAAATCAATTTAAACTGTGAAACTTACACTAAAGTTCATGACATAAAAAAAATGAAATCTAAAAGTCTAACTATATACCTAAAACTTCTTGTCTGCAAATGTATGGGAGCACTTTGTCCAGTTCCAGAAACTTACTGTATCAAATTTCTCCATTAATATTGCATATACCTGAAAATTAGTTAGATTATTCTGCCCTCATCCATGCAAGGCATGTGAATGATATGACATTTGCTTCTTTTTATTTGCACAATGCTTATTCAGATCAGCTTGGATATACATAGTCTCTACAGAATCTGAAAGCCCAAAATAACATTGAAGTTCTTTTATGCTCTTAGATTTCTTTTAGGATTAGTGTTAGTTTTCCTTTACTTTTTGGTGCTAGCATCATGTGTTATATAATACATTGCACTCTCATCTTTTTGTTCATTGTTTTGTGTTTTTTTATTGGTAGTAAATTTCTTTATTTAACACAAATAATATTGAGGAAATCTTTTTCTTTTTCCCCCAAAGACTAGGACTTCTGAGCTGTAACATCTCTAACAAAAGAAGAATTTAAATTCAGAAAACTTTTAAGAGTTGCCCAAGGTGAGGATGCAGTCAAAATGGATTTCACAGTCTGAAGTGATTAAAGTTCTACTGTTACATTTGATACACTACCTTTGTTCTTTATGCTGAAATTTAATATGTTCTGAAATACGGAGAACTCTCTTGACCAATTAAAGTCCTTAAGACATTTACTGAAGTAACTCTAGAAGTTGGAGAATCAGGTGGACAAGGAACAGAACTGTATTTTGCTGCATTTTCATAACATAAAAAATAGTGCTCTTCAAGAATCTTATCATCTTAGATATATTTATTTTTACTAATTAAGACTATGCTAATAATCACTGAAGAAACTGTTTTGGATGTTTTCTGCTGTCGTTGCCCTTAGAATGTGGGTTTTAATTTATAAGTTTCCATTGACTCGATTTCCAAATGCTTTGACAAATAGGGGAATTGTTTATCATCTGCAAAATACTGACTAAGTTTTTTTTTTTTTCTTTTTTCCTTTTTCCCAGGTTATTTGATTCAGCAAAAGCTCTAGCTTTCATCAATGTCCCAACTCGTGAAGAGGTAATGGTTTCCATGCTTGTTTCGTTAGTTGTCTCCTGGTTTTTGAGGCTTTTGCAGATGAATAATAATTAAAATACTCAACAAAGACATTTCTTAAGTTTTATTCTAGATGCGTAGTTCACTGTGCCACTTTTTGCAGGTCAAGGAAGCCATCTTTAAAACCCTTATTACAAATGGAATGTTTGATAATGCACACATTCGACTAACTTTGACCCGTGGAAAGAAGGTTTCTTCTAACTCTTCTTTTCAAGTTTATCATTGTTTGTTAATCTCCTTTGTACTAAGCGTGATTGACAAGGAAAGAAACTTAAGAACGTAGGCTCTAAAGAAACTTTGGCAACAGGCTTACTAAAATATTAAAACTTGATCCTTCATAGATTTTCTTTAATTCATACATAGATTTCTCATCTTGTGTCCCATGGCACCGGTTTCATAGCTGATTTGTCTACTGCCCTCAAGCACTACATTCATTATAAGTTAAATCATGGCCCTGAATGGAAGAATATCAAGGTTATTGTTTCTGATATCAAAATTCCTGAGAAGGGAACACTAGATTATATCTTTTGTAGTACTTCAACAAAATTTTCTTGAATACGAAGCCAATGCTCGCCGCTGTATTTTTGGTCAGATGCAGATTTGATGATGTTGGGTTTAGCTACCCGTGAACTTTGTTTTTAACACTCATAAATCTGGTTTCTACTGCTGAATTGGGGACAAGGAACGTAAACACAAATATGTACCAATTTTTTCATTTATGGAAGTTTCGGGAGTATTTTAGAGAGGAGATTAGAACTTCAGAATGTAAATTTGAGGACGATTTTGAGCGCAAAATTGATGACATTTGTATGTGCTTCTTTTTGGGTAATGAAATATTATCCAATATACGATTCTTGATATATCCGAAGGAGCTTTTGACTTACTCTCATCAATTTGCAAAAAAACTTGTGGGTTTAGAAGAATATCTTACTGAATCAGGTAGTTCAAACTTGAAGGACTTATTTAAGCTGTTGGTTCTTACGAAGATGAGATATTTAAGAGAAGATTTATGGAATATAAACCAGATTTGAAGAAATTAAATGTGCAGACTCTTCTCAATCTTCTTGTCAGAATCTTGCAGCCTGTCCCTTTCATACAGATTATTCTCAATTTTTCTGTTAGAATATTCCAGTCTATCCGTTTTCTATGGTGAAGATAAACAACTTTAAAAATCAAATGTACAAAAACAAAAATGAATTGAAGAAACAGTTGGAGTTACTTCGTAAAAAATCTGATACTTTCAGTGTTGGATATAACCTAGAAGAAGACAGTTAAATTGGGAGAAACAGGTTGGAAGGAGAGATATTATAGGGAATTTTTTTTTTGGCACGAACAATTGAGGAAATTGATGCAGCGAAGAAAGAAGCAGTGCTTAAATATGTTGAAGAATTATGCTAGGTAATGCACCATTATTACAAAGGGGTTGCTCGTGGAAATGGTATTATCCTTACCATTACGTTCCCTTTGCCTCTGATCTTAAAGATTTTGGATATTGGAGTATATCGTTTGAGTTAGGATCTCTATTTAAATCTTTCACTCACATGTTAGGGACATCTTGCATCTAGCTCCTTTTCTCTTCCAAAGGAATATGAAAAGGTACACTTGGGAAGGTATTGTGCTCTTTCCGTTTATTGATGAACAATGTCTTCTAGCCAAGGTGGCTAAAGTTGCAGGCTCTTTAACAACTAATTAACTTTGTTGAATAGTACATCCCTGATATTCTGTTTGTGTCATCAGTACAAGTATCTAGATTAGTGGCTATCTCCTTGTAAAAGTGCTTGTTCAAAAACGATAAAGATAAATATCCAGGATGTGAATATAGTTCGGTTAAGGATGTTGATAGCTGTAGATTTATATTAAATAACATTCCAAACAAAATTTCTTATTTGGTTTATCTCCAAAGTGCATGGTACACTCTCCTTTTTGTGCCCGTGGTGTATAAATATCATTCAGTATTTTCATGCCATGAGTTTTATTTTGTTTCCTTCAATTCGGATCACTGAAAATTTTTCAAAGGCTAGATCAACAAATTCCATAACAAGTATAATGATAACCTCTAATACATGCAGTTGATTGTATTAACTTGTTTAGTTTGTGAACTTCTTTTTTGAATGAGAAATATTGTTGTCTTGGTTTTCATGTTCAATTAACTTTTCAGAACTTTCTTCCTCTAGGTTACCTCTGGAATGAGCCCTGCATTTAATCTTTATGGATGCACTTTAATAGGTATGTCACGGTCGTAGTTTCTGAAATTTCATCCTTTGACTTCTATATCTATTATATTATTGTCTTTATATTTGCTAATGATTCTAATTGGCGTTGTGCTGCTTAATTAATTTATTTAAGAATTAATATGCCAAAGCCATGTGATCATGTCATTACTCCTTTAGCTGTTTTTAAGGATCAATTAATGTGAAAGGTTGATTTTTTGGAACTGGTTTGGACAATTAATCAAAAAGCCAAAAAGGGTTATTATTAATCTTTGTAGATAACATCCATTTAGAATTCCATTATGATTTCCTTATTCCATTTAGATAACATAGCAAGTCTAAATAAAAGTCATGTTCCAAAGTATACGACTTTTTCTAGTTCTGTTATATTGCCAACTATGCTATATTATAAGACATCTAACTATAGCATCTTTGTGAAATCCAATTCTTTGAAAAAGTAGTTTGTCTACTACATTATCATTTCATAGGCTTCTTAGGAAAATAGTTTGTAATTGGGTGAAGTAACATCCATTGTTCTTCAAGGGGAATAATACAGCTACTAAAGAAATTTCACTTCTTAATAGTTTGAACTGTTTCTCCACATAGGATAGTAGTTCAACTAACTTTTGATGATAAAAGTTGCACAATTGTGTTGCACCTTAACATATATTTGGGCACATTGTTGGGTTGTGTACTTATGTGGTCTTGATCATATACTTGCAGTACTTGCTGAATGGAAACCTCCAGTATACGACAATACGAGAGGAATAGTTTTAGTGACAGCAACAACACGTCGCAATTCACCAAATGTGAGGAGTTTAAATTAACTATTGTTCTCGTACATTCTTTCCAAAAAAAAATCGTTTGATTTTCTTGTTCTTTTCCAGAATTTGGATTCTAAGATTCACCACAACAACTTGCTTAACAACATTCTTGCAAAGGTATGGACTTTATGGTGGCTACAATGCAGTTCAGTTGAATAATGAAACTCATGGTGAAGTTTGATGCCCTTTGAAATAAACTATACCATCTCACTTTGTCTTTCGGAGTGAAAGTTTCCATCTTAGAATTCGTAGTGTCAGGACAATATGCACCTAAACTTCTGTAAATGATGCATCCTCTTTGGTTGGTCTTTTACTAAATCATGGATTTTCTCTCTCTTTCTCTCTTTTTTAATATTATATATATATATAATGCTGTTTGTTACCTATGATTCTCTAGTTATATTATTGAAGAAACAGGAAACCTCTTTCTTTAGAGGACAAAAAAGATGTCGAACTTCTGAATTCCTCATTAGCACATGGAGCTGTCCTGTTTCTTTAATTACTGGCGTTGTTCTAAAGCTCAGTACATCTTACGTTTGGTGCAGATAGAAGGGAACAATGCCTCAGCCGATGATGCTGTTATGCTAGACAAGGATGGTTACGTGTCTGAAACAAATGCCACAAACCTTGTGAGCTTTTTCCATTGCTTTTGTTTATTTTGCTCTTTTATGCTCCCAGTACGGAGAGGACCTTATGGAGTGCAAAGCTTTTTGCATCCTTTATTCTATAAGAAAGTTCTGAATTATTTTCATTGCTTTTAAAAACCTGCAATGTAGAATTTTTGTGGTGTTAGTAAGTCCCAGATTCTTAATGTTCATTTCAAAGTCTTTTTTTTCCCTTATACTTAATTCTGACTAATAATTGTGAATCTTGTTATTGCAGTTCTTAGTAAAGAAAGGCTGTGTCATGACACCTCATGCTGATTATTGCCTTCCGGGGATAACACGAGCAACAGTGAGTTTGCATCTTCTTTTTCAGATGGTCATATTCTGTCACTGGTTGCTCATGTACATGGTTTATGGTTTTTACATCATTCATAATTACCCCTATTGGAGAAAGATATGCAAAGTCAGGCACACAGCATAAGTTTATGAATTGATCTAACTAAACTGATGAATATTATTATTGCTTTCTTATCACTCTTGAACATGTCTTATTATTTTCCTTCTATCTGTTGGTTATAAGTATCCTATTTCTATTTAAGTTTTGAATTATATAGAGCTGCCTACAGTCCTGCTAAATGCTTTTACAGAACTCTTCATAAATTTTGTTTAGATCATAAAGAGTATGATGTTAATTATGTACTACCTATATACTACAGGTTATGGATCTTGTGGTGAAGGAGCAATTTGTTTTACAAGAACGGCGTATTAGCTTGTCTGAACTTCATACTGCAGATGAGGTATTCCCCTTTCTTCTAATATCTTCTGATATTGAGGGAATGTTTCAAGTTTTTCATCTTAGACAGATCTTTCTGGTATTCTAGTAATATTTTTCATGGAAATTGAAAAACAATAATTCTTCAATTATTTTCTCTTGCGTTCTTCTAAAATTTTTAAGTCTACATATTCTTTGCATATGTATTTAATAATGTTAATGTTAACCAGAAGCATTTCCCCGCAGGTTTGGACAACAGGAACCATGGGAGAACTCAGCCCAGTATGTCTTATGAAACTTGATATATACATGTTCAGTTCATTTTGTTATAATCTTTTTTATCTTGCCATTTAATCAGCCTTGTTTTCTTTCAAGATTATCTGACCATCTTTTTATGTGATCTTCTCCCATCTGAATTAAGTAAGTCCTGCATAAAAGGTTAAATCTGTTAATAATCAATCTGGACCAGACAGTTTGCTCTTTGGTTTGAAAAACTACTTCAAATCTGTTCAGACAAAATGGCTATGCATAATCTATCTACTACTATCGAGAAGATGCTTGAAGGAGGAGTCCTGTTTTTAATTGTAGAGATAGAACAAAACATTGGCTGCTGCAGCTGTTTCTTTTCTGATACATAATAGGCATTAGATCCAATATGTTCAGATTCAGATCCCTTTGCTTGGACTTTGTGATTATTGATATGCCATTGATACTAATACATCTCCATGCCTTTGCCCTGTGAATCCCTTGTTCTAACTTTTCTAGATTATGTCACTCGGGTTTCACTATATATCAGGTTACCAAGATTGATGGGCGTATAATTGGCGATGGCCAAGTTGGACCAGTAACTCGCAAATTGCAGGAAGCTTATGGAAAACTGACAGCAGACGCTGGAGTTCCTATACCCACTTATCAAAGTGGAGAGCTTTAAGGTGCACCTTCTGTTCCAGCCTTGTGTTCTTCTTTATATTATATATTTTTTTCCCTTTGTGATGTTTCCGTTCATACATTCATCATACATAATTCTATGTTAGTGCAACCCCATTCATGTTTCTTATTCTTCTTCTTGAATGAACAGGTTGTTCGTTTCTTCTGTGCAGAATGGATTGATATGAATGTCCACATTTACACATCAGCACTGAAACAAAAAAAGATTTATCAAAAGCTGTCAAATGAATTTGTTGTAAGCTATTAGAATGTGGAAATGTTTAATCTTCTAATAAATAATGCAGGCAACCTAAACTGTACTTGAGACCAGTTTTTCTTCTTCTGAAAATAAAAAAGACCTTGCCTGCAATGTTTAGCTGGTTCTTCATTTTAAGACTACAGTATTAAGGTAATTGAGGTACTACAAGTAGGAGGAAACCTCTGATATTTGGACAAATTCTTGTCCAATGAAATTAATACTTAAATCTTAAGTAGTTGAGTTGGTAAGAAGATCACTTAATTTAAATAAATTCAAGAGTTTAATCCTAATTTATGTATGCAGCGGCCCTAAGCAAATATATATAGATAAGCCCAACAAACACCAGATTTCATTGATATCCATTCATGCAAAGATAAATAGAATCAGAGGACTGTACCATTTGATGAAATGGTACAGAGATCTTTCAACACCTGCCTCGCAAGGTCAAGTGCTCCGCTCCCTTTATAGATCAACTGTAAATTAAAAGCAGCTTCTCTAAGGAGATCACAGTAACCTGGGTTTCTACGACCTTCCATTGGATCTGGATTCTCATTTGGAAGTCTGGGAATGGCGCAATCCTTTACGTGCATTGCACGATGATATGCCCGAGCTATGTTATATAGTGATGCCTTATTATTTGTTCAGAACCGCAAGTTATTGTAGAGAAACGCCCGCCCTTGCATAAGGCACTGGTGCTGGAGTCGCTCAAATTGCTGGTAAGGTTGAAGACCAGAAGCATCAACCTGGGTAAATGAGAGAGGGTCCATATCAGTATCACCCTAAAAGCAAAATTGGTAGCCCTCTTTCTCATCTGCATCTGTCATCAACTTCATCTTCTTCTTCTTCCAATGGTAATAACACAGGCTGCATTTCAGAAGGTTGCAGACGCTTCTCGAACAACTCTTCAACACCAGGCAATTTCTTGGCAGCCCCAAAATATCCATTGCCTGTATTACGTCGATGATATTGCCCCTCAAGGTTCCGTTCTGATGGTCAGTAACCAAAATAACAGCTGGGTCTGGCAGAGGGATGACCTAGTCGTCTATGCCAGACCCAACTATTATTTTGGTTACTGACCATCAGAACGGAACCTTGAGGGGCAATATCATCGACGTAATACAGACCGTTTCTTTCAGTGTCACGCCCAATAATCTCCTTGGTCCGGATGTCTTGTAGTAAGCAAAAGTCGGCATAAAGAGAGACAACACAATTTAACTCTTTAGTAACTTGACTAACAGATAGTAATTTGCATGAAAGTGAAGGAATATATAAACATTTTGATAATTTTAAGTTTGGTGATATCTCAACACTTCCTATTTTTTCCACTTTTACTAAGTTTCCACTAGCAGTAGAAATAGTTTTCTTTATCGGGAGATGGTTAGCACTGATATCTCTAATATCGTATGTCATAGTGTCAGTGGCTCCTGAATCGATAATCCAATTTTCATCTTTGTTTTGTTTGGATTGACAGGATAAAGCAAAATATTTTTATTAATCTCTTTTAATTTTGAAAAAATATTATTCCTAGGAAATTTCTTTTTTCTTTTTCCTTTTTTTCTTTTTGTTTCATTTAACGGACCAAACTTATTACTAGTTTTTATCGATTCACACAAATATTCATAATTAGACGGGATAATTTTATGCACAAAATAATTATTAAGGGATTGTGGGCATGTTCCAAAGGAATTAGGCCTAAATCCTGGTTTTGGTCCATCATCTAGCCCGTTGGCCCGTTCCTTGCCCTTGTAGAAGGATTGTGGGCTTGTTCCAAAGAAACCAGGCCCAATACCTGGTTTTGGTCCATTTCTTTTCCCTAATTCTTTGGCCGCCACTTCCATGTGAAAAACTCCTCCTCTAGGACCCTTCGTTGGCTGGGTTTCTCCATATATGGATGTCGTGGGCAGAACTCTTGTGGCTTCGTACGCTGCGAACCCCTCGTCTGATGGGATCATGCCGGAGTTATTGAGATCATTGATGGCTGCCACCGCTTGGCCAGCCTTGTCGTGTGATAGCCGTCGTTTGTTCCAATTCTCGGGGAAACCATGGATAAAGAAGCAATTTTGCTTCTCATGTCCGATTTTCTTACAATTCGTGCATTTGAGGGTTTTTGGTTTGTTCTTACTCCGATCTTGCCATGATTCAGGTTTCTGGGGTTGTTGGTTGTTCTTGTACCGCGTACTGAGACCCGATCCTATGCCCTCGCCGGAGGATCGTCCAAGGATTTGGAGCCGGGATTCCTCCTGGCGGGCTGCGACGTAGGCGACTTGTACTGTGGGCAGTGGACTCTCTTTTAAGATGTCCCTCTTGACCAGTTCGAACCGATCGTCTAGTCCATGGAGGAATTGAAAGAGTCTTTGCTCTTGCCTTTCGTTATCCCCCGCGGTAATGTCTTTGGCACTTTTCATTGGGTTCTTTTTCCTGCGATCTATCTCCTGCCATATTTCTTGAAAACAAGAATAGTATTCTTCCAATGATTGATTTGATTGTGCATATGTATTTGCCTTGACTGAAAGATGGAATATTTGCAAGGAGTTTTCTCCCGATTTGTAGGTGGTGTTGAGGCCATCCCACAGTGCTTTAGAAGATGGGTATTGGATGAACCGGCCAATCAACGAAGGGTCCATGGCCTGATACCATTCTATTTTTCTTCATGGTATCAGAGCAAAATTGATCCACATATAGGATTTGTTTTTTGTTTCTCATCATTTACCAATCATGAGTAAAGAAGATGGTTCTACCAGCCCAACCTCAAAAGGTGGCGGCCAAACCACCGTCATCACAACCGAAGCCCTCGAATGACTGTTAAAGATCAATCAACAATCGGAACAAAACAGCAACCCTCACGTTGATCTAAAGCTCAACGAACACAATTTTGCACTATGGTCCGATTTGGTGAAATTGGCGATTCAAGCACGGGGCAGAGAACACCACTTGACTGGAAATCCACTGCCACCAAGTCCCAACAATCCCGAATTTGGGAAATGGAAGCAGTCGGATCTCCAGGTTTTCACATGGATCATCCAGGCCATGGACCCTTCGTTGATTGGCCGGTTCATCCAATACCCATCTTCTAAAGCACTGTGGGATGGCCTCAACACCACCTACAAATCGGGAGAAAACTCCTTGCAAATATTCCATCTTTCAGTCAAGGCAAATACATATGCACAATCAAATCAATCATTGGAAGAATACTATTCTTGTTTTCAAGAAATATGGCAGGAGATAGATCGCAGGAAAAAGAACCCAATGAAAAGTGCCAAAGACATTACCGCGGGGGATAACGAAAGGCAAGAGCAAAGACTCTTTCAATTCCTCCATGGACTAGACGATCGGTTCGAACTGGTCAAGAGGGACATCTTAAAAGAGAGTCCACTGCCCACAGTACAAGTCGCCTACGTCGCAGCCCGCCAGGAGGAATCCCGGCTCCAAATCCTTGGACGATCCTCCGGCGAGGGCATAGGATCGGGTCTCAGTACGCGGTACAAGAACAACCAACAACCCCAGAAACCTGAATCATGGCAAGATCGGAGTAAGAACAAACCAAAAACCCTCAAATGCACGAATTGTAAGAAAATCGGACATGAGAAGCAAAATTGCTTCTTTATCCATGGTTTCCCCGAGAATTGGAACAAACGACGGCTATCACACGACAAGGCTGGCCAAGCGGCGGCGGCCATCAATGATCTCAATAACTCCGGCATGATCCCATCAGACGAGGGGTTCGCAGCGTACGAAGCCACAAGAGTTCTGCCCACGACATCCATATATGGAGAAACCCAGCCAACGAAGGGTCCTAGAGGAGGAGTTTTTCACATGGAAGTGGCGGCCAAAGAATTAGGGAAAAGAAATGGACCAAAACCAGGTATTGGGCCTGGTTTCTTTGGAACAAGCCCACAATCCTTCTACAAGGGCAAGGAACGGGCCAACGGGCTAGATGATGGACCAAAACCAGGTATTAGGCCTAATTCCTTTGGAACAGGCCCACAATCCTTTAATAATTATTTTGTGCATAAAATTATCCCGTCTAATTATGAATATTTGTGTGAACCGATAAAAACTAATAATAAGTTTGGTCCGTTAAATGAAACAAAAAGAAAAAAAGGAAAAAGAAAAAAGAAATTTCCTAGGAATAATATCTTTTCAAAATTAAAAGAGATGAATAAAAATATTTTGCTTTATCCTGTCAATCCAAACAAAACAAAGATGAAAATTGGATTATCGATTCAGGAGCCACTGACACTATGACATACGATATTAGAGATATCAGTGCTAACCATCTCCCGATAAAGAAGTATTTCTACTGCTAGTGGAAACTTAGTAAAAGTGGAAAAAAATAGGAAGTGTTGAGATATCACCAAACTTAAAATTATCAAAATGTTATATTCCTTCACTTTCATGCAAATTACTATCTGTTAGTCAAGTTACTAAAGAGTTAAATTGTGTTGTCTCTCTTTATGCCGACTTTTGCTTACTACAGGACATCCGGACCAAGGAGATTATTGGGCGTGGCACTGAAAGAAACGGTCTGTATTACGTCGATGATATTGCCCCTCAAGGTTCCGTTCTGATGGTCAGTAACCAAAATAACAGCTGGGTCTGGCATAGACGACTAGGTCATCCCTCTGCCAACTATTTTAAGGTTTTATTTCCAACCCTTCCTAATAATTTTGTATGTGAAACTTGTATCTTGGCGAAAAGCCATAGACAACCTCATTTTCCTTCAAATACTAGGACATCAAACTTATTTGATTTAATACATACAGATGTTTGGGGCCTAGCACCAAGTACTAGTCATAATAAATTTTCATATTTCTTATTATTTACTGATGATTATTCTCGAATGACATGGGTATATTTTTTAAAAAATAAATCCGAGGTTGCTCAAATTTTTATTCATTTTTTCTACATGATTTTAAATCAATTTCAAAAGGGAATAAAAATTTTTCGGTTAGATAATGGAGGAGAATTTGTAAACCAAAAATTAAAAGGTTTTTTTTCAAGAAAAATGGATTATTCATCAGACCTCGTGTCCAAACACACCTCAACAAAATGGGGTGGCAGAAAGAAAAAATAGAATTATTTTAGAAATTACAAGAGCTCTGCTAATTGAATCAAAGGTTCCAAAATATTTCTGGCCAGAAGCAGTTGCAACCTCTGTTTTTTTATTAAATCGACTTCCAACAAAGGTACTTAAAATGCAAACTCCTTCTGACATATTTTATGACTCTTTAGGCCAACCTGATACCATTCTATTACGTCGATGATATTGCCCCTCAAGGTTCCGTTCTGATGGTCAGTAACCAAAATAACAGCTGGGTCTGGCATAGACGACTAGGTTATCCCTCTGCCAACTATTTTAAGGTTTTATTTCCAACCCTTCCTAATAATTTTGTATGTGAAACTTGTATCTTGGTGAAAAGCCATAGACAACCTCATTTTCCTTCAAATACTAGGGCATCAAACTTATTTGATTTAATACATACAGATGTTTGGGGCCCAGCACCAAGTACTAGTCATAATAAATTTTCATATTTCTTATTATTTACTGATGATTATTCTCGAATGACATGGGTATATTTTTTAAAAAATAAATCCGAGGTTGCTCAAATTTTTATTCATTTTTTCTACATGATTTTAAATCAATTTCAAAAGGGAATAAAAATTCTTCGGTCAGATAATGGAGAAGAATTTGTAAACCAAAAATTAAAAGGTTTTTTTTCAAGAAAAAAGGATTATTCATCAGACCTCGTGTCCAAACACACATCAACAAAATGGGGTGGCAGAAAGAAAAAATAGAATTATTTTAGAAATTACAAGAGTTCTGCTAATTGAATCAAAGGTTCCAAAATATTTCTGGCCAGAAGCAGTTGCAACCTCTGTTTTTTTATTAAATCGACTTCCAACAAAGGTACTTAAATTGCAAACTCCTTCTGACATCTTTTATGACTCTTTAGGACAGGCACCACCATCTAGTCTTCCACTAAAAATATTTGGGTGCTCTGTGTTTGTTCATATTCAAAAGGAAAACCGCACAAAGTTGGATCCATGTGCCCTAAAATGTGTTTTTGTGGGATATGGAATCAACCAGAAAGGGTACAGGTGTTATCACCCACCTACAAAAAAAATGTTCACAACTTTTGACTGTAATTTTATAGAACACGAATTTTACTATAACCACCTTAATAGTCAGGGGGAACCTACACCTAGTATTGACCCATTAAGTTGGTTAGACACACTTCCCACAAACAACCTTGAAAGCAATCTCATCACGGAAACACAGAACGATGATGCAAGTGCCATTGTTCCAGAATCACCTTCAACTGATGTGTCTAACGAAGGTACTCCTGAAACTACTCAAAATTTTAGGGACAATTCTTTACCTTCCGCAATTGTATACTCTGATCACAGTGATGCAGATAATATCCCAGAATCAAGACTATCGGCAAGGAGTACAAGGGGAATACCCCTGAAACGATACTCACCAGAACATCCGTCACGGACCGCAAGATATCCGGTAGTTAATCTTGTCAGGGGGAATGTATCAAAAGAAGTGAAGACATTCAATCAAAATCTTTACACAGTCCAAATTCCAAAGAATGCACAAGAAGCAAAGGATAGTTCAGAATGGCACCAGGCAATGGAAACCGAGATGCAAGCACTAGAAAAAAATGTCACGTGGGAGAAGTGCAACCTACCAAGTGGAGTAAGACCAGTAGAATGTAAATGGGTGTTTACAGTCAAACATAAAGCTGACGGTACAATCAAAAGACTCAAAGCACGGTTGGTAGCTAAGGGATACACGCAAACCTATGGTATAGATTACTCTGAAACTTTTAGTCCAGTTGCCCAAATCAATACCATCCGAGTCCTTTTCTCCCTAGCAGTAAACTTAGATTGGCCCTTACATCAGTTTGATGTAAAAAATGCATTCCTACATGGCGATTTAAAAGAAGAGGTCTACATGGAAGCAACTCCCGGTTTTTCTGATGAGTTCAAAAGAAACGAGGTATGCAGGCCTTATACGGACTAAAACAATCTTCGCAAGCTTGGTTCGGGAAGTTTACAATTGTAATGAGAAATTGTGGATATAGACAGAGCAATGCTGATCACACTCTATTCCTTAAAGGAGAGAAGGACCAAGTTACTTGCCTTATCATATATGTGGACGACATAATTATCACAGGCAATGATAACGAAGAGATTACAAGACTGCGAGAAAACCTATTCAATGAATTTGAGATGAAAGATTTAGGAAAACTTAAGTATTTCTTGGGAATTGAGGTCATGAGATCAAAAGATAAGTTGTTTTTATCACAAAGAAAATACATCTTAGATCTTCTAGCAGAAACAGGACTCCTTGATTGTAAACGAGCAGAAACTCCGATGGTAGCAAATTACAATTTTCGAGAGAATAAGAATGAAGAGGCAGCTGATCGTGGAAAATATCAAAGATTCGTGGGAAAGCTCATCTACTTATCACATACTAGACCCGACATAGCCTATGCAGTTGGGATCGTCAGTCAATTCATGCACAATCCTCAAGCAGAGCATATGAACGCAACTATCCGGATTCTACGGTATCTCAAAGGAACTTGTAATTTTGGCATTCTATTTTCTAAAAATGGTCATTTGAATGTGCAGGGTTATACAGATGCAGACTGGGCAGGGAATCAAGTGGATCGCAGATCTACATCTAGATACTTTACCTTTGTCGGAGGCAATCTAATGATTTGGCGAAGTAAAAAGCAAAAGGTCGTTTCCCTATCAAGTGCTGAAGCCTAGTTCCGGAGGATGTCTAAAGGAATTGCAGAATTATTATGGATTAAGAAACTACTCATCGAAATCGGATTTCCTCCACAAACCACTATGGAATTAATGTGCGATAATAAAGTGGCAATCAGTATAGCTGAAAACCCTGTCCAACATGACAGGACAAAACACGTGGAGATTGATTGACACTTTATTAAGGAAAAGATTGAAAAAGGCATTATCACTACTCCATATACTCGCTCAGAAGACCAATTAGCCGATATACTCACCAAGGCGGGAACTAAACGGACCTTCTACGACATACTTAACAAGTTGCACGTTCTTAATCCCCACGATACAACTTGAGGGGGAATGAAAGGAAGAAGCCGTGTGAATGTAAGAAAAGGGAAGAAGCCGTTTTTATAGAAAAAAAGGCCCGTAACCGTTAGACTTATTATGAAAATCATTTCTATGTAATAGTATAAATACTTGTAAACAATTCACAACAAAATACAAGAAAAAAAAACAAAAGATTACATTATTACATTGTTCTATTTTTCTTCAGCCTGGACCACATCCCCCGGGATTACCAAGCTCAATTATCCTCCTTTCCAAGTGCCCCTTTTCTCTAATCAACTCATTAATCTCATCATTGAGGTCTCTAAGCCTGTGTTCACCGAGCCCTTCGTTCTGAATCTCCGCAACTTTTTTGCCAATTTCTCGCATTATCGGCCTCAGCTAAGTTCCGACATTCCGAAGCTAAGTATGGCCGCCGCTCTTTTGGGGTTTCTTCTTCTCTTCCGGCTTTCGTAGTCATAAATCTATATGTATATATATTTTATATAACTTTTAACTTTCTGTTTTTTTTTATTTTTTTAAAATATTTTTAATATATTTTCCATTTTTAAGACAACTTGCATATATGTTTGTATATATATATACACAGAATAAATGTATTAATAAATAAAGAAAATCTCCAATATATATATATATATATATTACTGAAAAAAGAAAAAGACAAAATAGGAAAGTCTCCAGAGAAGACTCGTAACGCCTTCTCTATTTCCGTCGATAACCCCATCGAACCGAACCCACCCGTTACTCCCCGTCCCTTGCAGTCGCAATTTTCTGCAATACGCTGAGAGAGAGAGAGAGAGAGTGCGCGTTGAATCGGAGCTCAGATCTCCTAACCGAAATGGCACGGACAAGCTTCACGGCGGCGACCAATGCCGTGCTGATCCTATTGTCCGTCGTCGTTGTCGATTTCTTCGGTGGAGTTTTGACTCTTGATGTTTCTCGCCTTGATTTAAATCAAACTTTTATTCTTCGTAACGGTGGAACCAATCAGAAGGCCGCCATGTTGTTGCCGCTATTCCGTTCTCCGCCTCGTCATGACAAGCATTCCTCTACCGTGGATATATCCAGGTCCCGTCGACATCTTCAGAGTCGTAAGCCGAATTCTCGCATGTTCCTCCATGACGATCTTCTAATCAATGGGTATTATTCTGATCTTATTGAGGTTGACTTTTATTTTTATATTGCTTGTTTTTCTGCGCGTATGTAATTGAAATGTTTATGATGCAGGTATTATACAACTCGGTTATGGATCGGGACGCCGCCGCAGAGATTTGCTCTTATAGTGGATACTGGCAGTACTGTAACCTATGTTCCTTGTTCTACTTGTGAACAGTGCGGCAAGCATCAGGTAAACATAGCTAATTTTTCTGATCTCAGCCAAACAAAGGGAATTATTTTCTGATGCTTACATATATGAAAAATGAGAGTTTTGGCCTTCCTTTAAAGTAAGGATCTCGAGTGCCATTACCTTTTTGTTTATTTTTTTGGCGGAGAGTTTTGTCGTACAGTTCCAAGTTTAGATCGGAACAGTTAGCTTTGATGAAGAATTGTGAAAATATTCCTTTCTAGAAATCAAGTTAGGATTTATTTTTTATTTGAAAATATGCTGAGTTTCTTGACTGTTATTTGTCTGTTTGTCTGTGTCCCTTCACTTGCATGGCAAGCCTATTAGTGTACGTTTGTATTTTTTTAAGATTCTGCAAGATCATGTTTGTAACTGCAAACCTTGATGCATTTAGACTTGTGAAGAACATTTTGATGGTTGGTTGAATTTTGGAACAATAACCATAAACCTGTGGTAGCGTCAACCACAGTTTCTTTCTAGGTAATTGAACCTAGCTACTTTCTTCTTTTAAATTCATTAACTGACAAACACAATGTTCAAAAAAGGAGAAAGCAAAAGGAATAGGGAGGTGAACACCCATGTTCATGTGTTGAATTTCAAGAGAGAGTCTATGCCTCCTGTTTTGTTACTGTAGAAGTGATGAGAATACAATACTGTGATAAATACTGCAACAGTACGCATGAGCAAGGAAAACCTTTTGGCTCCTCTCTGATTTCAAAACAAAATCTTTTGTAAAATGAAAGGAAATTGTTTGAAATATATATATATATATATATATATATATACATCATAACAGCAAAAAAAGCTCAATGTGCAGTCAGAGTCCATTCTTTCACTCATAGTTTTCAAATGAGTTACTTTGGTAGTAAAAATTAAAAATAAATATTTGTTCTTTTTTTTTTTTTTTTCCTTTCTGGGGGAGAACCAACTTCAAAACAATACATTCTTTTCATTATTCAGTTTCCTTAACTTTTTTGCTGTTAATGTTCCCCACTCTTTTAGTACTTTAGATATGAATGCAACAGAGGTTTTCATCTACTCCTTGGTTTAAATCCATTAGATGATATTATAAATCCTAGGGTATTACTTGGTCCACGTCATCTTTTGAAGTAATGACAAATAAGGAAGAAAAGGTTGGGAGGTCCTTGTTTCTTTTTTTCTATTTATTTAATGCTTTGAATACAAATTAAATCCACAGACTTTGCATTTACCTTCCTATGTTCCAGTGTTTTTTAAATTATTTTTTTGCTTTTAAATGTGCACTAGGATCCTAGGTTTCAGCCAGAATTATCTAGCACCTACCAAGCGGTGAAATGCAATATAGAGTGCAATTGTGACAGTGAGAGGGAGCATTGTACTTATGAGAGGCAATATGCAGAAATGAGTTCCAGCAGTGGGATCCTTGGGGAAGATATAGTATCTTTTGGCAACCTGAGTGAACTTGCACCTCAGCAGGCAGTATTTGGTTGCGAAACTCTGGAAACTGGTGATCTCTACAGTCAGCATGCCGATGGCATAATGGGACTGGGACGTGGAGATCTCAGCATTGTTGATCAACTTGTTGAGAAAGGTGTCATTAGTGATTCCTTTTCCTTGTGTTATGGAGGGATGGATGTTGGAGGTGGTGCGATGGTTCTTGGGGAAATTTCGTCCCCTCCAGACATGATCTATAGCCGCTCAGATCCTGTTCGCAGGTATATTTGTTGTTACTAATCGTAAATTTTCAGAATGTTAGGTATTTCCTAACAGATGCACTTGTTACATCTCACACATTTACTCTAGTTTTGGGATGGCAACAGTCCATATTACAACATTGAGCTAAAGGAGATACACGTTGCTGGGAAGGCATTGAATCTAGATCACCGAATTTTCGACAGAAAACATGGAACTGTGCTTGACAGTGGTACAACATATGCATATTTACCAGAAGAAGCATTTGTGGCATTCAAAACTGCTGTAAGATTCAGTTTCCTTGACTTGTATTATCCATTTTATTATTATTGTGTTGTATTCTGCTATTTGATTTAGATTAGTAGCATGTTCTACAGATTATAATGCCAATATTATATCATTCAAGTGTGAGCAACTTCTCTGGACTGTCATATATGAGATCAATGCAGTGTCCCCTGCCCCCCTGGCTGGCTTTTTCTTTCTCTCACAAAAAAAATTAAAAATAAAAAATAAAACATACAAACACGCACAGACACACATAATTTTGGTCTCTGTGTAGTGCATTAAGTTATATGCTTTATCTTTTCAAATGAGGTCCAAGGTAAAAGGGTGAACCTATGAACATCTGAAGTAAAAGCCCTTGATTGCCTTTTTTTACTTTCTTTTGGTTATTCTAGTCCTCATCTCCTGCCAAACATGAATTTTTTAAGGTGGATTTAGACAAACATTTTGTGAGGGAAGAAACAAATGCATTTCCTTTGCAATAGTAAATAGGAGGGGAACAAGTCATTAAGATTTGAAAATTGAATTTGAATTTAGGTAATGATAAAGTTAAAATCTATTTGGTCAGACATTCTAATTTTATTAGGAGTGCATTTCATGATGTGTATTATATTTATTAAAAGTGGCAGTGAATTTTGTTAGATGGCATAGGTTGGTTGAGGTGGTGGTGTAATAATTTTAGGACTATAAAGTGGAAAAAAAAAAAACGAGGCAGAGGTATGTTTGTGAAATTTGAATGATGTTTATTGTTCATGCTCTAAAATTGAAGGGAATGTTGAAATGAAATTCTAGTAGAGTTCTTGTCCAAATAATATTTAATTATGAAACTAAATAATTTTTGTATTTTGACTTAATATAATGGCTATACACTTGGAGTCTTACCCTTCCCGCAACCACTTAATGTTGATCTTTGGCTTTGTGTATTCTGAATGATTGATAGTGAATCATGAGATTTCTACTTTATACTAACTTATCCTTGCTCACATATTAACATAATTAACATAATGTGAAGGTCCTGTCTCTTTTGGGACAAGGCTTTTGACCTATCAACATTCAGTGTATTGGTTTTAGCACCTATGTAGAGTTTCACATTTCTTCATCTTCTTATAAAGCCATTGTTAAATCTTATTTCAAAATGATTATGGTTTATAGTTTATGCCACCATAATTCTACTTAAAAGATCTTAAATAGATGATTTTCAGTTTAAGCAATCCATGAAGTTACTTACAACTTTGGGTGCAGATCACAGAAGAACTTTCATCTCTCAAACAGATCCAAGGCCCTGATCCAAATTATAGTGATATCTGCTTTTCTGGTGCTGGGAGGTATTTTTCTTATTTGGAAACATCTCAAATATTTGTTTAACTCTTCCAAATGTTAAATATCATCTTTTTCTTGACCAGTGATGTTTCTCAATTGTCAAAAAGTTTTCCTTCGGTCGACATGGTATTTGGAAACGGACAGAAGGTGTCACTCTCACCGGAAAATTATTTGTTCCGGGTAAAATGTCATGCTTTGGTGTTTCTTTCTTTGACCTCCACAGTTTGCTAACAAACTCATTCTAGTTATAGCTGTTGGTATTTCTGTGTTGGATACTTGTCTTATTTTTTCTGCTTTTCTGGATGTTGTTTGATTTCTTTTTGGGTCAACATATAGCATTCAAAGGTGCGCGGTGCATATTGCTTGGGAATCTTTCAGAATGGAAAAGATCCAACCACTCTTTTAGGAGGTATATTTCTGTAGTGTCTTGTTGGTTCAACAGTGTATGCTACTGTGTTAGTGTGGGTTTATTTATTGAGGGGAAATTTTATGTTTTATCAACCAGTATTCTGAAGCATTTTCACTTCTTGATCATTTTCCAGGAATTATTGTCCGCAATACTCTTGTAACTTATGACCGGAAACATGAAAAGATTGGTTTCTGGAAAACAAACTGCTCTGATTTATGGAATACACTTCAGATGTCTAATCCATCTCCTCCGGTTCCCTCAGGGTTGAACAAAACAAACTCCAATGATGATCTGTCTCCAACATTGGCTCCTACAGAACCTCCAGTATATAATGTTTCAGGTATACCTACTTCCTCCATTCAATTATTCAGTTCCACGTTCTGTGTTCTTGGACACTTTGCAACATCTCCTTATTCAACATTTTAAGGTTGGTGGCACCTTCTCATGGAACTTTGTTTCTTAGTTCATTAGTTCAACTATTCCTTCAGTTGAGAGACTCTCTCAAGTTGTCCATTATGTAGCGGAAATCAGGAATCTGGATTCTGCAATTACCACTTAGATGGACTTGTGTTTACCTATTTTGTGGGGTTTCTAAATAATTTTATATCAGACCAAGCAGACTTGGTATCACTTTTATAAATCATGTCTTGGAGCAGTCTGTATGGTTATATGTGATGCAAGTTGTGCTGGGAGAAGATGCATTAGTATAATGTAAATCTCAACTAATTTTATGAAAAATGTGTTTGTACCATAAAAGTGCATTCAATTTTTGACATCTCAGAATGACAATGTGGATTATTTAATTTTGGCTGTTGGAGTATGCATTTAACTCATTAAATATTTTTATGATATACATTGGACATGAATGGCTTACAATCAACCAACATATTACCGAATTTATAATCCCCTTTTCATTTTTAGCCTGGGAGGACTCGGGTAGGAATGAGAATGAATCTTTAATATTAGGATGAGGGTTAGGATCCAAGTTTTTTCTCATAGTTTTCTGCTGTTCTATCTCCCTGAATTATTTGTTAATAGTCCATGTTCTGAAATCTGCTAATATGTGATATTTGATGAATGTAAGTTGATAAGGAATGGATTGAATGGCCTGTGTTGATACAAAGTTTTATCTTTTACAGCAGGAACAAGAGTTAGCCAAATAACATTTTTTATGTCACTGAGTGTCAATTACTCTGACTTGAAGCCTCACATATCAGAGCTTACAAAGTCCATTGCGGAGGAGCTGAATGTTGATATCTCACAGGTTGATCAATTTAGGATCTTTGAAATATATAATTGTGGTACACACATATTTATACGCATATTTTGAGTTGGCAAATGGAATGAGATATTCTTCACTTGTACAATCTGTCGAGGTTGTATTTACTTCACTGTTATCTTATTATATAGGTGGTTGATGATTTATATTGAATAACTGCAGGTCCACTTGCTGAACTTTACTTCCAAAGGAAATGATTCTCTTACTAAATGGGCCATTTTCCCAGCAGGATCTGCTGACTTCTTTCCTAATACAACTGCAGCAGTAAGTGTGTAGCCTATACAATTTGCTTTCAGGAGATAATAAAACTTATCTTAATAAGTATATTTCTTTGCAGAAAATTGTATCCCAATTAGCTGAAAATGGTGTTCATCTTCCTGATACCTATGGTAGATATCGAATGTTTGACTGGAATACTGAGGACCAGCCAAGACGGTAGGTGGTGTCATGTGATTTTATTTATTTATTTGCACTTCATTTGTTTACATGTTTTTGCCCTACTTGATGAGTCTAGTTTTACCTCATATATGCCACTTTCTTTGTCTCTCTTTTTGGCTTTTGGCTGTGGGCTGTGGTTAATGGGCAGGTTATAGTAAATCGACAATAGAGGCATATCTGTCAAAACCAAACTAGCAAAGTATGGGCCCTAATCCTTAAATAGTAAGTATGTGGGGCCACGCTTTTGATCATCTTGTGTCTGGTAAATGTGAGTTGGAATTATAAAAGATGGTTCTACTGAAAAAATTTTGAACGTGTAAATTCTTTTAACAAAAGCTCCATTGGGATCATATGTCACTATTTAGAATAATGTTTTCAAAAAACCTATAAGCTATTTGTTTTTTTCTTTTGTGACGAAGAGGGCTCAAGGTGAAATGGAAGGGGTTATTATTTTTCTGTAAGGTCCTGCAAATCTGTCATCCTTTCTGTCATTTTCTGTTAGTGTCATCAAAATTCTGAGTGATATCATATAATTGTTATCGAAGTTATCAAATTGGATAAATGCATTCTCACCTGCTGCAATAGTTAGCTATTTGTTGCACAATTAGCAATATTTCTTTATAAGTAGTCATAAGAGAGTAGACCATTGACTAAAACAACTCCATTCTTATTTCTTTCAACAATATGTTTACCCTTCAATAATATCTGTGTATGCATTTTGCATATAAACTGGGACCATGTATTGGAATCTTATTTTGCGCAGAAAGAAAGTAAAAAAGTAAACAGTGTTATACCTTTAATGTCTACCTTCTCACGAATTTTTGTCCTTATCTTGCTCCATGTACCAATTTTCTCTGCAGTTATAAACTTCAATTGCTTCTTTGCCGTGTGTCTATTTTCATAAATTCAATTTGACCTGTATTTATATATTTTTGTTGGCCAAGCATTTAACTAATACTGTATGCTCCTCTCTCTCTCTCCCTCCCCCTCTATACCACTTCTTTTCTCGGTTCCCTTCTCATGTGCTCTCCCTACAGTTCAGAGAGTTGGACATTTATGGCATCAAGGAGAGGGATTTCCTGTCTTCTTCCACTTATAATTGTGTTATTATTGTAAAATTGATCTGGAGCCATGTTGTCACAATTCTCATCAATATTGGGCTTTGTTAAACTTGTCCAGGACATGGTGGCAGCGATACTATTTCATTGTATTGATATCATTTATAGCTGCATTGGTAATTGGATTATCGATCTTTGGGGCATTGTTTATTTGGAGGAGGAGGCAGCAACAATCAGTTGTCTCATACAAACCTGTAGAGTCTGCTGTCCCTGAGCAAGAACTCCAACCGCTGTGAGAGTTAACAAAGAAATATAATGCATGATATCTGAGCTAAACATGTGGTAACATTGTAGTATTTGTATGTTGGATAGATATAATCAAGAAAAAATGAAAAATTTTGCACAAGTATAAAAGAATCATGCATAGGTGATAAATGCTCCAATATATCAGCGTTAACTGAACTGGGAATAGGGAAAAAAAAAAAAAAAAAAGAAAAACGGGCGAGTCCTAAGTATGTTTAGATATTCATTGGTGTGTGAATAGGTTGAGATACAACTTGATGATGAACAACATGGCTACAAAGGTAATTTCACTACCTTCCTTTTTTTCTTTCCTAGCAGCTGAGAGAAATATACCCCTTGTCGTATTTGCAAAGTATAATGTGTGTACTCATTGTAAATTGAAAAGAAAAAATGAATCTTAACTAATTTTAATATATGAAGTATTCTCCATTCTTCTTTCCTTGTTCAGCATTTATTAGATATCAGTGGAAGTTGAAATTAGTAATAATGCTCTGTTGTTTTATTTATTTATTTATTAGAAATTGGCATCATGTAGATGAAAACATCTCTTCCCATGAACTTCTTTAAAGAAAAAGAGATGTTGAGTAAGGGTAGCACCCTTTAGGTACCATTAAACAGGTTGTATGACCAAAGACAAGAAATGTTATCAAAATTTGATACTTTTATATTGTTAATGTTTTATAATTCATGTTTTTCGCGTTCTAAATTGTTTATTTTGACGCCATGTGTTCTAAGTGTTCTAAATTAGTGTTCTAAATTGTTCTAAATTGTTTATATTGTCATTATAATTACTTGGTGGTTTATTTTAGTAGCTAAGTTTGTTATATATCTGAAAATAAGTCATTATAAAATAATTGTCTTTTAGCATTCCTCTATGTATGTCTACTCCATAATGTTGGTCTCGTAGCTCCCTTGTATTGACAGACTCACCTTTTTGTTTGGTCAAAAAGAGGTGCCAACTTCATCAAACTATATAATATCTTTGATATTTCTCTTTTCGTGTTTAATATATTTAAAGTTTAAAATTTTGATTGTAAATAAAATTAATTTAATTACATTTGTTGAAATAATTTAGTATAACTCAATAATTTGCTAAAACTTCTTATAAGTATAATTTTTAATGCGGTATTATATGAGTATCCTATTTGAAAAAAAGAAGAAAAAAGAAATATTAGATTTGGGTTTATGATAAAGAGTCGGGTTGAATCATGTTATTTTCAAGCCATCAAATCCAAACAAAATAAATCGAGGTGTCAATTTTAAATTTTTAATCAACAAAAAGTACCAAATGGGAAACCACTATATATATATATATATATATATATATTATATATATATATATATATATATTCTATAAGCAGTTTTTGTTGTTAGAGCCGTTGTTTTCCCCCACGCTTGCATTTTTGTTTTTGTTACAGTGTATTTATAGCTATTAAGTATTTCAACTAATTTAGATATTCAATTTAAGTTGATTTAATTCTTATTCAAAAAAAAATTACACTTTATACATAATACCAAAATTTTAATATTAAATTTTTAATTTCATATAATTTTATAATTAATTTTTTTATTGTACTAAGCTAATTACTTGTTTTCTTTTTATTATAGGACTTGAACAACTTTAATTATTCTACGTAATCTTTCAATGAATACTCAAACCAAACCTGACTTAATTTTTTAATTTCATTTTATCAATTTAAATTTTTTTTAATATAATATATATATAACTATGTAGATTTATCGTATATGTAAGTTCCAAACATACAAACACAAATGTTTTCATTTCAAGATTGCCTATCTGTCTAAAAAGTGCATATAATTTATATATAAGGTTAAAACACGTTAATGAATTAAAGAATTCACACTTTAACTAAATATAATTTTTTTTGAAGGGAGCAAAGAAAGGGTAGGGAGTGGAAGGGGCAATGGCAATTATTTTCAATATTTTGGCTAAGAATGCACGATGGCCAAGAACCATTTCAAGGATTGAACTTGTTGGCACATATTCCCAAAACATTTTTAAACTGATTAGAAATCCTGAAATCTTTGTCGGATTTCTTTTTTTAAAATGTTTTTTCGGGTGGCTTTTTCTTTTCTACAACAATGGAAATTACATTTTATACACTAATTAAATTAAAACATGGTGTATCCTTATATAAAAAAAGAAATGATACACCAATTGAAACTTGCTGGAAAGAAAATTTATGAAAAAAAAAATTTTGAAGTAGAGAATATTGAAAGTTCTAAAATTCAAGAAGTGCATTGTATATGTGAACACAATTCGAGTTGGAATCGGAAATAATGATTAAAAAATAATAATAATAATAATAAATTAAAGCTAAGAGGGTAGTACCTGCTAGGAAACTAAGGCTATAAGATTAATTGTGCATTGATAAATAATAATGCAATGTTTTCTTTTCTTCTTTTTTTTTTTTTAAATTTAAGGGTGGTTTGACTGATAGTACAGTTATTGATAAAAGTAGGAGAAAAAAAAATACTGTGGGCTGGAAATGGAATATTATGGTTGGATTGGTTATTGATGATGTGTTTTTTGGTTGGATTGGTTTTTCTATGAACAATAATAATAGTTTTCCTTCCAACAAAGGGTACAATTAATTAGATGTCTTTTGCAATTTATTATTGATGGGATATATAGCAAGATTTCCTGGGTTTAGATTCAAACACACACATATGTATGTATATATACCCTTTTCTGTTCTTGTCATATATGGAGATGGACTTACTATATATATAATTCAATGTATGCAGAAATTAAATGTTGCAATCTTAGTACATTAATTACATTGATTTTTCTACAGACTTGTCAAGTCCAACTTTGATGTGTGTGTGTATATATATATATATATATATATATATATATATATATTATTCTTTAGGGAAAAAATTACAAAAAAAATAAATGGCAAATGATGAATATTCATACATATATGATGAACTCTGGGGAAAAAAGAAAGAAGAAAGAAAACTGTGGGCTTCCTGTTAAATCAATTACACAATGATTTGAATCATAATTAATTGTTGGACTAATTTTATTTTATTTTTTAAAAAAAGGACGATATGTATAAAATCAAAACATCCACTTAAAATTTATATGATTTAATACAAATTATATTCACATAGAAAATTTTATATATATATATATATATATATATAAGAGATATGGGATGGAAGTAATGAGAAACAACATTTATAGGGTTGTTTTTGAGTCTTGATTTTAAAATCTCATTCCATCCTTATATATATATATATATATATATATATATATATAATAACTCTTTTTTTTTTTTTTTTTTTGCTTGCCAAAAGTTGTATTTTGATATTATATGATCGATGGATTGTGATTAACCTAATAGATCTCTTCCAAAGTTATGGCACATATTTAGACTCTTTCTATACGTACGTACGTACGTACATACATACACACACTATATATATATATATATTATATATATATATATATATATATTATATTATAATATACTAGATTAATCATCCATGATTAGACTTGATATTATAAGTCATAAACTAAGTAATTTAGCTGTAAATCATAATTGCACATGGACATGTTGATTTAGGTTATAAAATTATACACATACCTATAGTAATCGAGATTAAAAAATTTCACAAAAATATATATGACTATGACATATTTCGAATATAATAAAGGATTTAAATTTTGAGTTTTTACATAATAATTCAAGTCATAATCGATTAAACCACACAAATTCATTGAACAAAAGAGAAAAGCCAATGTCCTCATAAGAAGGCAATTGATGGCAAATTTTTCTATATGCTAATTTAAACCTATGATCCGCCTATCAATTTTAATATGTTTTAAATTACCAACTACGCGCAAGTTTTGAATTTTCTTCACAATATATATGACCATAATTAGTGGGAAACAAGAGTGTTAATTTCCTTCATCTAACTCTAAAATTATATACATACACACATACATACATACATACATACATATATATATATGTATGTATGTATGTATGTATATAATTCCAGCATGCAAGACCAACCACTTCAACCACACACCGACATGGCATAAATCCCTTTCAAAAGAAGATAATTAATGAAAAAAAAATCAACCTTTATTTGACTAATTAACCTCTCCATTCACTCACACGTAAATGCTTTGGTTAATTTAAAATCCATGCACGATCATCCTTTGTGCCCATGTTTTATATGATATATATATATATATATTAAAGTTCAAACATCATTCAATTAATGATTTTACCTTAGACATATCTCTATACTATCTATATACACATAATCGTACAAATATAATATGATAGTTGTTCATTTAATCTCTTAATCATTATGTTTAGAGTTTATCGAATTTAATTTATTAAAATAATATATATTTTGTGGTTAATTATTTATTAAGAAAATATATTAAAAAATATTATTAATTATTACCGTTGATAATATTATTAATTTTATATATATATATATATATATATATATATATATATATATATTGTGTTCACTCGTTAATTAAGCTAGTATGTATTTGTAAAAGCTATATATATAATCTATATGTAGGAAAGAGGTTCCATTTCCATGCAAATACGTATAATCTAAAGAAACAATGTATATATATATATAATGAAATACATATATTTGCACGATAAATAAATAAATATATATATATATACAGAGAACAAAAGTCATTGTCAGATAGAGGGTGCACGAAAGCACTAGGTAAAATCCAGGTTAATTAAAATATTTCTTTTTTATGATTACAATAATTAATTAAAAAATTATTAAATAAACAGTAACCCTAGATGTCTATAAAAGCTAAAAGGTAGTCGAGGTCTAGAGACGAGCCAAAACATAAAAGCCCTTACTTCCTCTCTCTCTCTCTCTCTTTATCTTAAATTTCTATTGAATTCCATTTTTATCATAATATTATATATATATTATATATATATATATATATTTTGTAGAGTGAGAAAATAATGGAACTTGAAACTTTTGCACAACAAAATCATGAATTATATGCAGGTGGTTACAATTTATTCCAAGGTAACTGGGAAAATTATTATGGATCGGAGCTTGAACTTTTTTCTTGCACAAATGATCAAGAAGATCAATTTCCAGTACAAAATCAGGTGTCGGAGGAGGATCCCGGCGGCGGCGGCGGCATTGTGTCATCGACGAGTTGTAGTAGATCCCGTAGAAATCGACGGTCGAGAAGGACTACAAAAAAGAACCAAGAAGAAATTGAGAATCAGAGAATAGCTCACATTGCTGTTGAAAGAAATCGGAGGAAGCAAATGAATGACCATCTCGCCGTTCTCAGAAGTTTAATGCCGGAATATTACGTACTCAAGGTCTCTCTATATTTATATATATACATATATATATATATACACACACTTATCTCTTTGCATACTCTTTCATATCTATAAATAAAATAAATGTGCTATAAGAATGGATTTAGCTATTTCATAGTCAATTAAAACTATTCATATAATACTGTGCCACGACACCAACCTTCTGAGTCCAAATCATTATATTATATATATATATATATATATATATATATATATATATATATATATATATATATATATATATAGTAGGAAGGAGACACATAACCATTTATCAATTAATTCTCGAACTTAAACTTTTAGATCACGTAATAATTTAATTAGTCTGAAGTTTTCAGGTAAAATATTTTATGCTTAATTCAGATATAAAATAAAATGAATTTAACCCATTAAGCTGTTTAGACTATATGACAATTTAACATAGTACATTGAGCAAGAAATTTTCCGAGTTGATCTCAATCTAATATTTTTTTAAGTATGTGATAATTTGACAGAATAATTAATTAAGTCATTTAATATGGGTACTCATTTTATTATTATTTTTTTAAGGGTGATCAAGCATCAATTATTGGTGGTGCAATTAACTACGTGAAAGAACTTGAACAACAGTTGCAATTTCTTGGAATCCTAAATCGTTCATCATCATCATCATCATCTTCTTCTCCATTTTCTGAATTCTTTACATTCCCACAGTACTCTTCAACTGGATGTGAAAAAAGTAGTACCATGGCATTACAAGCCATGATTACTTCTACTAATGAATATGATCATCATGTTACAAATATGTCATCATCATCATCATGTAATGATGATGATGATGATGATCAAAGAAACAGATCATATGCAGCAGCTGATATTGAAGTGACAATGGTAGAGAATCATGCTAACCTGAAAGTCAGATCAAAGACAAGGCCAAAGCAACTGGTTAAACTGGTTACCGGTCTACATAATCTCAGCCTTACAGTACTTCATCTCAGTCTCACCACCGTTGATCAACTCGTTCTCTATTCTCTTAGTCTTAAGGTTTAATTTAATTACTCGATTTTTATCGAATTTTATATTATTGTCATTACTCGAATTCATAATTATTATTATTGTCAGGTAGAAGATGATTGCAATTTAGCTTCAGTGGATGATATTGCAGCAGCTGTGAATCAAATATTAAGCAGAATTCAGGAAGAAGAAGCATGCTGGATTTAATTAGTAAACCTTAAAATTTGCAAATGTCATGTTTTGTTTTTTCTTCTTTTTCTAACGTTAATTTATTCAATTCCTTTCGCTTTCTTTGTGATCCCATTAGTGATATTATGTAATAAATTATCAAATTTCTCTTTTTCAAGAATTTAGTACGAAAAGAAATTCAGATTTTAATACTATTCAACTGTTTTCTTTACTTTTCCTTTTTTTAATTTAAAATATTTTTGTCCGATTATTATTAGCTGAATTAGAATTTATTGATTTATTAAATCTTGTTTATAAAATTAAAATATATTTAGTCATTTTAACTAAAATATTGTTAGCATTTTGCGACAATTTTGTTGGGAAAAAATGGTCGAAATTAATTATGTACGAGGACGATGAAGAACAGTTCTTCTGATTCAAAACTTTGATTTTGATTAGAAAAGATGGCTAATCAATTTTTAAGATCATCAATCTTTTCTCATAATCTCTTTTTCTCACTTCATATCTTTCTTCTTTTTTCGTGCTTGAAGCCAAAAAAACAAAAACATATTATATAATCATGATTATATATATACATCTTTTAAATTTTTAGCTACCAAATCAAGAGGACATTAAATTTTTTGGATAATAGGCTATATATATTATATTTAAAAATGACTCGTAAAAATGTGTTAGAATTTCTTCCAGTATGAAATAAAGTGTCCAATTAAATAAATAATATTCTTGTATTTTTGTGAACAATATATAAAAAATTATGATTTTCAATCAAAAACATATATATATATATATATTTCTATAGTTATCTAGTTCAAATTAGCTTCTAATATAATTAGTTTAATTGCTTTTCAAGTTTAATCTTTAAAATAATAATAAAAAAATGTATACTTTGCTATTATTTTTTTTTTTTTGACTTTTATATATATTATACAAACTTAGCTACAAGGCAATTAATTTGGTGTATTAAATCTGTCCAAATAAAATTATAGTTTAAAACATCGATCAGACATAAAGTTTGTTGAATTGTTGAGCAAAAGGTTCTTTTGTTAAAGACATGATTTTTTAAAATAAAATAAAATTGCACATGAAAAACATTCTTAATAACAAAATTTACACACTAAATTTATGTCACAATATATATATATATATATATATATATATTATATAAAAGTTTTTGTATACAATAAAAAATATATTGTGAATATTACAAAAATTTGTAAGTTCGATATTTACTGTAAACATTAATTTAAAAGTCAGATAAAATGTTCCTAAGAAATTCACTCCTTGTTATATAACACACACACACACACACATATATATATATATATATATATATATATAAATGATAAAGAAAATGCAAATTAATTAAGGGTATCTTGGTAATTCTATAACTTTTATAGTCAGTGAATCTAGCAAGATGAGTCCTTACCTTTTGTGGTGGGAGAAATTTTACAATTCTTTTGATCCATTTTGGACATATTAATGACACTTTTGCTACATATTCATTATAAATTTAAAATATAATGTATCAATCATAATCAATATATATTTGATCCACAATCAAACTATTATATATATATATATATATATATATATATAAATTACATAAAATTTAATATATATTACAATAAAGAATGTGTTATTCTTATTGAATCTAAGCACACATAATTCTAATTAATTTGTAATAATTTTATACATAAATTTTTAATGTACCTAGTAAATTTAATATATAATCATTTTTTTTCAAAAAATTATTAAATAAATAAATATATATATATATATATATAATGTGCGGCTTGAATTTTGTTTTGCTGGGACCAAAGTTACTAAAGTTACTAGCGGACATGAGTAATTTACCAAATATATATATATGTATATATATATATATATATATGTATGTATATGTATATGTGTGTGTGTGTGTTTTGGTCATAGTTTGAAACTTGAATTTGCTTTTGGTGCAGCCAACCAAGAGAGTATTATTTGAGACAAAACAAAATGGAAAACTATTCCTGAAAGTATGGGAAAGGGTCTAAAGAGGATGTTTCTCCATGCAATATTACTTTACACTTGGCCACTAATTATAGTTCCTTTGTTTTTATCTTTCATATTAATTTAATTAATTATGTTTAAAAAAAATATGAAAATTATTGAAAAAGTGACCAATGAATTAACACTAATTAATTTCATTTTCAAACAGAATTTTTATCTGTTTCCACTTAGTCAAGTATGCATTGGTTGGCAGCTCTTATTATCTTTTCGTGTAGCTTTCACATGCTACCATTCACACACACACATATATAAATATATATATATATATATATATTTGAAAGCTACCATTCACACACACATATATAAATATATATATATATGTATATGTGTGTGTGTAGAAAGTTCCAAAAGTGGCTACATGGAAAAGAGAATATTTCTAGCTTTATCCATGCTAAAATAGAGCTTTAGGGTTTCAATATACTCTATCTCATTCATCAATCATATAATTAATTTTAAAAATATTAATTTATTTAACTGATACAATAAAAAAATGTAATATTCGTGTCTTTCAAATTGAATAATTAAGTACTGATTTAATATGAATTTTCAAATTAAAGACATTTTATGTTAGAATTATGAAAATATTTAAATATATTTTCTTTCTTTTTTATAATATTGACTAATTTGTATTTATACTATATGGATTACATTCCTATATAAACTTATTGGAATATAATTTGCTTGAATTTAATAGAAGAAGACATTATATCAATTTGGAAAAGGAGATAAAAAGCTTGTATACCCTATATATATAAAACAAGTCATTCCATGTTGATCCCTATCCTCATTACTTACCAAGAATCCATCTTTGATCCCGTGAGTTATATATATACACACACATATATACATACATACATATACATACATATATATGCTTGTAGCATCTTCATTTTATTAATGAATTAAGTCATAATTTTGTCCAAAAAAAGATGTTTGGTTTTATGAGAATCAAATAGGAATTATTATGTTTTGTTTATACGTACTAGAATTGAAAAGCCTCTCATCATTATTCATTTTCTTGTTTTTAGAATTAATTGTTATTCCTCAATATCATCATTATGATTCTTTTTTACTTTCTATCCCATCATTATATACAATATATATATAAACAGCTGATAAAAAATGTGTGTTTTAGCTACTTTATGTCAAATTAGGGCAATGATTTTAGGTACATAATATGAGTTTTGTTTTCCCTTAGGAAACCTCCAAGAAAGAGTGAATAACTTTTACCCCTTTTAGCAGCCTCCCAAATATTCTTCATTAATCATAGCATCATTAATTAATCAAATTTATATTAATTAATTAATCCATTATAAAATCTAAAAAAAATCTAATCGCTTCTTTTAGTTTTGTCTGAAAATATAAAATTTTACTTAAAATGAAAATATTGTAAAGACATTTTTTCAGCTGATGCTAAACAGCTCAGCTAAATATTTTTATTTTAAAAATAATAATAATAATGATTTGTTTAATGGATCACGTGCACGGATAAGAATCTAATAATATGGGACCTACTTGAGTCGCTTTTTACGTGGAGTTAATCATTAATTACTTTAGTTATGTTAATTCCAGAAGAGAATATTTTATTTTATTTTATTTTATTTTATTATTTTCCTTTTAGGCATAAAAAATATAAAATATTGATATTTAAAAGTGATTTAATATGACTAGACTAAAAGATCAAATGAATATTCGTCTTTTTTTGTAATTGGTATATAAAATATCAATTTATGATTTTTTTTTTTTTTTTATTTTAAAAATAAATTATCTGATTGAAGGGTTATATAAATTAATCCACATTCAGTCAAATTAATTCCTTTAGGATAAATAATGACTAAGGCCAGGCTAATATGAGAGAATTGGGCCTTAGTCATGAGAAATGTTGGACTCTACTTTTCAGATATTTTGTGGTCTTTTTGGGCCGTTCAAAATTCTTTAAATTGAATTGTCTCAAAATGCCTTTTTCTTTTCAATATTTTTACATTAAAAAATTAATTAATTTAAAATTTTGAAGCCATATTGATTAATTATGATTATTTCTCTTTCTTTAATTTGGTGAACAAGAATTGACGTTTGACTAGAAAATGAATCAAACAAAACCCTTTTATTTAATAATAATAATAATAGACCATAAAAACCTTAATTATTTAATTAATTCCCCACCTAATTAAGTCTATGGTTTTAGAGAAAAACACCATTCAAACATATATATATATATATAATATATTGTGTAACTTCCTAATAGTTTTTTTTTTAATTTAGTCATTGAGTATCCAAAAAATTTTGACTAATTCAATTCAAATTACATGCAAAATTCAATTTTTTAAAATAAAAATATTTAATTAATTTAAATTTCTTTCGATTTCAACTAATTCAAATTCAGCCTAAATTATATTTTTACTCATAAAAAATTTCACTTTTATGATTTAAAGTCAATAACTTTAATTTCTCCATATTAAAGAACTATTTAAGTTGTATATATATTCAAGAAAGTCAGTCTTTGGCTGATACTGAAAAAAAAAATATCAAGAAGAATATGATTTTTCCCACCGAAATATAATATAAATATTAATATAATTAGTTCCCGTTTACTTTGTTTTATATTTATATGTCTAAGTCAAATTGTGGCGATGACGGTGAAAGCGTGTCCTTGAGTTTTTTATTTCGCCAAAATGTACCATTGACCAATATTGCTACACGTAGAAATTTGATAGTGCAAAAACATAATTACTTTCCAAAAAAATATAATATTTTTTTAATAAATAAATAAAATAAATAAATCTTAACTTAATAGTTGACTTAATTATAATTTTATGACATCATAAATTTGAGACAAATAAAAATATTTTAAAAATTAAAAAAAAGGTATTGTCAAACTTTGAATAAGAAAAATTGACCCAATTAATCAAATATTCAAAATATGTGTGTGTGCGTCAAATCAACTTGGTATACATACATAGTTGGTTTAAAACTAAATAAAGTCAAGAAAAATAAAATAAAATAATTTTATAAAATTCACTTAAGATATTATTATTTGTTATAAATTTAATTAATATGAAATTATAGAATTGAAAGGAAAAGAAAAAACAGACGAGCCTTTAACTTTGTTAAATGATTCATGATATTTCTTGGACCGCACGAAACCACTAACTAAATTAATATTATTATTAATTTATTCTACTTAACATGTGCTGTTGTTATTAAATAAAATACAAACATTCTTATATAAATTATTTAATTTTGTTTACAAAGAGTTTTGTCCATATAACCACTCCTTACTTTTGTTGCATTCTTATATATATAATTCTCCTAATAAACTCCACAACTTACATGAGGGTTATATGAAGTATAAGTCAACAATTTTCTAGAATTCCTATATATATATATATATATATATATATATATAATATATATATATATATATAATGGATATTTTACATTCAAGTTACTTGACATTTTAGTCTCGATAATATATATATATATATATATATATATATATATAATATATATATATATATATATATTAAGACATTGGAAAAAGATATATTTCAAAGTAGGAAGGTTGAAAACAATATTCACCAATTGGAGAAATAAATAGATCCATAAAACTCCAATAATAACAATAAATACCTAAGCTTGCCTTTTAGCGTAAATGAGTCGGGTAGAACCGAAAATAAGATATTTTGAGTTTGTTTAATTAGTATTCGAGTATGTTTGAATTCGTTGGTTTAGTGTTTAGAGAAAAAAATTTATTCGAGTTTGCTCGATTAAATTAAAAAAAATTTCAAAATATTAATGTTTTTTTTTCAAAATTTTAAATTTATAAAATAAAAAAAAATTATAATTTATATATTTAACTATTCAATAAATTCTTATAAAAATATTAAATCACACATAAAAATTTAAGAAAAAAATTTAAAAAATCTCTAATTTAAATATTATATATTATTAAAAAACAATATATATAAATATTTATAATTTGTTCGCGAATAGTATTTGAATAAACTTAATTTAATCAAGCCTAAAATTTTGTTCGAGTTTATTTGTTTAATAAATGAATGAGGTCGAACAAGCTTTGTTTATGAACAATTTGATTCGTTTCCGGCTCTACTTTAGCCTACCAAATGAATTGAAATAATGATCAATAAATGCTACCATTATTCAAGACCAATCCACCCCCACTAATTAAAACTAGAATTATAGTTTTCCCATAATTGGGGGGCCAAATAAATATTAATTATAAAAATATTAGGTCATATTATAAACTGTTTAATCATATTTTATCTGTTTTAATTTATTTTAAATGAATTTCATAAAAATTTAAAACGTATTATTTAATAAAATATTTTAAATTTTTACTTATAAAACTTTAAATTACAACATATAATAATTTTTGACATATATATATAATATCAAAAGTGTATCTAATACACTTTTGAAAAATGTGTATATATATATAGAATCTTCTTCTAAAAATATATGGTCTTATATATCATCCAACTAGGTTTAACTAACGTGCGTGCATGTATTGACCAACGATAGTGAAATTGCATATGTTGGTTTCCCAAATAAGACCAACATAACAAGTTGTGTAATTAATTAGGTTTCATAAACAAATAATCCTTTCTTCCTTCAAGTAGAAAAATCTTTAAATATAATAATTGACATGAAGTGAAATTTGAATCAAATGGAGCTTGAATTTTCTTATCCATATATATATATATATGTAGCTTTGGAAAAAAATTCATTCGTTCCCACCAGAGTTTGGTAAAAGGTAATAATCAAAGAAAGTAAAGAAACAAATTAATAATTTAAAAGAAAAAAAAGAAGAAAAAAGGTCTACCTTATGTTTCAAGTAAAATAAAAAGCATATAGTATATAACCTTTTCTTGGTTGCATGCCATTTCAGCTAAATGGATATATATTCTTAGTTATATAATATATATATATATATATATATATATATATATATATTATAATTGATATTTATTATTCTGATATCTTAAATGAACGATGATATGTATAATTAATTAAATAATTAAATAATATAGCATAACAAATTTTGTAAATCATATAAAACCTCATTTTTGTTTCTGTTAAAATTCATACAAATAATAAGAATTTTTTTTAAAATTTTTTTATTTTTGTGGAGTTAAAGGAACACTTTAAAGTCAAACTGTTCTAGAAACTACTGGAAATGGAAACTAAGACCTTTCTTATTTTCTAAAGTCCAATATAAACTACTCATCAATATCTTTCCAATAATATATTTATTACCAAGAAAATTCACCAATTCCTCTACTACAATTTCTAATTAAGCAGCCTTTCATAGATCTAATTTTTTTTTTTTTAAAAATGGAAATTTAACAATTTTTTATAAAAATGATATCATGATAACAAAAATAATAATAATAATAAAGGAAAAGGTTTCTACAAAGCTGACGGGGGCAATGAAGTCATATATATATATATAAATGCAAAAGTTATAGGGAGAAAAAGAAAGAAATTTAAAAAGTATCTTTATATATACTTTTCTAAGAAATAAATAACTAAAAAGATAGGGTTTTGAATTACTAGAATAATCAAAGAAATTAATGTGTTTTTTTTTCTTAATTAAGAATACAGTACAACGATGGATACATATGGTACAGTAGATCGCAGCCACAGAAGAACTTTGAATAAAAATAAATAAACAAATTTAAAAAAGAAAATCTCCGTACTGTTAAAATAATACATGGTTGACTTTCATGACATATTTTTTTAAAAAATTAAATACTAAATGTAAGTTAATATATTTAATAATGAAAAAGAAATTAAAATAATAATTGGTTTTGATCCTTTATTAAGTATATTTTTATTAATAAATGAAAGTTTTTTTTTCCTATTAATTAAAATTTCCTTGACATTGATATTAACGAAACCATGCCTAATAATGGGATAAATCAAATATTTTTCCTATTATATAGTGATATAAATCTGCTTATATTTATTTTCATACAAGACAAAAGAAGAAGAAAAAAAGTTAATAAATGTTTTTTTTAAAATCAAATTCTTAGGTTAAACAATTGTCATTTGAGAGAAATATGACCACGTGGAGCAGTAACTCATCTTGTAGAATTTTTTTCTTCACAAATATATATATATATATCGGAATATTATATACAAATTCAAAGTAATATTAATTTAAATAGGGGAGAGGATAAGTTTATAATTTATAAAAATAAAAAATAAAAAAAAATAATAATAAATTCTATAAGATTGTAGCCAAAGAAATAATAAATAAATAGCGTACGTGGCATGCCAGCCACCCAATACGACCAAATAAGGGAAACATCTTAAATGGGGAAAATCATCAGAAGCTACTGCTATTCCCGCAGTCAAATCAAACAGAGTAGCTGATATTCTTCTTCCTCCCTTTTTCCGCCATTAAAGGTTTATATATATATAAACCTTCACTCTATACTACAACTAATTTCTTTCTTTTTCTTTTGATTACACGACCACCCCTAATTACGCCGTTCTCCGGCTCCGTCACCGGCGGAAACTACACTCTTTTACGGCACACTTCTTTACTTCATCATATCTCTCGTTTAAGTTTTTAAAAAAAAAATGAATAGTACCGTAAAGAAAGTTTTGCAGAAAGGAGAAATAATACCTTTTTCATTTCTTTTGGTGTTTATTGTTCTTCTATTGTCTCCGGCGGTCAGAGCACAGCCGAACAACGATAATAATAATAATAATGGGTATCCTTATGCGAATTTTAGTCCGTCGATGGCTATTATCATAGTTGTTTTGGTTGCTGCTCTTTTTTTTATGGGATTCTTCTCTATCTACATCCGTCACTGCAACGACCGCTCCGGTAGTGGTGTCCGGAATGCTCTGTCTATGCACGCCAGACGGGGTAACGCCGCCTCTCGCGGATTGGAAGCTTCCGTTATCGAGACTTTTCCGACTTTCTCTTATGCGGAGGTTAAAGAGCACAAAATTGGGAAAGGTACTTTAGAGTGTGCCGTTTGTCTCAACGAATTCGAAGATGATGAAACCATCCGTTTGATTCCCAAATGCGATCACGTTTTTCATCCCGAGTGTATTGATGCCTGGCTCGAATCACACGTTACTTGCCCTGTTTGCAGAGCAAATCTCACGCCGCAGCCTGAAGATGGTTCCTTTCGTCTCCCGGAGACGGATCAACAAGCCCAGGAAAACAACAACACGGAAGCCTCTGGAAACGAGGACGTTGCTATCCAAATTCCCGATGATCAAACTCGTGAAAGAACCGAAGAGAACAAACCTCGGGTAAATCGGAATTTGAGTTTCAATTTCTTAAATCGGCCTCCGAGGACGGAATCTGTGAGGAGAGGCCGGACTCTAGGGTTTGGTAAGTTCCGTTCTCATTCTACCGGGCATTCATTAGAGCAAACTGGATTGGTTCATCCGGGAGAGAACGTGGATAGATTTACTCTGAGATTGCCTGAAGGTATTAGGCAGGAGATGATGAGCCGTGCTCTGTTGAACCGGACAAAGAGCACTGCCATGGGTTTGCCAAGGGATGAAGGTTCAAGGAGAGGTAACAGAAGCGGCGGTTTAAACGATGGAAGTAACAGAGGTGGAAGGTCTTTCAGTAGAATTGACAGGTCCGACCGAGCTGCTAAATCAGACAGGTGGTTATTCTCAAAAGCTCCCCCGTTCTTTTCCAGAGCACTATCAATTAAGTCGCCGAGAGTTTTGGCGGATAACAGCGAGGGATCAACGTCAAAGAGTGTTAAATCCACCGTTAAAATGCCGTCCTTCAAATGTTTAGAACCGAAAAGCGCCGATGAAACAGTTCTAGTCCATTCCGATTCCACTCGTCCTCCGGTATAGCGGTAGCGTGCGATGGATTCGGTAAAATCTCGCCGGATCAGTTCGCCGGCGATCTGACGATGAGATCGGGTTATTTTCGTTCGTTTCTTGCGTGAAGCCGACGGAAGAATTTTTCGGCGGCTAACGCTCTTGCTTGGGTGGACCCCAAAGTACGAGCTACTAGGCTCGCCGGAACAATCGGGCTTAGAAGCCCAAGTTGACTCTAGAATTCCTTGGTGGCTAATTATTTTTGTTGAATTTTTTTTTTCTTTTTTTTAATATAAATATACAGTTTTTATATATATAATATTTATATAGCACACTACCATGTAATTAAATGTAACCTTGTCATGTATTGTAAAGTTTTCTTAGGGTATGTTTTTTTTTTTTCCTTTAATAAAAAAATATAAAATGTCAACATCATGATTTACTGATTCAATGATAGAGATTTATGTAAAAGATGGAATTAGAAATTAAATAAGACTTAAATCCTCAGAATTTTTATAAATTTTTTTTCAAACCCTCCGTTTGCCCTTATCTTCAAGTTCATCGGTGTAAAATAAATGGCAAGTTTTTCAATAAAGAAAAGAACCATTCAATTTGGAATTATTCTCATAGAAAAAAGGATAGGTCTGGAAACCAATCATCCATTATCATTCAAAATGGGTACCCTAGTACATATTCTTCTTTGAAAAATGAACATTAAAATGCTATATTTTGATTCTTCCATTCCAATGTGGGAATACAAAGGAACTTCCTCTTTAAAGCCAATGATAAATTGCAAGAAATTTCTTCAATAAAAAATATATTAAAACAAACAATGAAATTGCAAGTGGCCTTACTCCACCACCACAACTAGAACCAGCTATAAAGGCAAAATTGGTCAATTTGAAAAAAAAGGAAGAGCATCATTTCTTGACTCAATCCACCGAATGGTAAAATTCAAAAGATATTTTCTAGTTGGATTTATCATCATCATATGAAAAAAATTGAAACTTTTTTTATGACAATCCCACGTTTTAGGTCCCAAAAATTATGTATTGGTGCTTTTTGAATCTACAATAATACGTCGTCAACAAAACCTTTTTACTATTATGCGTCATCATATTAACCATATAATAACTCTCATCCAATCAAAATATCTTTCTTAACCCTTTACTATTATACGTTTATAATTAATAAATATAACCTAAAATCGGGTAATTTATTAAACAAAATTCAATATATATATATTATAATTATCATACCAAAATTATGTGAAGGTAACAACGGCTAAAATATATGCCTTATGTTAGGGCACCGTCACCCTCACAATCTTGTGGTGTATGTTTTTTCAATTGAGATTCAAATTACTTAACGAAATAAAATAATACTAATTTCTAATAAATATTAATATTTAATGATTATTTTCTATTAGAAAATTTTATCTATATATATAATTTTGATAATGATAATGCATATCCATCTTCTAGAGAGTTTTATTATTAAAAAAAAGAAAAAAAAATGTTCGTACTTAATTTTGGTGGAAGTAAAAGGTCTTTATCTTGAAAAGATCCCTCTTTGCTAGGTTTCACATTGAGTTTCTAAAACAGAAGCAAGAACAGAGAAATGTCAACCACAACTCAAATAAACCTAAATTCTATCTATTATTTAGATTTTATTAGGTGGATTTTGCCAACTAAACCTAATTTTTCATTATAATGCTAATTTAACATAAATTTCGAGTAAAACTATGATGAATGTCATAGGAATGTGAGCCATCCAATTAATCGAAACTTCTAATTTTAGACTGACTCACGTATGCTTTTTGTACAAGTTTTTTTCTTTTTTGTCAGTTAGTCAGGTATGAAAACTCACATGAAAACCGGCCTAAGCTACTTTTGACCGAATGACAAAAACTTGGGGGTGTATTCAAAGCACACTCAACAAAATTCAATTGACAATCCTAAACGGCAAGTTTTGACCGACAAAATTAATGTCAGGCAAATATCATGAAAGAAGAGCTAATTGTATGTCCAACCATGTGCTAACTAATACTTTAAACTGGCAAAGAAATGAACTCTCCAAGACAGCTCCTATCCCTTTTCATTCAAGATTTGAAAGGAAGCAATACCAGAGAGCGAAAGAATTGGCCATATATATGTACAGTGTGAAGACGTACAAAATTGGGGCTGTTGTAGAGAGACTGGCTTGAGGGAAGAATACGAGCCACGAACTGCATTAGGCAATCTAGTCTTCATGCTGCTTTCAGTCTTTCGGATAGCTGCTCGTAGTACTCTCTTTGCTGCAAAATGAAGAGGAACAGATATGATGATTATAATAAGGACATACGTATAACATTATTTGGAGATGATGTAAAAAGTCGGATTTTTTCATACTCTGTCGGATACAGATGGGGAGATTTTCTCCAATGCCTGCTTAAAATGTTCTTCTTTGATGGTCCATTTACTAGCATCTGAACCTCCGTCTTGTAACTTGTCTCTCTCCTCAAGAGCAGTCATACCAGCATTGGTCATCTTCAAGGGGGAGAAAGAAATGGTAAGATATGAATACAATCATTGGGAGAACTGAATAAAAATGATGATAAAGAGGATGAACCAACCAGGGCAGAAAGATCAGCGCCACTAAGATTTTTACAAGCACTCTCTCTTCCAATTGCCATCAAGTCGACACTGGAATCTATGCGCTTGTTCTTCTTTGCAAGAGCTCTTAAGATTTGTCCACGTTCATCTGGACTAGGAAGAGGCACGTATAGAAGTTTCCCCAACCGTCCTGGTCGAAGTATAGCTCGATCCATAACTTCAGGCCTGAAGATGTTTCAACAGTGCATGTCAAGAAAAATTGAGACACAAAAAACGTTATCATCGAAATACGAATTTGCATATTTTTAAACCTTTTTTATTCCAAATTCCAAACAAAATAATCAAGTACCTGTTAGTAGCCCCAATAACATAAACACCTTTACGCTGATCCGCACCATCTAGTTCAATGAGTAACTGCAACATTTTGACACTTAATGGATGAAGTTTCACACGGAAGGAAAAATATATATATAACGATATTTAAGATAAGTGAAGTATTAATGGACATCCCTTCAAAATCATTTACCTGATTCAATAGCCGCTCAACGACCCATCCCCCTTCACTACCGCGCTTCGTTGCCAAAGAATCCACCTAAAAGGAAAATAACATGCAGAAGCAAATTAAAGTTTTGCAATACAAGCACACAAAACCCCAAAATGTATTCTATTTCAGCCACCATAAGCCCAACAAACACCAAATTTCCACCTAATGATGAGAGGAGTATTAGACATCTAAAATTCTCTCTCCGCTTACAGAACTCCCCAACCACAGCAACAAAATAGAAAATCTATGTGTTCCAATAAAACGGTTGTAGCAAAATAAGTTATGGCAGTAAACCCCCACACACTTGAATTTAATGGAAATATAACCAACTGCCAGCACACCTCATCAAAGAAAACTATACATGGTGCACATGTCCTTGCACGAGTGAAGGTTGTCCTTACTTGCAACTCACTCTCACCAACATACTTGTTGAGAAGTTCTGGTCCCTTCACAGATATGAAGAGAGAAAGTTTTAGTGTATTGTACAAATTGACATCCATTCATGCAAAGATAAATAGAATCAGAGGATTGTACCTTGACATAGATAAAATTTGCTCCCGCTTCATTCGCAATAGCCTTGGCAATCAATGTTTTCCCGCATCCTGGAGGACCATAGAGCAAGAATCCTGTCTCCAGTTCAAACCCAAAATCCTGAAACCGAAAATAAATATTAATATCCAAAAAATTTGGCCCCTCTAAATACTGATACACACTTCAGAGAATTAGTTAAAACATCCACCAGACAGCAAGATGCTCTTTCTTAAGAGTGAATTAAAAGAGAAAACACAAATAAGCCCTTGAAAGAGACATAATCTAAGTAGCACAAAATTAATTGCAGTTTTTTGTCTGATGATTTCAGGAGGAATTTGATCATAGTTTATTAGTTACCTCATAATCTTCAGGATACTTTATTCGCCTAACTATATAACGTTCAAACTCTCGTCTCAGTTGATGAAGCCCTCCAACATCTTCCCATGTCACATTAGGAATAGCTGAGAACCCTTCTCTCCTAGATGATGGTTGAATCATTTTAGCTGCTTGCTACAACCAATCATGTAAAGAAATAGGTACACTCAGATAGACACAATGCGTCCATGATAAATACTTGCAATAACTGGCATGTAACACATTTACCCTTGATATTACCTCAAAATCAGCCATAGTGATGCTAAGGATTTCCATTTCTTCAGGCGACCAAGGGCGTTTCCACCATTCCTCAGCAAGTTCTCCATCCATATCTTTTTTGGAGAACTCAACCCTCCTCTTGTCTAAAATTCTCTTCATCGCCAAGTTGCCAGCTTTGTTGGTCAGTGCAGCCAAGTCAGCTCCAACAAAACCTGGGGTAGCCCTGGCTATCTTGAGAAGATCAAAGGAACCTTCAACTGTAAGATGTTTAATAAGCACAGAGAGAATATCAACCCTCGCATTTTCATCTGGTATGCCTAAAGCAATCTCACGATCAAATCGTCCAGGCCTCCTTAATGCAGGGTCAACAGCATCTGGTCTGTTTGTAGCTCCAATTACTAAAATATAGCCAGGTTTGCTATCAGAAATTTCTAAATCTGCAGTTCCATCTACAGACTTTCCAACTCTGTGTAATTCATCCATACAAGTCATCAATTGTGTCACAATGCGTCGCTCCATTTCCCTCTGTAAATTTTCTCTTTTTGATGCTATGGCATCAATCTCATCAATAAATACAATTGATGGAGCTGTCCTGTATGCTTTTGAAAATAGATCGCGGATGTTCTCTTCAGATGCACCTAAAATATCCATAAAGGGAATTACGTTACTAGAATTAAAAAGAAATTTAAAAAAAGATAAATAGAAATTTTACATACTAAGAAAACGATAATGACCTTTGGAATCTTAAAATAAATTCTGAAAAAGGGAAACAAGCCCCAGATAATCCATGGAGATAACCAGAACTAAATGTGGAGCCTTAGGGCGTCCATAAAAAGGCACAAATCAAGATATGGGACCATACTCTGCTTTCAATCACTTGATCAAATTTTCTGACTAAGGTGAAATTGTTCCAGGCAGTGGTTAGCTAAAGTAAATGAATGAACATTATGCTTCAGATTCTCTAATTGGCAAAAGTTGATGGAAAACCAGAAAAGCATACAATCTCATCAAATCAATAACTTATACAATTACAAACCAGATGTATCAAAGTAAAAAATAGGGGGAAAAAAAGGAGAGTAAAATTAACTGATTCATTTGCAAAATTTCACCTGAAACGCCAGACACCATTTCTGTAGCTGAAACCTTATAGAAAGGAAGTCCAGTTTCATTAGCAATAGCGTGAGCAAGCTTCGTCTTCCCACACCCTGGTGGCCCGTGAAACAAAATTCCAGACATTGGTTTCACTCCAAGGTGTTGGGGCAGCTGTGGATGGTACAAAGGCACAATCACTTCCATTTTCAACTCCTCCACTATTTTCTTCATTCCACCCAAGTCCTTAAACCTTGGTCCGCTGCGCTTGTTATCCCCATCCACGCCAGGCTCTCCACCTACGGTTTCTTTTCTCATATTTAGTTCAGACCCACTCTTTTTGCCCCCCTCTTTAAACAAATCAACTTTCTCTTTCCCATTACTAGTATCTTGAACCACATCCATCTCTACTACCTTTCTCTTCAAAGGTTTTTCCTTTGATTTCTCTAGATACTTCTGCTGCAGCTGAGAGTTCATTAAATCAAACTCAGGCTCAAATTCTTCCCCATAAATTGCATCTTCCGAACTCCAAGTCTCCTCACCATCATCACCATAATCACCATCATCAGAAATAGACTCTCCGTTTGTCTCTTCTCCACCTAGTCTCCTCCATCTACTTATCAAATGGCGCCTCTCCGCATTCTGCAACTTCTCTTCAGCCATATCAAATTTCTTAACCTTCTTCCTCGACTGATCAGAATTACCCGAACCATTAAACGCCCCAACTGATTCCTCAACAACAGCATAATTAGGTCTTTTACTCCCAGATTCTTCAAGAACATCATTCACATTCTTAGCAAACTGACGAAGCTTCACCCGGGAATAGTCCGTGTAAGTGGAACGGAGATAGTCCACAAGCTCATCAACAGTCGGATTTTTAATTTGGCATGAATTAATGTGACGAAGGAGCTTCTTCTTGAATATCGACGGTGATTTTCCTCCCCCACTCCCGCCTCCCTCCTGCCGTCGCCTTCCCATCCTCATCCACAAGTATACGGGGGTGAAAAGGCGCGGCGGTGGAAAGTAATGAAGTTTAAACTGAAAGAGGGTTTTATTTTCCCGGTGAACGACGGGGCCGCTCCCTACTTTTATTGTCTCGCTGAAGCAACGTTTCTCTTTTGACAATATTGTCCTCGACAGAAAAACAAATAAATCATGTTTTAGTAAATTTAACCTAAAACTAATACTCTACTTATAATAATCTCCCGAAGGAATTTAAATTTTGCACCTAAATATTTGTAAAATTTATAATATATATATATATATATTGGTAAGTAGAAGGGAAGTGATATATACACACTTATTTTCTTAATTTATTTTATTTTGGTAAAAGAAAAAAAAAAAAAGAAATAATTTCCCCGGCAAAATCTCCAGCGATAAGCAAAGAGAGATCTCAGCTACCTGAGTTCTACACCATCAGAGAAAATTGACATCACAATGGACAACGGACGGCAGAAGGAACCGCCGCCAGCCATGCCGTCACAGCAGCAGCCAACATCCAGCAATCAACAGCAAAATTTCATGATCAAAATACCTACATACGAAGAAGTTATGGGGAGCTCACAATTGAAATCTGCTCCGTCTTCTCTGTTTGAACCTTCCGCCTCTTTTAGTCAAGCTTTTAATTTCGTCAAGAACTCGGATTTTTACATCCCGCCACCACCTCCTCAGCCTACCTTTTCCTCCCATTCCACCGTGCCTCCAAGGTACTTGTAATTGTTACTATGATTTTTCTGGGTAAATCTCATTTTTATGATTGTCTCCTGAAAAATGTAATTGTTTAACTTGTTTGTATTTTTGTATGCTGCATTGAGATTATGTTGAAGGAAACTGAGGATTCTTGTTTTTTTTTTTTTTTTTTTAATTTTATTCTGGGCAAATTAGTCAATCTGAGGGTCCGTCTACTGCCTCAACTTCTGCTGTTCCTACCCGAAATGCCATCCTTGTAAGCAATAGACAGGTAAGTTCAAATTAAAGGAGTACATGGTGCCCATTTAAAAGTAGCTTGTTGTTTATTCCTTTTTTATCAATTTCTGCAAAAGTTAGTATCAGTCATGCATGTAAGGTAATCTTTTGGGTTTCATCTTGTTTGTGTTCAAATTTCTAAACAATACTAGAGCCTGTCATCATGTGGAAAATTGATTGATTCTTATGCTTATCTAAACAAATTGCCCAAATGGATGGCGGCAGCATCTCCCGTGAGGTGGGGATGGGAGTTGAAAAGAGAAGTAGCACATAAATTGATATTAATAATTTGGCACCCCAGTAGGATTTGATCATTTTAGTCCTGACATGCAGAAAAAAGTCATGTTGTGTCCTCTAACTTTTATTTGTTTATTTTTCAGACTTAGATGAAGTTGTTGAAAAAAAATATAAAGATTTGTTCGGGTAGATTACAAATTTAAGGTGAAAGCTTAACTTGATTGATCAAGCTTTTAACTTTTAAGGAGCAATTTTTATACTTTTTTATGATGTGAGGTAAAAGAATTTCAGTTTGCGAATCATTGAACTTAATTGATCTAATACATAGCTGGCATGTGACTAATTATGTCAGATAGGTTAGTATAGCCACTAACATTGAGGTTGGCATATGGACATGGTCCAATCAGAGAACCTGCTTCTTGAAAGAATAATCATGCTTATTGAGACCTAAACTATTTTTTTAGTTATTTTAAATGTGACTGGTCAAAATTCTCTTGTAATTAATGTTCTCATACTTTCTTCTTGATTCTCAAGCAGAAAGGGAACCCTTTGCTCAAACATATAAGAAATGTAAGGTGGTCATTTGCAGATATAGTTTGTGACTACTTATTGGGACAGAACACCTGTGCTCTTTTTCTCAGGTTTGTACTTGTTCCTTTCCTTTTGGCCTGTCTATTACTTGGAGGCTATTTGTATCATCATATTTGCTCCTGCAATACACCGAAAAGCATTTGATAATTAAAAGTCATCCTGGAAAGGAAAATAAGATTGCCATCTCAGAGTAGTGTAATTTTCAACTGTACTTACCTTCTGCATTAGCTATCCAAATACACATTTTTATAGTTTTTTATCTAACTACTTCACTATAGGGACTAGTTTTAATATGTTCTTGAAAGCCTGAATTGTGCCATGCAACACATTTCCCTAGTAGTTAGTGCCTGCTCAACTTGATAGGTCAATTCCTACCTATTTGTTTTGTAGCTATGTGAGTGAAAATGATATGAGTCAGAAGTAAACTAGCTTGCCATGGCTTTTCAAGAAGCCTAGTAGAGATCTTGAAAAATCACAAGAGATCACCTTCCTCAACTATGGTAAACACACTGATAATATTATAAGTTGTTTCAAGATGTTAGCCTAAGTAATTGCTGTATAATATGAACTTGCACATGACATATGTCCTTGCTCCTCTTCATCTTCTCTTTTTCTTCCTCTTTATTTTCTTTAATTTTTTATTCTCATGTTTACATTCATTCTTAAGTTTCTACCCACCTTCTAATGAATTCTGCTTTTCTCCAGTCTTAGATATCACCTGCTTCATCCAGATTATCTTTATTACCGGATAAGGGAACTGCAGAAGAACTTCAAGCTCCGTGTTGTATTGTGCCATGTTGATGTCGTAAGGCTTTTTAGATAATCTTCTTTGCCTTTATTGGTGTTGGTATTTTCTTTCCAGCTTCAATATCCTGTGATTTATGGTATCTGCATCACGTATGATTGTCTTTGGTTCCAGGAAGATGTTATTAAACCATTGCTTGAAGTCACTAAAACAGCTCTCCTCCATGATTGCACTCTTTTATGTGGCTGGAGGTATCTTTTTTTGAACTTTTGAATATTGAGGAAAGATATTAATCAAATGTGTATGAATTGTTCCATCACTTACATATTATGCTCTAATGGGACTAATGCCACTATGTACCCTTATTGTTTATAATGCTTTGATATCTGCTCCTCAAGTTATTGTTTGAAGGATATTGCACCTTAATGGTTTTATAATGTTTTATGGGAGTCTAATTTGACTACTGTATTGAGTATTTACCAATTTGTACATAAATAAAATTTATGTGCCACCACTAGCAATATCAGTAGTGGACCCATTTGTGACAGAGGTGCATTTGGCCTTTCTTGTTCAGTTATATTTAAGGTGGCTTTCGTAAACTTTATTGTTCAATGTGTCTAAAAGAAATAGTTTAGGGATTTGGGTAAGATTTATCACAATAGGGCACAATATACTATATGTTTATATTTCCACACATTAGTTATGCAAGATATGAGACCTTAGGGTTTGTGATTTATGGCATCTATATGTTTGGTACAAAACACTGTAGGTTGAAACAAAAATAGTGTATTGGACCACATTAAACTACATGGGGACCTTGTAATATTAGCTGTTCAAGAACTGATGAATGAGTTTTTGTAGCTGTTATCTATATTTTATATGAAAATATACTACATGTAATTTCTTCTCTCGACCCTACTCCTATTATTATTGTTGTTGTTGTTGACCAAAAAAAATATGAAAAACTTGTTTTTGTTGTTTTTGTTTCAGCTTGGAAGAATGTGGTCGGTACTTGGAGACTATCAAAGTATATGAGAATAAACCCGCAGATCTTATTCAGGGTCAAATGGACTCAGATTATTTATCAAGGGTAAAGATGCCTTGGTTGGGCTAGGGATAAAATTTTGTTCTGATTTAATGAACTATTGAAATGAATAGTAGGGTACATCTATAAATAAGAGTTAAGGAATGGTAGACTTGGAACTTTAGTGTTAGATCTTCTTTGAATTGCTTCACTGAAATGGTTTTATCTTCCATTATAGTTGAATCATTCGCTCACAACTGTACGGCATGTGAACAAGACAGATGTTGTTACTCTTGGCTCTACATTTGGGGTATGGCCTATGGATATGTGATATGAAATTTATAGGAGTTCTATATATATTTCTGTTTTATACTAAGAGTTACTTGTTTCTTGCAGTCCTTGTCTAATATCATGGATGCTTCCATGGAAGATTTAGCTCATTGCCCTGGCATTGGAGAACGAAAGGTAATCTCTTTCTCAAAAGTGACTACCAAGAAATGGCAATGATGTGTCTTGCCCAATCGGACTAGATCATCAGTTTTACCCAGTATGCACGAAATCATTGTTCTTGGACACTTTTTATGTGTGAAGTTGAACATACACAAGAATAAGCTGCTTCTTATCAAGCAGCCATTCTGCATGCTGCTTGTGGTTTATTCAGTGATGATAACTCCTCCACTTTTCCTTAAGTTAATTTATTTTGTTTCTCTTTAATGGTGGCTACTGGGGGTTTCATGATATTCAATTGCTTTTTCATTGAGTATTAAGTGGTAACATTGAAAATGTTCAGGTAAAACGCTTATATGACACTTTCCATGAACCATTCAAACGTGTAGTTCCCAGCCAACCTTTAAATCAGGAAACTCAAATCCACATCAATTTCAAACCTAGCTCTGCAACTGGAGAACAGGAAGTTGAGAATGAAATTGGTGCTGCAAATAAAAGGAAGAAGAAAGAACCAGAATTGTCAATCAAATCAGCTCTATCAGCTGCTTTTGCAAAATACGCTGATAGAATTGGCAGCAAGAACAATAAGTCACATATAAATGAAGGAGATTCTGATAAAGGTCCTTCTGCTGCAGAAGCAAACAGTGAAGATAAGAGCATCAGCAAGGATGACTGACTGCTAGTTTTTAGAACCATAAAGCTCCACGGCTGAGTATGGCTTTTTAGATTTTGTAGTCTGTAACACACATGCACACACCTCTTGTCCTCACTTTCTGAGATTAGGCTTTAGATGGTCAACTTCCTGCTGACTTTGTTGTACACTAGAGATCCTCCAAATTATGTAACCCTGCAATTCTTCTTGTGTAAATAAAAAAGAAGAATACATTTAAGCTGGATATATGAGACATCTTCACTGCTAGAAAGAAATATGGTTGCAGAAGTAATTTCTTATATCAAATGCTCGTGCTGAAAATCAGATTGGAGTATTAAAATGGGCAAATACTTGTAACTCCATTGAGTTGGTAAGCAGCTTGTGCTTATCATTGAGTTGGACTATTTTTATTGATGTTTTGGATTCAGCTAGGGATAAGAAATAAAGATCGCATTCATAATGTCAGTTGATGTTATTCTTGACACTTTAGTGGAGAAGCTGAAAAAAGACATTTATAATGAAGATTATTAGCAGACATAGTTATAGAAAGATTACTACTTCCTGACTAATAAAAAGATGATTCCTAATTTGTTTTCAAAGTTTATTCAAATGTAAATTGACATAGATTATTTAATCTTTTTATGTGCTACAATCATTGTCCTAGAATGAAAACAGACTAGCTAGGTTGTCTATTGTTCAGTAGAGTTTCCCATCACTATCTTCTGGTTACTGTTTTGCAGGAGAAAAGCCTTAACTTGTGAGGCTAACAACTCAATTTCCCTTTTGAGCTGGTAGGTTTGTTTTTCTGTTTTGCCTAACATTCCTAATTTCCTTATCTATTTTTATGACTTGTGTCCTTTTCATTCCAACTTTCCTTCATAAAGAATTCTTTCTGCATGCTTGTGCTAATGGAGCCTACCAAATTGTAGTATGACACATCTTCTGAAAGGCAGCTTGCGTTAAGTAGAGTGGTGGAGGTAAATATCTTTTGAGCTGTAATCATACTTCTTTTTGTTTGGTTATACTCATTTTGGCTTTTATTCTTTTCCGTCTCTTAGAAACTGTGTGACCTGACTGTCATCTTAAGGTGTGTTTATTGTTATTTTTCTTATGTGTACTACTGTCATGAAATATATAACTATTATTATTTACCTGCACTTTAGAGTTCTGAATCTTATATTTCCTAGTGAACGAAGGAATTGTGCATCTACTTCCTGGTTCATGTGTTCCACTTGGTTCTCAACTATTAGGCTTTTTAAGTTTTTATTTTGGGGTATCATGTGAGGTTCTCAGCTATTAGATTCATGTGCTTCATTAATTTATGAAGTTCTACTGATTTTGCCCATGCTACAGTAGCTGAAACATTCATGTATAAAGTTTTATGGATGAGGATGAGGCATGTTTCTGGCCTCTTATTTGAACAATGACAAGAAACTCAATTTTTTTTTTTTTATAAACAGGAAATCTTTTTGCAAATTTTTTCCCCCCAGTAAATCCTTTCCAGGATATAGTTATCAATTCAGCAGAAAAGACTGGTGAGAAAGTGAATTTGCTGCTAAATATTTAACAGTTCTAAACCGTGGTACTCTTGAGAATATTTACTTGATAAGGTGTTGCTGAAGTTTTTTATTATCTGAAATGTTTTCCTAAAGGCAAATGAATTCATCATACAAATGCTAAGGTACATGACACGTGTCATGTATTCTAATTTACATAATTAACATTTTTTTTTTTTTTTTTTTTTTTTTTTTGCTGCTTCTCAATTTTGAATACTCTAAAACTTGCTGCAGACTCTGAAGGTTTTCTTCATGATGCGTCACATTGATAGATTGTTTCTTCAGAAGTCTCTGAAACTTGAAGGTGGTGATCCTGAACTGTTGATGAGTCCAGGACAGTTCTATTTGTGGAAGCTTTTACAGACTTGGCAAGAATTGATGAGTGTTCTATACTTTCAAGTTCAGCTTCGGAGCTGCCCTACCCTTTTAGTACCTTGGACTCACTGTAGTGGATCTGAAGGAGCCAGAGGCTACTACTGAAGAGAGATTCTTGACCAGAGGGATTAATGACTGCACGACATCTGTCATTAGAGGACGATAATCGGCTTCCGTTTGCACGCACATGGCTGCAATAGCAGCTATCTATGAAATGCAAAAATGTGGTAGTCAGGAAAACATTTATCAGTAGATTCAAGCTTTCCTGCATTCAAGATCCTTTGGTGAAAAGATTGGATCCCCATTTTACCTGGATCAGATCTTTCTTAGAATATTGCCCCTCCAAAGCTGGATCAACCATTTCAACTACTTTTTCTCTATTTGTTAGCCTTGGAAGAGCCTGGAAAAAGAACAAAAATATTACAGTTTTCTTCTCTGATTGAGATGTGAAAATGAAATGCCAATGGCCTAGTGGTCCTAGCAGTTTCTTTAATGCAAGAAGCTACCCTGCTACAGTACAAAAACAGTATGCAATTACTTCCATTGCAATAATGATATATACTTTACTGACCCAAGAAATAAGGACGTGTTCTCCTGGAGGGCGCTTGGTATCAATCGGTACACGGCCAGTCAGGAGCTCTAGCAGAACCACACCATAGCTGTACACATCTGATTTAGTGGTGAGTTTACCAGTTGAAGCATACCTGCATTTTTATTTTTTTTTCACAAGGTTCAAGCCATTCATTTAGCAGGGGTGTTTGAACTTGGAGCATTCAAGAGAAAAAGAATGAAGAAGAAAGAAGAAGAATCTGGCAAGACACACATTTAACCAAAGGAGAAATGAATGATACAATCATCAAGAAAAGGGGAAAGGACCACAAACTTAAATTCAGTTCTGGTAAGATGAATTGTTCCTTTAGCCATATCCTTTGAAAAAACAAGAGAAAATGACAATGTAGATAGGGACCTTATAAACTTTCCATGTGCATGCATGCATGAATGAATGCATTTCTTAGTTGGAATATGTTTGTTGTCTTGTAGAAAAAAAATTGAATTTTGATTGCAATGAATAAGTACTCACTCTGGGGCCAAATATCCTGTGGTCCCCAACACCCGTGTCGAAATTAGACCGTTGATCTTTTCTGATCCTATCTTTGCTAAACCAAAATCTGACACTTTGGCTCTGAAATTATCATCTAACAGAATGTTGCTGCATTTAAAATCTCGATGAATCACTGATGGTGTTGTATGCTCATGCAGGTTCTCCAATGCCCTAGCACAATCCAGAGCTATTCTTAACCTCAGTGCCCAGTTTAAGTTGTTAGGAGAAGAATGCAGCAAGTTTTGCAGAGAGCCATTGGGCATGTACTCAAATATCAGCAACCTGTGATGTTGATCAGCACAGTAGCCAAGTAGCTGAACCAAGTATGGTGAGTGTAGGCGGCTGAGCAAATCCACCTGCATGCAGAAATATACATTTTTTTTTTTTTGACAATGCCCCATTATTTATGTGAGGGAGAAAAAACAGATCTTTGTTACACTTTTTTTACACACTGTTTGCACACAGTCCATTTTTAGTTTAGTGGACAAAACTTTGTTCTTGTAACATTAATTTTCTGTCACTCTGGTGAGTTGTGGTACCCATGTGTCATTGTTAAAGTATATATATATATACACTCATTAATTCAGGTACATATGAGTACAAGAAATATTGAAACATTAGCATAGACAAACATCAAAGAGATAATAGAAAATGTAAATGTATAAGACATATAGCTTCATTTTCTTGATACTCATGAAGATGCAAGCAAGAAAACAGTAAAAGAAAGTTCAGTAACTAATGATAGAAATGGGATTCCAGAGAAATGTTCCAAATATACTCTCTCTCTCTCTCTCTCTCTCTCACACACACACACACACACACACACACATATATATATATATATATATATATATATATATATTTCATTTCCTCCTAGAAAAAGTCAAAGCCAAACAGCTATGAAATGGGAATAATTTAAGCAAAGATGGGAAAAGGGATATTAAAAATAAAAACTTTTCTATGCAGAATATCCTTTTTCAAGTCAAACACTAAAATTAAGAATGAATGAATGAATAACTTTTTCAAGAAACCATAAAACTAGCTATGGAGTCATGTGCATTCATTCATTATATTATACACAAAAAAATAAATAAATAAAGGAAAGTAATAAATGAAATGAAGAAGAGGTAAACTAACCTCTAACCGGAAGGCACGTTCCCCTTGTTTCCCTTCTCTGTGCAACAATTTAATTGCAGACAGAGTACCATCCCTAAGAATACCTTTATACACAACTCCATAACCACCATTTCCAATCACATTTGTTTCGCTAAATTTATTGGTAGCAATTTCAAGCTCCTTGTATGTGAAAACTTGCACTCCTCTAATTATCTTCTTATTAGATGATGATAATGATGATGATGATGATGAAGAAGTCTTTATCATCATCATTCTTCCTGCACTGCTTCCATGCAAACATCCACTTCTTACATCTGCACCAAAATACATACATACATACATATATATATATTATATATAATTGGCAAATCAAGAACAACCCACCAGACTAGAGACAACCCACAAAAAGGGTATCAAGAAAAAAGCAAACTTTTTTAAGGATATGAAGAAAAGATTTGACCTGGGCTGGAATTGATGTTGATGGTAGTGCTACCATTATTATTATTACTACTATGATGAGCAACAAACAAGCAATCTTTAGTGGTGTTGTTGACGATATTTCCATTTCCATTTCTGCCTATTGTTTTGGTGTTGGATTTGGATTGAATTCTTCGAAGCATTACTATCAAGAAAGATATAGCAAGGAGCAAGAAAACTATAATAATGGGAATGATGATCAAGAGAATTGAAGAAGTAGAAAGGAAAGCAGTATGCTTGTGGATATTATTGTGATCATCATCCACTTGTTGGTAGATTTCTGATTTGTTTTTTGCCATGGCATCATCTGGTATTGCTGCAGTGGTACTGCTGTTTTCCATGAGAGAAGAGAATGTTCAGAATAATAAGAAGAAAGAAAGAAAGAAGAAGGGAAGAGAACAAAGATTGGTTAGTGTGTGTGTGTGTGTGTGTGTTTGAGAGAAGAAGAGCAAGAATGCAACATGAAGTAAAAATTTGTTTCTTTTTCTAGGTAGACCATTTTTCCTATCCTATGTATGATCACATGATTGAGATTAAAATCTATACTCCTAAAAAAAAATTATAAAAAGTCATAACATGCTATATGTATGGCCATACACAAGTCATACTTCTCTCTCTCTCATGTATTACATTTTGTCTTTTGAGTTGTATTTCATGAGGTCCAGTCCTTGTCCTAAAATCAGAGAAAAAAAGACTGGAAGTTCTTGAGTGCAACAACAAATAATGAGGTAATAATAATAATAATAATAATAATAATAAAGAAGAAGTGTTCTTGTGATTGTCTTGGTGAAAAAAAGTTGAAGTGGACCTGTAAGTTTATCAAGAATTGCTTGTGATAGAAGAGGATAACAGTGCATGAGAATTTAATACTAGAAGAAAGTGTAATGGTTGGTTCATATTAAAGATTTGTACACATTCTAAAACAGAATCCCTTTTTTTTTTTTTTTTTTTTGGTTGAAGGTTGAAGGTTCTATCTATCTACTCAGGAAAGTCAAATTCTACCCTGGATTTAAGGGAACTCTATAGGGTGGTGTCCTACAAGTAGGGAAAAGGAAAGATAATAAATGCAACCAGTTTTTGTTAGAAGGATATTTGGATCTGGTCAAGTTGCAAAACAAGAAACAAATGAATTCTTTTTAATTTGCCAAATTGCAATTAGGTTAAAAACAAGGTTCCAACTTGGGTTTTGAATTGGAAGAAACAATTTGGAAAAAGGGTTTTCTAGTAGAAATTTTTTCACTTTGAAAAGTAAAGAAACCATGCGTATGAAGGTGTAAACCAGCACATTCAGTGGGCTACTATCTATATTGTTTTCTTCTTGTTAGCAAGTCCTTTTCATCTGCAGATGATATTGCCCTACTCTCTCTCTCTCTCTTTCTTTCTCTACTTGTGCCTATCATCTTTGGAAGAAACAAAGAGTAATTTGAGGACAAAAGACATTCAATCCTCAACATGGAGAGAGGTGATGAGAATGGGCAGACAAAAGGATATGATTGCTCACAAGGGAATCAAAGTAAATAATCACTTCAAATCCCATAGAAAACACAAACAAAAAGAAAAACAAATATGGGGATGATAAACTCAACAAAAACAAACAATGAAATATCACCATTGTTGTGGGCTGAAACCATCTCATACTTAAAAGAGTCTTGTACAACACATAAAATAATGTTCACAACTTTAAGAGGAAAAGGCCATATATAGATTACAAAGTTCGTGTGGCTGTTATCCTTCCCTACCAGAACAATGATATGCTTGAAAATGTCCATATCTCAATCAATACATATTAGCAAAATCATCATGGTTAAAAAATCATTCTAATCTCCTTCAACATGAAGTGTGCTCTCTAATTGGTTTGCCTTTACTATGAAAAGCCTTGTTACATCCTCATGTTGCATGTGGCTAAGTCATCAATCAATCAGCTACTGACCTTTTATTGCTTTGTTGCAAGAAAGTATCTTGTTATAGTACATGAAGGGCAAGAGTGTAAACCTATTTCATTCATCCGGAAAGCCCAGGAATCTGTTAATAAGTTTGGCGACTGGTGTAGCATCTCCTGGTTGGTAAGGAAGGAGAGATCCCACATCCATATCAGCAATGGTCTGGCATAGTGTCTGGGGCCGAGCGCAATACAAATGCTTTCTCTGTGCCAGTTCTTCTGCCAATTCACTTTGATGATTGTCCATTAGATCTTCATTAACTACCACAATCAAAGGTTTACCCAGTCGCAAAGACTCAAATATGCTTCCTGAACCTGCAAAAATATAGAACATAGTTTTTTGTCTCTCTTTATCATTTGCTTGTACCATTTTAAACTAAAATTCAGACGAACATGATTTACCTTATCAAAACTTTAGCTAGCTCCACTTCCAATTTAAATTTAGTTTCCATTTAAGATTTCACATAGGCCAAAATTAAACCAACTGATATTTTTATAAAAGATATATGATGAAACCAAATTCTAAACAACTGAATTTTTACATACAAAACTACAGTAAATTTAAACATGTTATTTTTCCAAGTCAAATATAAAACTGAACCAAAGTGAAACTCAATAAGACAAGTTATATACATTTTAAAAACAAATAAATAGGATGCATTTTACTCATTTTAACAAGCATAAATTGCAAAGCTAGTACACCCTCCATCTCTCCTGTTGAACCAAATTCACAGGTAGTAAGAAAAATTACTTTTTAGTTGAAAAAATCCATTTTCTTCCAAATTTATCCTTGTAACTTAAGTTTCTCTTTCTCCAGTAGTTACATCCCAATTTTCAAACATATTAAATATATCTTTTGACTTTCAACTCAAAAAGAAACTTAGTCATGATTATTCCTTGATAACCCAAGTGCTGTGGGCCATAAGCTCAAATGTTATGGAGAATCAAAAGCAGTTTGACAAATAAGAAATTAAAGTTGGAAAGTAGTGCAAAATAAATAGAGTTTATATTCAGAAAGAAGGCAATTTATTCTTTCTCAAGTTTCTACTGCGACTGTTACAGTAGGACAAAATTTGACTAAGAAATGGGACAAATAAATCAAGAAAGAAGTATTAGTATTTAATTGATAAACCTCCATACTTTAAGAGATCCTTTTGGAATTAACTATTTCTACTGAACTAGCAGACCACTCAAAGGGAACTCCACAAAAATGGTTGAAGTAATGAGAGACCACACACAGCAATGACCATATACAAACCATATTGAATAAGCACATACCACAAGCTCATCAAAGAATTATTACACCTTCTTTAGTGGTTCAGGTACATTTTAGTTTCTATCTCAAAAGTTTATGTGCAAATTGGGACTTGTCCCCTAGCTAAGGATTTGTGCAAGAGAATGCTACTTGAGTTGTGTACTACTAATATGTAGTTTGGTCATCTGGTTGTTTGATTTAAATTACACAAAGAGACATTATTTAATATATTTGTTTAAGTAGACCTTCTTCTTACAATAAATCCAACAATTTCAATATATGTGCAACTAGAAACTTTAAATAAAATTTATATATATAATTCTAGAAATATATACCTGCATGACTGATAACAAGAGATGCAGAGTTCAAATAATCAGCTATGCTTGATGAAAATGTGAAGTAGTCCACAACCAAAGACCCATTTTCTCCAGCAGACTAAAAATTACAAGAATAAAAGATATTACATGAGAAATTTAGTACAAATAGAAAGATAACTTCTTCAGTATGCATGTAAAATATTCATAATAATAGTAATGTAAAGAATCAATATTTAGTCTAAAATTATTATAACAGAATACATAGAGTTGTTTACTGCAGAAGTATTAAAAATGTATAATATATGAGAGCATAATTTCTTAGCTAGTATTTATTATATTTTTGTGCTTCTAATCTTTCTTATTTCAATTGCCTTTTGTCACTTTGTTCCAGGAACAAGGTATATAGTCGGAAAAGGTAATCTAATAATACATAAATACTACACAGAAAAATGTGTGAATGTATGAATATATGTAAAACAGATCATGCAATTAGCTACAGCGTTGCCAATAGGCTTAAAGAGTTTTTTATATCAAAGAACACATGTGATCAACTCAAAATTTGGTTAAAACTGATTTTACTCAAATCCATAGTTTGCATTTGATTTGCAGATACCTTTCATGGAAGTTTGAATAGTAGAAGCTAGAATTATATATATTAGTAAAAGGATGCTATGGACTGCTACCTAGTAATATCCAGCACACCAAATACTTTTGCTAATAATATAATTTGTAACCTGCTTGTTCACGACTTAAAAAATTTAGCACCCTTTTTTTAGGTTCTGAGCTCACATGGTACGAGCTTCCAGATAGGAGTTTTTATAAGATCTTGCATATGAGGGGTGGGGGGTTAAAGTACACAGTGTTTCACAAAATTGCAGATCCCTTGAGCTGTTTGTCAGGGGCATACCCAAACTAATTACATAAACAAATGCATTTCTGAACTTGTGAATAAATAGAAAAGAATCAGGTACACACTTCATTTCGGGCAGCAGGGGCCGTATATTATTACAATGTTATGCCCTTCGGGTTGAAAAATGCAGGTGCTACCTATCAACGGATGATGAATCACATACTCAAAGGCCAAATAGGAACAAGAGTAGAGGCTTATGTAGACGACATGGTGGTCAAAACCAAACGAGGGGCCTCACACTTGTGAGGCTTGGAGGAAACTTTTGCTAATCTAGCGAAGTTTGACCTAAAGCTCAATCCAACGAAATGTGCTTTCGGGGTAAAATCCCATATGATATCTATGCGAAGGATCAACTATAAAGAGACATCCAATTGTGGTATTTTAATATTCAAATATCCAATTACTATAAAGACTCACCATGAAGAACTGTTAAGAAAATATTGGGTTAATATTCAAAACGTGAACAAAATGAATACGGAGGTACGATTATGATACCTTTATAACAAGAAATGGATCAATGTAGCAACAACTTGAATTTCAATTACCTTTGTAGGAATGTAGACTCCACGACCCATTTGAATTAGAAGGTGAGTGTAACCTTTTCTGGATAATTGGTCTTTAACTTCCTGAGTATCTACTGCTTTAATTAGTGAATCAAAAGAAGTTGTCCCGACGGTCACAAAAACTGTTCTCCTTGACTCTAAACCCTCCTTAATCTCATCCATTTATGATGTTGGACTCAGTTGGGATTGGCACTTAGGCTTTCAAAACTCTATAAAAAAAAAAAAAAAAAAAAAAGGATTTTGAATCATAAAGGCAACAACACCTAGAACTGTCCAAAATATCAGAAATAATTGCATCAATCATCCAATAAATAAGACATTTTTGAAGGACAGAAAACATAGCCAATAATTGAACTCGAAAAAACACTTGTGAAAAGACAGAACGAATAAAATTTGTACTACAATATTGATGAATAGCTTCCTTACAACAGTCATCATGCAGTTCTGAGTTAACCCCGAAATAAATTACAACAAAAAAAGGAGAATGTCATATTTGGGATGAATTTGCTTACACAATCAGAAAAATTAAAGAGGAATTTGGCTTCTTACCGATGGCCTGATGTACTTCAATACTATCTCATTCTTCTTCCATGGTCTCAGACTTCTGAAGATCACTCGAAGAAATGGGAGATAACTGAAGAATGAAAGTTAACCAGCAGCTCCGGTGAAAATCCCGGCGGCTCTGTTAATCGGCCTGGGAGTGGTGGGGAGACAGATGTAAAGAAAAAAAAAACAGGTCGAAGAGAATATAATAAAAAAATATTTTAAAAAACTCGAAAATTAAAAAACATATATTAAAATTTATATTTTTATATTTTTATAATTTAACAAAAAATAAATAAATAAAATTGAAAGATGTTGAAAATTCATAGATATATTCTATTCTATTCTTTTATTTTTCTTCAGGACAAAATAAATATAGAAACAGTTGACCCACAAGGTGGACCCCACTTCATCTAACATCCAGCATATTCAAAGTCTTCTAGCGAGGAAATTTCCGTTTTAACTTTTTTTTTTTATATTAATCGCACGCGCCACCTCGCACCGCCACCACCGTAACTTTCCCCTTTCTTTTCCAAAGCTTAATTCTCTCCGTTTCAAAGCTCTCTGTCCAAAATGGGACTCATATGGAGTAAACGGCAACAACACGGCCACCATCACCCGCACCACCACCACCACCACCACCATCATCTTCACCGTCCTCAACCGTATCCTCCACCACCTCCCCCATCTTCATCCTCTGCTCCAGCACCTCTCCCCCCAAGCTATGCGTTTGCAGCCAACGCTCCGCATCCATCACTTCCGCCGCCTCAACCACTAGGTCCACACGCTCCTCCTCCTCCGCCGCCGCCTCCGCCTCCTGCTGCTTATGCTCCGCAACCGCCACAGTATGGTACCCCGCCTTCTTACTACAATAGTAGTAGTAACTATAATTATAATTATGGTAACTTCTCGAGACCATTGAATATGATGGGGCCGCAGCCGAATTATCATAATCCATATTATGTTGGGCATGGGAATGGGTGGTTTCGGCCTCCTCCGGCTGTTATGATGCCTCCCCCTGTACCTTTACCTTTGCTGGCACCGGCACCCTATGTTGATCATCAGAGTGCTAAGAAGATCAAGAATGATGTGAATGTTCATAAGGATACCATAAGGCTTGAAGTGGATGAGGCTAATAGAGATTGTCATTTGGTTTCCTTCACATTTGATGCATTGGTGGATGGGAGGTATGGATCTTAGATTGTTGTTTTAACTTTAAAAGAGGTTTCTTTTCTTTTCCCTGAATTTTAGTATTTGCAGTAAGTGGCTTTGTTAAGCTATTGAGTTGCTTTGATCTATGGAGAAACTTTTGGTGATCTTTGATGGAAGTATAATCTTCGCTAAGCACTTTTAACATGTTGGGAAATAAAACTGAGATGAGGTTTATTTTTTATTTTTTTTTCTCTTTGCAAATTATTGTTATTATTATATTTGTGTTCAAAGTAGGTATAGTTGTTTAGCACGGGGAATTCTCATTCTTGATTCAACTTCATTTGAGAATTTGATCGCAGCACATATATACAATGAAAAGCTTCTACGCAAAAGTGTTATACTGTTAAATAGAAAATGCCATATGTACTGTAAACCATGAAATCTGAATCAAGTGGAAATTGGTATTCAGTTGAAGTTGATGTACAGTCAACTCACAGTTTGTCATATCTTAAATTCATTTGTATATTTATGTGAGCATCAGCCCAAGTTTAGTATTGCGCCAAATACTTGCCCTCTAATGATGAAGCCAAATCTCTATCAATCTTGTTAGGGTGTAACTTCATTGGATCATCATTTGGTGCATGTACTGTAACTTCGTTGAGACATCAGTACAATCTACATGTTTCTGACTGGCTGCTTGCAATCTTAAAATAAAACTGATCATTACTGCATCATTGTTGTTAAGCTTCTGATGGCTTCAAAAGCAGGCTTCCTAACCTTGGCTTTTTATAAACTGTCTGATTTGGCATCAGTTATCTTCAAACTTTGCTTTAGCTCAGTTCTATTGTGATGAACTGAATGAAGAATACTTTTTGATGTATTATTGTCACTTTCTGCTTCTTCCTTGCTTCTTGAGTGATGCATTAGATATTAAACCTGGTGTTTATTGAATATCAGTGAAGTTCTTTTTTTAGCTAAGTTGTTGTTATGATCTATGATTCTGAATGGATATCCAGTCAACTGATCTACAACTTTTAATTAGATCTTGTCCTTTAAGCAAAGTTCATCTTTCTTGGTCTCTAAGTCAACCAAGGCTACTGTACTACAAACATCATAAGTCAAGGGTCTTTACTTTCCAATAGAAATATTGAAGCAGTTACCAGAATCTTCCTGAATTCAAGGGACATATGAGAGCACTTGCTCAGAGTAGTCATAACCTTATTAGTTCAGTTTTGTTACAATTTTGCATTGCATTGTCACCCAATTTGTTCCTGTCAGGTATTCATAAGTACATGAGAATTTTATTCCTAAATACCATAAGTTTTCATTTTCAATCTTCTACTTACTAAAATTTATATATCTTCACACCGAGCAAAAGAAGGGGAAGAAAAATCTTATGCTTAGTTTCTTTCTAGAATTGTTTGCATCTAAATTTTCTTCATGAAATATATGGGTGAATTTGAATTTAAATTCATGACTGTTTCACTTTACTCCATTTATGCATTCCAGATTACGCAGGCTGAGAAGGATATTACCAATGTTACTTGGAGTAGACTAAAAGCCTTTTAAGTTGCCATGTTTGAACAAATTAAATTAACTGCTGGCAGATTTCATCTTGACACAGCATATTCTTAGATGCTTACAGAATGGATTAAATTCAATTTTTTTGCCTCTCCAAGCATCAATTAGTGGTTTGTTCCTTAGTGTTGTGACAAAAATACCCATTAGCAAATAGTATAAAGTACTCCTTTCATTGATTGAATGTCATTTTTCTAACCATTTTTAACTTTTTTCATTGTTCTTGTGGGGTGTTGTTATGCATCCTCAATTCATTCATATTTTCTGAATGTCAAGTATTTATTCCAGATTGTTTGTTTGATGTATTGGCTGTATTATTCCAGTTGAGCTTTCTAATTTTTTGTGCTAAAATAATGTAAGATCTGCAGTTAATTTTTTTGTGGATGCTTGTCCATTTTTGTATGTCCCACTACTTGCTTATAAACATTTTATCCTCTGAATTCTCTTTCCTGTTGTACATATCTTCCTACAAAAATTTTCATGATATTTTGTCCCTCTGTTTATCTTCCATTGCAGCATCACAATTTTCTACTTTGCAAAGGAAGGGGACAACTGTGCATTCAACCCAGTGTATCCAGATATACACGTGCCTGTGAAAATCCCATTCCTGAAAGGATTGGGCCAGAAGTTCTGCCAGCCTTCAGGAAGTGGAATTGATTTTGGTTTCTTTGACATTGATGACCTATCAAAGCCAGCTGGAGGTGATGTTTTTCCTCTAGTGATATCAGCGGAATCAAGTTTGTCATCAACAATGATGGATGAGGAATCCAATAATGATATATTGAATACATCTGCTCATGCACAAATCACTCAGGCTGTGATAGAGAAAAACAACGAGAACCATTTCCAAGTTAAAGTAATCAAGCAGATTTTGTGGGTTGATGGTGTTCGATATGAGCTAAGAGAAATTTATGGCATCAGTGATTCGAATGAAATTATCAATGACAAGGACTCAGGAAAGGAATGTGTCATTTGTATGACGGAGCCAAAAGACACGGCAGTTTTGCCATGTAGACATATGGTAAAAGTCCTGTTTCATCTCTTCAATTTATCTTTTAGCTTTATCTTACCCTCTATGTACAACGTTGTTTGCATGCAGCAGTCATTTTGGAGCTTTTAAGGTACTATGCAAGTGTGTTAATATCTGGACCACTTAAGGCTCATAAATTACTGTTTTTTCCCCATTTTTCCTTCACATTTGTTTCTGAGAAATGAAAATAGAGAACTCTTGTACATTTTAGTAGAAAAGTGATATTCTACTTTTGTCTTTTTTTTTGGGGGGGGGGGGGGGGGGATCACTTGGTCAAGAATTAACCACAAAGGTGCAAAACATAGGCTAATGTTTTGACATATTCGGCCTGGAATTTTCACATATACCCACCTTATTGGGCCTTATAGTTGATTTATATGGTTCATAAAAGATTCTCTTCCCCTTTGTATGTTCTTGGCTCCTTCCAACTCTCCCTTGCTTATGTTGGTTTTAACAACTCTGTTTCTTTCAGTGTATGTGCAGTGAATGTGCAAAAGAATTGAGACTTCAATCAAATAAGTGCCCTATATGTCGGCAGCCAATTGAGGAACTTCTCGAGATTAAAGTTGATGAAGGTAATTTACAATAAATTCATCTCTCTGTTTTTTTGTTTTTTTTTAAAGGATGTTTATATCTCGCTGTATCTTTTACCATCCGATCGCTTACTTTCCTTTCTTCTTACCAGCCTCATCTTAATGTGGACTTTGCAACAGAAGTTACAAATTGTACAAAAGATACAATGAGAAAATCCAACAAAACAGGTAGCTGCTATTTGAGTGGCGAGGAATACTCAAACCCCAGATGTTTTCTCTGCTTGTAAAGGAGAGTTTGTCTATATAGTGGATAAAATAGTAAAGCTTGATTCAGAATTTATATAATTTCTCTCCTGAAATATGATGTGAATGCATTTCTGCATGGATGTAGTTTGATCATTTGATACAATGTTGGAGATGGGGGTGTGTACTTGTATAATTCATGCATGCAGGTTGGTTTTGTAGACCAATTTACAATGGTGTCCCTAAAAGAAAAAAAAAAGGAAAAAGCAAAAGAGCTGAAAAGGGTTGGAATATTTTTTCTAGATGTTTTTTGACTGTATATTTTGATTTTCATCAGCCAGTCTCTATTTATTGAGTTTAGATTGTGAGGTGACAAAAGCATTGGATTGAGTCAAAAAAGTGTTTGGGAATATGTCTTGTGAACAGGAAACATGTTTTTTTAGAATGAAGATAAAGTAAAAGGAATGAAGTTTTTGTGATCCCAAGGTTGAAGGTGTCTGGATCCTGTTTATTTATATTGTTCTTGGCAAAGGAAAGGAGAAAAAAAAGGTACGATTCTTCTCTTACACTACCTCTGCATTGTTATGTCTGATCTCACCATGGAATTGACATATCAAAAGAAGAAAAAAGGACACAAAATAGAACTGAACTGAATGTATAGTTGCTTCCAGTTCACTATACTATCTGTACTCTCTATGACCCTTTTTCTTTTTCTATTAGCTATAACATTGTTGCTCTGCTTAGCATATATATATATATATATATATATATATTTGTACATGATTTTTGGTCAATAGTTTACTGGTAATAATAGCTTCTGGGGACCCTTGTTTCTTTTTCCTTTCCTTCCTGAAAGATCATCATGAAAGTATTGAAACACAGGTATGGTGGCTGTGGAAAAAAGACTAGGGTTTTTTTTTTTTTTTTGCAATAATTGAAGGAGAAAAGAAAAAAAAAATCTAAAAGTAAGGTAGAAAGGAGCAAAAGAAAGTTAGTGATGAATAAATATATGGATTCTGCATATCCCATTATCCACCTGTTCTCTCTTCCCCCACTACCCATTCATATTATTATTATTTAGGTAGAACCCAATTTTGTCCATTTCCGCTTTCTTTTCTTCATTTTTTTTTTTAGTTGGATAAATAGATAATTATACTTTGCTAAGAAAACATTTTGTGAAAGGAGAAAATCATATGTATGATTGTTTTAAAAAATAATATTTTTTTAATAGTATTGAGAAGGGTAAAAAGGTAAAAATTTGAGGGGAAGGAAAAAAACAAGATCATAAACAGGGTACTGTGTCCGTACTCCAGAAATTGGGGCCAGAAAAAATATAAAATAAATAAATATGAATGAGTTGAGGGACCAAAAGCCACAAGTTGCGAATAGTGATGTGATGGGGGAGTGGGACCACTTTCTTCAAAAACACTCAGTTTTCCCTAATTTTTAAAACCTAATTTTGGCACCGCCTGAAGAAGAAGAAGACCTCTGTAATCTTCTCTGCCTGTCTGTCTACTTCCTCCGACAAGATGGGTTAACCATTCTTTAATTTAAATGAAACTTCCATGTCTTCTGTTTTCTCCCTCTCCAGTTGTCTCTCCATTTTTATTGGTTCTGTTATATATATATATATATATTTCATCTTTGTCTTGTGATATTGTAATCAATTACTTGGATTTGATAGAATATATATATTCAATATTTAGAATTTAGAATTTTCAAATATATATCATAAATTTGGGTGGAATTAATTGTGTTGGTTGATATATATACCTACCGACCGTCGACCGGAGAAAGAGTAGTGATGAAGAAGTTGAGCTTTTTGTCACTGTCTTCTTTCTCTCTTATCTTCCCCATATTCATATTTTTAATCAAAAAGCACCAATTTAGTGTCACTGTCAACATTTTGTCTCGATATATATATATTTCATGCACTTTAATCGCTTTCCAATATTCGATTTTTATTAAATATGGATGTGGTATTATTTGATATTTTTAATATATTTATATTTTTTTTAAAAGAAAATGTTGCTCTCATGGTAAGTTTTGAGATATGAAATATGATGGAACGCAAAAATCGTTTAGGTATTTAAACAAAAATATTTTTTTAAAAAATATTTTTTAAATTTATTTTTATATTGTATCTCTAAATGTATATATTTTTAAATAATGGTTAATAATTTTGCATTTTCTTTATATAAAAAGAAAAAAGAAATATATTATTTTAAAATTTGATTAATATGTTAGTAAAATGTTTTTGGTAAATATAATATAATATATATATATATATATTTTTTATTATTATTATTATTTTATTTATTTTTTTTTTATATTGATGCGCCGGAAATTATCAAAACGCCACGTGTCGCTCAAACGATGTCGTCTGGTCATATTTGTTAAACTGAGATGTCAGGAATTGGCGATAGTTACTGTACCGTAGTATTTTGATATTGACTAGAGAATATTCAATTTAATATAGTTTTTGTATAATAATCTTGTCTTACCATTTATCTTTACGAGATGACTTTTATAGATGTAAGGCACGCTGAAAAATAGGTAGGAGTTAATGAGATCCGATGAATTTGATAACTTACCCGATTCGATTTTGTATCTAATTTTTGTCTTCTTCAATTTAGGGGATTTTGGAGATTCTGTCCAAACCTTTTGAGGCTTTATTTTAGTCATCAGTGCTTTTAGGAAGTTTTTGAAATTAAGTCCACAAGTTTGAAGTACTTTGCTAGAGTGATATCGGTTGATACTTCGCCGTGTCAGGATGGGCCATGTATCCTGTCATCCACGTCGGTCTGACACATCAGCTTGTTAGTTTGAGAAGTAGTTTTTACTCGTCAATATATATATTTAATCGGAGCAAAATACTTCAAAATCTGAAAAATATTCTTTTAATGTGTATGAATAAAACAATATTCAAAAGTTGAGATGGCCGAGTTGGTCTAAGGCGCCAGATTAAGGTTCTGGTCCGAAAGGGCGTGGGTTCAAATCCCACTCTCAACAAAACTTTTTTTTTTTTTTAAAATAAAAAAGGTTTTCTACTGTGTCTTCAGTACAATGGTGATTCAGGAAATTAAAATGTATAATAATTTTATTTAATAAAACAAAAACACCACTAAATTTTTTATACAAAATTTTAAAATCATGATATTTTAAGTTATTAGTGAATGTGTTACACATTTTTTACAAAAAAAAAAAAAAGAAAAAATACTTGTAGTTAAATAAAAATACTTTTTTATAACATAATTAATTTTTAAATATACCCTATAAATCATCATTAGATATTAATTATAAAAAATAACAAAATAAAATCTGTTGAGAAAAAAAAATTTATAAATATAAATAAATAGTACTACAGAAGAGACAGAGAAAGAGAGAGTTGTCATTTGTCAAAATACTGTGTCTTCATCTTCTGATATTTTCCTACCTTCACTAAAGTTATATATATATATATCTGTGTGCCTAATTACTCTGTTCACGTTCATGCCAACCAGGGAATTTCTTTTTCCAATATATGCATACATACATATACTATATATATATACACACCAAGTAAAATAAACTAATTATATTTAATGATTCAAATTTTTTTATTAATTAATTTAACAAATTTATGATGGAAATTTGCATCTTTTTTTTTCTGTGGGTTGACTACATTTGAAAGTGCCTGTCAGATGTGTATTATCACATCAAATACAAAACCAATCCAATCCTATATATATATATATATATATGTCAGATATTAGTAAAAAAAGAGAGTGGTGAGAACTGATCAGAAGAGAAAAGAAGATGCTGGCTGCTGCTGTTTGGTACAGAAAGAAAAATATTTCCTTTGGTTTCTTTTTTCCTTATCCATACTCTTTTCTTCTTCTTCTTATTCGTCCGTCTCCAATCCTCCAAAATCTAAGTGCTCATCTTATCACGGGTGACCAATAACAAGATAGATATAATTCTTTAATTACTTATAATATTTTATCCTACATCGATAAATAAAATAAAGATATTACAATTCATTAGTTTCTTCAACTAGTGCATGCTAGACAAGAATGTCAAAGAATATTAGGTTCATTCACTTCTTTGATTGAAATGACAATACACTATATGTTAACACACAACTAGTCAAAACAACATTATTATATATATATATACATATATATATATATATATATATATTACATTTTATCTTATATTGTCTTGAACTTATGATCTTTATAGTTAAAATTCAATATTTGTTGGGTTTATTGAGAAGGAGAAAATAAAAGAGGGATTTGAATAGCAACAAAGAGAAGGCTACAAAAGAAGGGAAAGTGTCATCAATAATAATGAATCACACTATTGTAAGGAATGGCCAATTTGGTATGTTTGAAAATGGCTTTTCAACCAAAAATCTTGACTCTTTATACATTTGAATAATGATTTATTAGGCCAATAATTTAGTCTATAGCTCTTCTTTTATAATATAAGTGTGATGGTAAAATATTAATCAGATTTCCATTAAATGTGTGAGAAAGTGAGTGTTTGATTCCTATTGGTTGGATGTCTAAGACAAGATATTCCCAATAGTTTCCTTTACATATAAAACATGTTTTTATATTATTCTTCTAAATATAAAAATAGTTTGTGTCATAAACTTCCAAAAACAACTTACACTCAAATATATATATATAAATTTTGAATCATTTTATTTAATAACACATTTTAAATTATAAAGTTTATGAACCAAACAAATAATAACGTTTTTGTTTTATCATCTATATGTAAATCTCTCTCTCTCTCTCTCTATATATATATATATATATATATATATATATATATATATATATATATATATATATATACACACGAGACTTTTGTATCTCGAAAGAAAGGGATATTTACCAAAACCCGAAAAGTAATTGAGTTGATATATATATATATATATACATATGTATGTATATATCTGCTAGTTTTAATGGATTCGGAATATTTCCTTTTCAAACTCCAAAATGGGTAATCGTAAAACACACATTTCTTTTTTCTAAAAGTTTTTACATTCAAATTCCTACCGACCAAAAATGAAAAGAAAACCCTGAATTTTTTTTTCCACAAAAAAAGAAAAAAAAAAGAAAAAGCAAAAAAGTAAAAGAGAAAGAAAAAGGTACGTTGGATCTATTATGTTTATGATTTCTGGAAAAGTTTTTGTTCTAAAATGTAAGAGAAAAAGAAAAGTGGCAAAGGAATTATTATGATTTAGCTTTCATTGTTTTTTAATTCAATTTGGCCGAATACAAAATTTAACTTGAAGATTAATTTAAATAGAACATATTTTTTTATTCCTAAGCATTTTTTTTTAAAGTTAAAAGACAAGAAAGTAAAGAAGAAGTACGGGTGTACCATAATTGAAACAGCACAGAATTGAGATGTCAATACTATAATAAATTCTCTGCATGTGTCTTTTATAACCACAATTCTTTTTATTTTTTTTATTCAAATTATCTAATTTTTCTCAAACAACATATTTTCATCCCATATTATCGATTTTTAACCCTCCAATAATAAATTAATAAATATTTAAAAAAAATTTCATAATCAAAATATAACTCTTTAAAATTACCTTAAACGTTCCGAAAAGTGCAAAACATGCTCTCAAAATAGATTATATATATATATTAATATATATTATATATATATATGACTTTCGTGTTTATCACTTTGTTTAAAATTTTTATTATTAATTTATAAAAAATAATAAATAAAATTATACGTATTATTACTGTTATTTATATAACGAGTGTGGAAGTTAGTATGGAAGAAAAAAACACGTAAAATTGGCCGTTATAGTAAGTGTTTAACTATTTACTAGAGAAAGCGCGTTTTTTCCTCAGTTTTCACGCCGTTAGATATTGGGAATAGGAAGAAGGAAAGAATATCCCGTCTTTCTCCGTTTTTATAGCGAAACGGCAAATTACTACCAACTTTCCTTTTTCATGAACAAAAGTTTTGCGTGTCCCTTCATATCCTCCACACCATTCCGGTCAAAAAGAAACAGTCAAAATATACAAAATTACATATATCTATATATATATATATATATATATAATTATATATATATATATATATATATATATATATATGTATGTATGATTTCACAAAATTATTAATAAAATCTTAAAAAGATTTGAAATATGAATGTGCATGAACATGATATGAACTAAAACTACCATACTCAATTATTTCAACCAAATTTTCTAATCTTAGCCACAACAATACTTTGATGAAAAAATCTAGTAATGCAATATTTAGGAAATTTTACATCCACCAAAGTCAACTATCAGATTTTTAATTATATTATATTTTAAATTAATTATAAAATTTTGAATTTATTCTATATAATGTGAGTGAAATTAGTCAAATGATAGTGATGGTAAAGAGTAAAGCACATGGTTTAATTAACTGTTTATATATAGTGTTACCTAAAAAGTAAGGCAAATGTGCAAAACATAATGTTAGAAAAATGGAACCGACTTATTAGCTTTCATTCTGACAAATAATTATATTTTATTTATTTATTTTCATCACTGCTTTTTGTTTGATTTGTTTAAAGCAGCAGCAGCTAGTGAAAATGCCGACAATAATCAGTCAAAAATAGTAAATTTGCTTAGCATAGATATAAGTGATCCTCTTCTTTATTATTATTATTATTATTTCAAAAAAAAAAGAAAAAAAAAGAAAGGCTTTTGACCAAGGTCTTGAGTTTAACGAGCTAGGGATATTTTGGTCTTTTCACATCCTCTGGAGATGAAATATCTTGTTGGACAAGGTTAGATACAAAAGTATTTTTCTAGATCACTATTTCAGCAGCATATGTAATAGAACATGGTTAAAAGGAAAAAGGTGCATATATATATATACATACTGTATCTATACCTATTCTTTTTAAGTGATTATTGAAGAAATTATATATATGTATGTATGTATGTATCTTAGAAGGCACTAAATTAGTAGACAAACAGTAAAAGTAATGTTGAAAGCTGCTAATGGCAATAGAAATAGACATTATAGAAAGAAGAAGATATGGATCCACTTACTGCTTTACTTTGTTTGTTCATACTAAAAGACAGCTCATCCATTAATGAGTTCTGCTTTTCTTTTATCACTGTAACACTTCTTCTTATATGTATATATATATATATATATATATATATATTATAAAACAATTAATAATGCAGAGCACAGTATCCCATACACAAACAAACAGGGTTGCAAAACCAGGAAAGAGCTTAAAATAGTTTTTTAAATACTGCTTGGGTACTTGTATCATTATATACTTTCTAGTTTCAGCTGAAACTCTGTTCTCAGTTTCTCTCTTTCTCTCTCCTGAAAGCCTAGTAGTACAATTTTGCATTTTTCTTGTTCCCTCTCTCTCTGTCTTTCTTTCTCTTTTCTCTTTCTCTCTCCGAGGCTTGGAAGAAAGAAGCTTAAAGCTAGTAGATTATTAATTATCAGTTTCAGTTTGCTGCTTTGTTTTGCTTGCTCTGTTTTGCTTCACTTGGTGTTTGAAGAGCTAAGAAAAGTAGCAGTTCCAAGAATCATCCTTTCTCTTACATTATGAACATGAATAAACAAGATTTCTTGAAGAGTCAGGTAATTTTAACTTCTGCTTCTTTTTTTTGACAAATTTCAAGAATTCTAGTTGTTTGTTTTTGTGGGTTCTCTGCTAGTTCTTTGGGGATTTTCTTGAAACAGAGAATATATATATATATATATATATATATATATATATATATATTATATATAAATAAATGAATATGAATGTAGAACTGAATTTAAACGTGTTGTTCCTATGGAAAAGAAGATAAAGATGGGAACTTTTTATCTTTTATGAGCTGAAATCTTCTCAAATTTGCTTGCAGACATGTGTTCTGAGAGTGAACATTCATTGCGACGGTTGTAAACAGAAGGTGAAGAAGAAACTGCAGAAGATTGATGGTGAGTTAGTTTGAGTATTTGAAAACTTCCGTTAAAGTTACCCTGAACAGTTTTTTATAATGCGTTCTCCCCTGTACAGGAGTGTATACTGTGAAAATAGATGTTGAGCAGGGGAAAGTGACGGTAACAGGCGATGTTGATCCAGCAACACTGATAAATAAACTTAATAAGTCTGGAAAACGTGCTGAGTTATGGGGAGCATCAAAAGGTGGAGGAGCTGCTTTCAATCAGAACAATCAGTTCAAGAATATGCAGATTCTTGATAATAATAATAATAATTTCAAAGGTGGGAAAGATAACAAATCTGGCAAACAGGGTGGAAAGGACCAATTGAAGGGCGGTGGTGCTCAACAACAACAACATCAACAACAACAGCAACAACAACTTCTCCAGCAGCAACAATTTCTTCAGCAGATGCAGAGTATGAAAGGGATGAACATGAAAGATCTGAAATTTCCTAATCTTCCTCCTAATAAGGACCAAAAGAATGTTAAGTTCAATTTGCCTCAAGAAGATAACGATTTTGATGATGATGATTCTGATGAATTTGATGATGATTATGATGATGACGACGATGATGATTATGAGGATGATTTTGAAGATGTCCCTCAACGTAAGCCTGCTAAAAACATTCCGATTAAAGGCGGTGGTGGAGGAGGAGGATCCGCCAAAAGTGGTGGGGGAAATGGAATGATGAATGGTCTTTTAAAAGGGGTTTTTGGTAATGGTAGTAAGAATGCCAAGAAAGGTAACAAAGCCGGCGCCGGTGGTGGTGGGGCTGATGTGGTTATGCAATTGAAGGGTATGGGAATGGGAGGAAAGAATGACGGTGGCGGTAAGAATGGGAATAACGGAGGTAAGAATGGGAAAGGAGGTGGGAATTTAAATCAGGGGAATCAAGGCGGAGGGAAAAATGGGGGCAAAATTGGTGGAGATGGTAAAATTGGGGCAGGTAACGGCAAGGGTAATAATAACCACCAACACGGCGGTGGTGGTGGGAAGAACGGCGGCGGTAACGGCGGAGGAGGAGGTAAAATGAACGGAGGTGGTTTCATGATGAACCACAACAACCCTATGCAACAACCGGGGGGAGGATTTCCCGATATGAATTTAGGTCAAAAAGGGGTAAATATCGGAGGAGGAGGAAGAAGTATGGGACAAATGCCCCAAATGGGAAATAACAACTACCATCAAATGGGAGGCCCTGCTGCGGCTGCGGCTGCCGCTGCCATGGACGGCGGCGGTGGCGGTGCTTACCACCATGGAATGGGACAAGGCGGAAACCCGTACATGAACCAGCAGCAACAATACATGGCTCAGATGATGATGATGAATCAACAACAGCAGCAACAAGCAGCAGCAGCAGCAGCAGCAAATGGATATGGACATGGAATGTACCATCCGATGATGTATGCTAGGCCGCAGCCGCCGATGATGCATTACGGTCCACCGCCGATGTCACATCCGGCGAACGATAATTATACTCATATTTTCAGTGATGAAAATACCGGCAGTTGTAGTGTAATGTAAAGTAAAGTTACAAAAAAAAAAAAGAAAAGAAAAGAGAAAGTAGGAGATTAGTTTTGTTCTTCTGCTTTTGTTTTTTTATGGGTTTTTAGTTAAAAATTAGTTTGTATGGTATGGGTAGAAGTAAATTTTTGTGCTTTTTTTTTTTTCCTTCTTGGGTTTTGGTTGGTTCATTTTCTACTTGAATTTCAAGTGTAATGGTGAAAACTAAAATCAATCTATAATTTGCCAATATTTAAGTACTACTTGTAAAGATCCTATCTTTACAATTCTTGACCATAAATTTTTGTTCTTTATGTCTCCCCGGGCAGTCAGTCCTCCCTCTCCGGCGGAACCCTAATTGCAAATTCAAATGAGTCTGAAATTTGAATTTTTTAGGGTTTTGTATACCTATACTTGGGGAGGAAGATTTGTGATGAAATGATAGGATGAGCTGTGACTTTAAAAAGTGGCAATCTGCATATATAATCATTTCTATCACAAACCACATTCTTTTTAATTTATAAAAATGGGGGCTACCAAATCATGTTGTATTATTCTTCTGGGCCTATAGCCCAATATCATTACAATCAGAATTATTCCAACTATACAATGTATATTCTCATCCATCTATCTATATATATATACATATTTTTTAGAGTATGAGGTGATTTAGACGTGTTGAAAAAGTATATTTTGAATCAATTACATATGTTCGAACTAAATTAGTTTTTTTTGTCGAAAGAAACTTTAATATTAAATTTTAAATAATTATATATATATTCGTCGGAAATAATTATATATATATTTGTCGGAAATCAGTTTGACGGTACATGTCAATGATACGGCGTCATCTGATAATATCTGCTAAATATTACTGTCAAGATAGTCGTTGAATCACTGTTTTAATGGACTCATGACCCGTAAAACAGAAACGTTTATAATTTGATTTTGAAATAATTTTTTTCATATATATTATTGAAAGGGGACATTTGACAAGTTCCTCAATCCTTATCTTTTGTTTTTTTTTGTATCCCTAAATGATAGTGTATCTTGAATTAATTTTTTTTCTTCTTAATTCTTATATGATGTAGGATTGCAGATTAGCCCTCTTTCTTCACTTTTCCTCCTCTTTGAAGCAATATATATATATATATATATATATATGTTTTATTTTCTATCGGACAATTATTAATTGTGTTGCATAAATTTATTCTATTAGAACAATGCGTATACGCATTTAAAATTTTTAATTTAACGTGTGTTAACACAAGTTTATTTCTTTAAAAGAAAGATTCTGAAAAAAGAAATAGGAAAATAGTAATGGGCCGTCTCTCCGCATGTAGCCCAATAACTTAACTTCTAGCCCAACATTCACGCTACCTTTAATTTATATATATATATATATATATTTATTTTTTACTTTTAAACAAATTTATATCTAAACTAATTTTCAGAGGATAACATATATTATTATTTTGTACTTAAAATTGTACCTCTGATCCTCTAAGGAAACTATTAGTCTATTTATAAAGCATCATTTTAAACACGAATAAAAGAAAAAAAGTGTTGGGATTATTGGGCTCCCAACTATGTGTGTGTTCTTAATGTGAAGACCCAATTTGAAGAATTATTCTTGAGTTTTTTTTGTCCACTTTTAACTCTAATAAAAAGAGGAAAAAAAAATAGAGAGAGTCAGAGGAAGAGGGTTTTTTCCGCTGCAACTTTTCTCCAAATCGCAGGTCTGGTTTTTTGGTTGATCGGAGTTCAAATATTATCTGATCGAGCTAAAATTTTAGGATATGAATGATGGAGATCGAATTCCAACGGTTCAATATCAATTTATGAGCTTCGGATCAGTTACAGGTTTTTTGGTGATTTATTGCAATTTTGTTCCTCTATTTTGATTCTAGTGCTTTCGTAGTATTGTTAAAGGCTAGATATCATTGTGGTGCTGCTGTATTGTGCATTTGTACTATCTTGTGGTGATAGTGGAGTTGGTTAGACCAAAGGGTCTCGTGGTTTTTTACTCTTTCATGTTGAAAGGGTTTTGCACGTTAAAATCTTGTGCCTCGTATCGTTTTATTTTCTTTGGATCATCTTGTTGCTTGGTGTTCTTTGGAGTGTTTGTTTATTGCTCCTCACATGTTCTTTTAAATGGAAAAATGTTGATTTGGACAGAACACATTTTTCTGTGTTTTTGCTTTCCCAACAAAAAAAAGATGCTTATCAAAAACCTATGACCATTGCATGACAAAAGAAGTAGGAATTGGTCCCAAATTAATGTTGTTTCATCCAAGTCTTCTTATCTATCTCTAAATTTCTGGATGCCTATAAATAAAACCATGCATCACCATCTTTTTACTCCTCCCAATTTCAGCTTCAAGACACACACACACACACACAAAAACACACACTAGAGATAAAAATAAATCTTCATTATATTCACACACAAACACACACACACACACACACACATATATATATATATATATATTAAAACATCACCAAAAGAAAATCCAAATTCAGCCACCAAACTTCATATGCATACACGAGAAAAACTCATCACAAAAAATTTGTCTTCTTCTTTCGCTTCCCACCTAATTCTTAATGTTATCTCTTTCACTAGCCACCTTGTCGCTTACCCCTCTCCACCATGCAACTATACATCCATTCTCTCTTATATACTTACGTAAATTTTTATATTGCATAACATATTACGTTAAAATATCAAGATTATATATATATATATATATATATATATATATATATAATTTCGATATATAATAAAAATTATTTGAATTTAAAAATAGTATCTATGTCTATTTTTATATTAATATATCAAATTAAAGATATTACGATGTGCGCAACTATGAACTAGTTGACATTTAAATATTATTGAATTGACAAGTTATCTATGTAGTTAATTATAACTTTGCAGTATTAGTGCATGCAATTGAGTAAATTACAGTATTGCCCCTATGAAGCCATCTATAATAAGTACACCATCCTCATTGCTCCTTTTCTCTGATCAAATCTCCAAGAACTAATAATCATGGCGTCCAAGTTCCGTTTCCTTCTCACTTCCTTCCTTCTTTCTTCCCTTCTTTTCACTACCGTTTCCGTCAATAATAATAATAATCCTAATGCCGTTATCGTTCCAGTTTCCAAAGACAACCAAACGGGCCTCCATGTTATCACAGTCCAAAAAAGAACACCTCTAAAACAAATCCCGTTACTGTTCGACTTAAACGGAAATTTCTTATCCGTTAACTGCGATCGCCACTACTCTTCATCGACTTACAGAACCCCGTTTTATCATTCGACTCAGTGCGCTCGAGCCGGCGCTCATTCCTGCAACAAATGTTATTCTAAATCAGCTAAACCCGGCTGCCACAACAACACCTGCGCCGTCGTCACAACAAACCCACTCACCCAACGTAACGTAGCTGCCGAGCTAGCTGAAGACGTCCTCGCCGTCCAATCCACCACCACCGGCTCCAATCCGGGTCGACTCGTCTACGCCCGGAAATTTCTCTTCGCTTGCGCCCCCTCTCACTTCTTACAAGGTCCGTTACCCAAAAACGTGCAGGGAATAGTCGGGTTCGCCGACGACCCGGTTTCTTTACCCTTACAACTCTCCTCTCAATTCGGGTTCCCGCCAAAATTCGCCACGTGTCTGTCGTCCAGGAACGACCAAAAAGGCGTGATTTTCATCGGAAACACGTCTTATAAAATCCACCCGCAGATTGATTTCTCCGCGTCAATTAAGTACACCCCGATATCCGTCGGATCCAAGGGTCAGTATTTCGTGATGGTAAAATCGATATCAATCAACGACGTTCAAATTCGTTTCAACACGTCACTGATATCGAGAACTAGAAGCTTCGGTGGAACGATGATCAGTACGACGAATCCGTACACCGTAATGGAACATTCGATATTTAAACCTTTCAGCGAGGTTTTCACTAAGGAAATTACTCGAATGGGGGCGAATCAGGTAGGTGCGATTCCACCGTTCGGTGCGTGTTTCCAGAACTTGAGGGAGTTGCCGAAAGTAGGAATCGGTGCACCGATGATAAATTTCGTTATGCAGAACAGCGACGTGACGTGGACATTTTTCGGTCCGAATTCGGTGGTGGAAGTGCGGCCGGGAATTTGGTGCTTGGCTTTCGTGGACGGCGGAACGAAACCGAGAAATGCTCCGGTTGTTGTCGGTGCCTATCAGATGCAGGATAGGGTGGTGGAGTTTGATTTGGGAAAGTCTAGGTTGGGTTTTGGTAATGCGTTGCATTTTTCTCGTGTTTCTTGTGGGCAGTTCAATTTCAGTACCTCTGCAGAACCATGAAAGAGTGATGGTCACGGAAACCCTAGCTGGCTAAGAAATGATCCTTTCGTGTTTTATATACAATAATCTTTGAATGTGTTTTGTTTTTAATTATCAATAAATTATATAGTATATGTTTCACTAATGTTTCTATGCCAATAAAAGTGTAACTATTGTTGTTTTTATTAATAATTAATTATATATATATATATATATATAAAATTAATTTTATATATACCACTCCTAAGTTAGCATTTTAATTTTATAGTTAAAATTTAGGTTTTTCTAATTGTTTAATGGAATTGAATTAAAGTTTTGATATTAGTGATTTAGAAATTTTGTATATGACATTTATTTTGATTTTAAGAATAAATATTCTTAGTTTTTTTATTAATTTTTTTTATATTTACTAGTTTAATTAATTTATTGATTTAAACATTTTTAATGAGTTTATATTAAATTACATTTTAGAAGGAAAAAAAAAAGAAGAAGTTTAGAGCTTAATTTCTAGTTTTATTCAACTTTTCTCTTTTTTCTTGTTGATTTCCTCATAATACTATTGAAAAAAGTGGATGTTTTTAATAATCTCACATCAGAAAAATAAAAGAAGTAAGAGTAAAGCATAATCTATTTAAGAAGCACCGTTAACACTTTAATACTAGCTTACCAAAACGAGGTCAATGAGTGTTCAAGAAAACTCATGGCCTAGGCAGATGATCTCAATTGCACTTTGGAGAGGTGTCTGCCTATATTCTCCCCAAAGTGGGAGAGCTAACGTCATAATTTGTGCCAATGGGGGTCTGTGTTCGCGCGACCCCTTACCAATTCTAATTTTAAATATTTCTAATACACAAAATTGAATATATATATTATATAGAATGAGTTGGTTTCAAATTTTTGGTGTTATCACTCTCATTGCCATAGCCATTTCTCTATCTTGCTTCCATCAATATCATTGTGTCATATTATATTCATGGTGAGTAATATTTTGTTCCCCACTCGATTCATGGTGAGAATTTGATTCCATGAAAAAACTAGGAAGTTTTGGTTGAGCCAATTGAGCCCTCTCACTGCTTTAAGATGAACACTAATTCTGCCATCATTGGCCTATTATCAAGGTGATTTTGAACACACAATAATCCCACATGCATGCATCTTAACATTTGTGATTCATCAAAAGATCCCTTCAAACATTCATCCATTAGCTGTATAGCCTTATTGTCATTCCATAACAAGCCTGCCTACACAAAATTATCAGAAGAAGAACAAAAAAGTGGATGTAATTGCTTATGATTTCTTCGCCCCCAAACAGAGCAAATGCAAAAGTAATAAACGATCCGTCATCTTGTCATCTTGGGAACTTGTTGGCTACGATTACATTAAGTTTTCTCATCTCCAAAAGATTTACCAACTATTTAATATCAATAAGGATTTCACTTCCGAAGAAGAAGTCCAGATTTACTTTTTAACTCAATTTAATTTTTTTTTTGTAGAAAGGACTTTTAGCTAAATTGTTACTTGGAAAATTTTGCCTTTTTCTTTCGCTTGATTGGTTATTATTTTTTTATACAAGATAATTAGCTTTCTTTATTAATTTCACTTGATTTGAGGATAGAAAACAATTATTATTTAATATTTTTTTATCATTAAAATTTCATATATTATTTATTTATTTTGTTATAAATTGTTTTATAGTAAATCATGCAAAATAATCATTATATATTTTATTAAATTTAAATCTACGAATATATACGTAATATATTATTATTTTATAGTTATTGAACATATGAATTTTATAATCTTATATCTTTTGAAGTTATGGAATTAAAAAGAAAATATTTGAAATATAATGGAATTAATAATATATATATATATATATATGAAGTTATGGAATTAAAAAGAAAATATTTGAAATATAATGGAATTAATAATATATATATATATATATATATATAGCATAATACTTACATATTTTATTCCCCCAAACATAATTTAATATATCAAAATATTTCCTCCTTCCTCCTTGAAAAGTACTCTTTCCTCCTTCCATTACTCAACTTAAGCTGCAAAACATGTTTTTCTTTTTCCACCATTATTTATACAATTCATGGAGAAAAACATTATATATATACAAAATATTTCAATTGTTTGATTATTGAAATAAAAAAGTACCTGTTATGGAGATTTTGGAATTCTGATAATAGAATAGAAAAAATATCCACGAATCCCAAGAGCCTGAGCTCCAATGCAGAAAGTGGATGTTTTATTAATCCCACATCTAAAAAATACAAAAAATAAGAGCAAAGCAGAATATATTTAATAAGAAGCATGGTTTATAAGATCTTGTAACTCAAACAAGGACGGGGTCAATGGGTGTTCAAGAAAACTCATGGCCTAGGTAAATGATCTCCATTGCACCTTGGAGAGGTGTCTGCCTATGGCCTCCCCAAAGTGGGAGGGCCAACGTCATAATTTTTGCCTGTGGGGGTCTGCGTTCGCGCGCCCCTTCTCAATTCCATTTTAAAGTATTTTCCCATGATATCGGTGGTGGAAGTGTGAATCCAAAAATACTCCAATTATTATTGGAGCTCAGAAAAAAATAAAGAAAATCTTTTTTTCCTCTCTTTATTTTTTTTTAAGAAAGAAGACCTCTATTTATAAGTAGTTTTTTTTTATATTTTCCTATATGTTCTCAACTGATTTGACTAACTCAAAATAACTTAAAATAAATTATTATTTTTCATTATATGAGGTGGGACCCACCATTTTCTTATCAAACACAACCGTGACATTATTCTTCTTAATATAATCCTCAATTTCAATTTCAAAGTAAAACAAGATTCCCTTTCCTCCATCTCCTCTCGGTCCGATATCAGTCGCCGGATCTCCGATCCCATTAACGCCGGCATCCTTTAGCATCCACGTCTTCCCGTATAAAGGCAAACCCATAACCAATTTACATTTCGAAACCCCAGATTTAATCCAAGAGCCCAGACCGTAACTGGTACTAACATTATTATTATTTGGGGAAAACAGAGCAGCGTGGGCACCCGTCGTAATCGTAATTCATAACGTTAATTCAATCCAAATTCTTGTTTATCGTATCCACCGGATACGACCTAAAATAAAACTGCTAGCAAAATACACAGTTGCGGATAATAAGATTTGGGGGATTTCCGATTTTTTCGCCTCTGTTTCGATTTCGGATCTCCAATCGTCGTGGGTTTCCCGGAGATTCCCAATCGAGATCGATTCCGTCGAACCCGTATCTTCTAGCGACTTCAATGCTGGATTTGATGAAGATTCTGCGAGATGAGGAATCGGAAGCCATCCGGGCATAAACTGCCGGATACGCCTCCGCCGATGGAGTACAGGATTAGGAGTTGGTACAGATGGTTTAAATCTGACCTTTCGCTGATTGGAGGACCGCCGTATATTTGCAATGTAACCCCCACATTACGAGCATCTTCCTTTGAAAGCCCCTTAGTTTTTATTTTTATTTTAATAAAAAGTTTTCACCTATTTGAAAATTATTACTATTGTGGGATCCAGAAAGAAAATTATTTTAATTTCCCAATACGTTGAGGACTAGTGAGAAATTATATTAGATAAAGAAAATACCCGTTCAATATTCTTTGGAAGAAGTATTTTCTGTTCTGTTTCCTTACAGCTGCTGACGTTATTGATCATCTTATTTCCTTAACTCCGATCAAATAACGGTAAAGTCACGTGTGTATAACATATCGATTAAAATTGTAGTTTTTTGTTTCTCTAATTCTTGAATTTTTGTTTTTGTTTTTGTTTTGGGTTTGGGAATATATATATATAGGGTTTTGTTTTTCGCTGCTTATCCTTGTTTTGTGATTCTAGGGTTTAATCAATTGGGGCTGGATTTTTTTTGTTATAAAGTTTAATTTGTTTAGGAGAAGAAGCAAAGATGTGGGCAGCTACATGTCTCGCGTCATGCTGTGCCGGTTGTGCCTGCGAAGCTTGCAGAACTGTAGTTTCCGGGATCGGCCGGCGATCAGCTCGAATCGCATACTGTGGCCTTTTAGCGCTTTCATTGATCGTCTCATGGATTCTTAGAGAAGTTGCTGCCCCTTTCATGGAAAAGATACCGTGTAAGTTGCAGCTGGAAATTCATTCTACTTTTTCTCTAACATTTATTAAATTATTATTATTAAAAAAAATGAATAATTGTTCGATTTCTTACATTATCTAGAACTGTATATTTGATTCCTTACAGGTTATAGCTTTGAGTCACATATTCAGGGTCTATCTGTTTAGTTAATATCAGAGCCATGTCCAAGATTAAATTAAATTCCACTTCCCTAATGTTTTTAGAATATAAAGTGCAATTTTCTGAAACATGACTAGTATTTTCAGTGTTTCACTGATAACCTCCTCAAAGGATATGAATCCCATATACTAAATGCATGGGTAGCCCTTTCCTAAAAGGGTGATTCTAAATTTTCGAAACCGAGAAATGCTCCGGTTGTTGTCGGTGCCTATCAGATGCAGGATAGGGTGGTGGAGTTTGATTTGGGAAAGTCTAGGTTGGGTTTTGGTAATGCGTTGCATTTTTCTCTTGTTTCTTGTGGGCAGTTCAATTTCAGTACCTCTGCAGAACCATGAAAGAGTGATGGTCACGGAAACCCTAGCTGGCTAAGAAATGATCCTTTCGTGTTTTATATACAATAATCTTTGAATGTGTTTTGTTTCTAATTATCAATGAATTATATAGTAGATGTTTCACTAATGTTTCTATGCCAATAAAAGTGTAACTATTGTTGTTCTTATTAATAATTAATTATATATATATATATATATATATATGTATATATATAAAATTAATTTTATATATACCACTCCTAAGTTAGCATTTTAATTTTATAACTAAAATTTAGGTTTTTCTAATTGTTTAATGGAATTGAATTAAGGTTTTGATATTAGTGATTTAGAAATTTTGTATATGACATTTATTTTGATTTTAAGAATAAATATTCTTAGTTTTTTTATTAAAAAAATCTTGTATTTACTAGTTTAATTAATTTATTGATTTAAACATTTTTAATGAGTTTATATTAAATTACATTTTAGAAGGAAAAAAAAAGTTTAGAGCTTAATTTCTAGTTTTATTCAACTTTTCTCCTTTTTCTTGTTGATTTCCTCATAATACTATTGAGAAAAGTAGATGTTTTTAATAATCTCACATCAGAAAAATAAAAGAAGTGAGAGTAAAGCAGTGTTTATTTAAGAAGCACGATTAACATCTTAATATTAGCTTACCAAGACGAGGTCAATGGGTGTTCAAGAAAACTCATGGCCTAGGCAGATGATCTCCATTACACTTTGGAGAGGTGTCTGCCTTTGGCCTCCCCAAAGTGGGAGAGCTAACGTCATAATTTGTGCCAGTGGGGGGCCTGTGTTTGCGCGACCCCTTACCAATTCTAATTTTAAATATTTCTAATACACAAAATTGAATATATATATATTACATAGAATGAGTTGGTTTCAAATTTCTGGTGTTATCACTGTCATTGCCATATCCATTTCTCTATCTTGCTTCCATCAATATTATTGTGTCATATTATATTCGTGGTGAGTAATATTTTGTTCCCCACTCGATTCATGGTGAGAATTTGATTCCATGAAAAAACCAGAAAGTTTTGGTTGAGCCAATTGAGCCCTCTCAGTGCTTTAAGATGAACACTACTTCTGCCATCATTGGCCTATCATCAGGGTGGGATGGTTTTGAACACACAATAATCCCACATGCATGCATCTTAACATTTGTGATTCATCAAAAGATCCCTTCAAACATTAATTCATTAGCAGTATAGCTTTATTGTCATTCCATAACAAGCCTGCCTGCACAAAATTATCAGAAGAAGAACAAAAAGGTGGATGTAATGGCATATGATTTCTTCGCCCCCAAACAGAGCAAATGCAAAAGTAAAAAATTCTCACCTTGCTTTAAACGATCCGTCATCTTGTCATCTTGGGAACTTGTGGAGTTGCCTACGATTACATTAAGTTTTCTCATCTCGAAAAGATTTACCAACTATTTAATATCAATAAGGATTTCACTTCCGAAGAAGACGTGCAGATTTACCTTTTAACTCAATTTAATTTTTTTTAGAAAGGACTTTTAACTAAATTGTTACTTGGAAAATTTTGCCTTTTTCTTTCGCTTGATTGATTATTGTTTTTTTTATACAAGATAATTAGCTTTCTTTATTAATTTCACTTAATTTGAGGATAGAAAATAATCATTATTTAATATTTATTTATCATTAAAATTTCATATATTTATTTATTTATTTTGTTATAAATTTTTTATAGTAAATCATGCAAAATAATCATTATATATTTTATTAAATTTAAGTCTACGAATAAATATATAATATATTATTATTGTATAGTTATTTAACAGATGAATTTTATAATCTTATATCTTTCGTGTGAAGTTATAGAATTAAAAAGAAAATATTTGAAATATAATGGAATTAATAATATATATATATATATATAACATAATACTTACATATTTTATTCCCCCAAACATAATTTAATAAATCAAAATATTTCCTCCTTCCTCCTTGAAAAGTGCTCTTTCCTCCTTCCATTACTCAACTTATCCAGATTAGAAGCTGCAAAACATATTTTTCTTTTTCCACCATTATTTATACAATTCATGGAGAAAAACATTATATATATACAAAGAATTTCAATTGTTTGATTATTGAAATAAAACAATTACCTGTTTTGGAGATTTTGGAGTTCTGATCATAGAACAGAAAAAATATTCACGAATCCCAAGAGCCTGAGCTCCAATGCAGAAAGTGGATGTTTTATTAATCCCACATCGAAAGAATACAAAAATTAAGAGCAAAGCAAGGTATATTTAATAAGAAGCAGGGTTTATAAGATCTTGAGGTTGAGATAACGACGGGGTCAATGGGTGTTCAAGAAAACTCATGGCCTAGGTAGATGATCTCCATTGCACCTTGGAGAGGTGTCTGCCTATGGCCTCTCCAAAGTGGGAGAGCCAACGTCATAATTTTTGCCAGCGGGGGTCTGCGTTCGCGCGACCCCTTCTCAATTCCATTTTAAAGTATTTTCCCATGATATCGGTGGAAGTGTGGACCCAAAAATAGTCCAGCTGTTATTGGAGCGTATCAAAAGAGAATGAAGAAAATCTTTTTCTTCTCTCTTTATTTTTTTTAAGAAAGAAGACCTCTATTTATAGGCAAATATTTTTTATATTTTCCTATATTTTCTCAACTGATTTTACTAAGTCAAAATAACTTAAAATAAATTATTTTTTCTCATTATCATCACCAACTATGAGGCGGGACCCACCATTTTCTTATCAAACACCACCGTGACATTATTCTTCTTAATATAATCCTCAATTTCAATTTCAAAGTAAAACAAGATTCCCTTTCCTCCATCTCCTCTCAGTCCGACATCAGTAGTCGGATCTCCGATCCCATTAAAGCCGGCATCCTTAAGCATCCACGTCTTCCCGTATAAAGGCAAACCCATAACCAATTTACATTTCTAAATGCCAGATTTAATCCAAGAAGCCAGACCGTAACTATAAATAGGAGTTTATATATGTATATTTGTTGAGAGATATGAATCATATATATGAACCATATAATGAACAATTCTCTATTCTTATTACATTGATCTCTATCTCATTTGATCTTTTGTAAATTTCTTTTGTTAGTAATAATTTTATAAGAGTTATGGAGTTATTGTAATTTTAAAGAAAAAGAAAAGAAAAAGGTATAATTAAGTTAGTAATTTTAATTTTATAGCTGAAATTTCGGTTTTTTTAATTTCTTAATGGAATTGATGACCTTTATTTTGATTTTAAGAATAAATATTCTTAATTTTTTTTTAAAAAAAATTCTTATATTTACTGGTTTAATTAATTTATTGATTTAAATAATTTTAATGAATTTATATTAAATTACATTTTAGAAGGAAAAAAAAAAGTTTAGAGCTTAATTTCTAGTTTTATTCAACTTTTCTCCTTTTCTTTGTTGATTTCCTCATAATACTATTGAGAAAGTGGATGTTTTTAATAATCTCACATCTGAAGAATAAAAGAAGTGAAAGTAAAGCATAATCTATTTAAGAAGCACGGTTAACACCTTAATACTAGCTTACCAAGACGAGGTCAATGAGTGTTCAAGAAAACTCATGGCCTAGGTAGATGATCTCCATTGCACTTTGGAGAGGTGTCTGCCTATGATCTCCCCAATGTGGGAGAGCCAACGTCATAAATTTTGCCAGTGGGGGCCTGCTTTCGCGTGGCCCCTTCTCAATTCCATTTTAAAATATATCTAATACCCAAAACATAACTCGAATTGTGGCAAATCAAGTCTGTACGATTCTACGATCTGTGCTTGTTTCCAGAACTTGAAGGAGTTGCCAAAAGTGGGTATCAGTGCACCCATGATAGACTTTGTCATGATAGGCTGCTCGGATACTTTGCTTGGCATGTTGGATTTAAAGAATTCTTTTAATTTTGTTCTTTCTTTTTTTTTTTTTTGTCTAGTAATTGCAGCTAAACAAGCATGGGGAGCATAAAGATTTCTGGTATCAATAAGAACATAATTTATAATTAAGTTGAGCAATATTAATTAGGCCAAATAAGATGATGAACGATGGGAATGTTCTGTATTCTAATAATATGTTCTATCATTAATTAGTTAATAGAAGAATAAAGAAAGAAATCTTATATTTTCTTTTCCTTGAGGAAATGCAGTGGGTTTACAACTGTTTAAAATATACATCAATAGCCGGAGCTCCGTCGCAAAAAGTGGATGTTTTAGTAATCCCATATCCAATGAATACAAAAATTGAAAGCAAAGCAGAGTCTATTTAAGAATCCGGGTTAAGATCTTGATACATACTAACGTGGGCATGATCAATGAGTGTTAAAAAAAACTCATGGCCTAGGTAGATGATCTCCATTGCACTTTGGAGAGGGGTTTGCCTATGGCCTCCCCAAAGTGGGAGGAGCTAACGTCATAATTTGTGCTACTGGGGGCTGCATTTGCGCGAGCCCTTCCCAATTCCATTTTAAAATATTTCTAATACCTATTATTGAATATATATGAGAGGAATTCACATGAAAGGTAAATTGTTTATCGATCTACAGTATAAGTGTGTGCAATACTTTTTCAATCACTCGTTAAATTTAATTTAATTTTCAAATATTTGAATGTACGAATCTAAAAATAACATGCCACTTGCATAATTTCATTTGTTTTAATATAATTTTGTTCTAATATACATACAAATATTGAAGTTAGTCTGATTCCCACTTCCGACTTGCTTTTTACGTGATTCATATAAATTACATGTGTGTGTATATATATACTTGATTGTATTAATTATAAACGAATTAGAATAATAGTTTGATTTAAGTTATTAGTTTTGTCAAATAAGGTAAATAATATTATTATGGAGTTACTGTAATTTTTTTTTTAAAAAAAAGGTATAATTAAATCTAAATTGTGCATACAACTACTAAAAAGGTATAATTGCTTAATGGAATTGAATTAAGGTTTTGATATTAGTGATTTTGAAATTTTGTATATGACATTTATTTTGATTTTAAGAATAAGTATTTTTAATTTTTTTATAAAAAATTATATTTACTAGTTTAAGTAATTTATTAATTTAATCATTTTTAATAAATTTATATTAAATTACATTTTAGAAGAAAAAAAAAGTTTAGAATTTAATTTCTAGCTTTATTCAACTTTTGTTTTTTGCTTGTTGATTTCTTCATAATACTATTGAGAAAGTGAATGTTTTCAATAATCCCACATTCGAAGAATACAAAAAGCGAGAGTAAATTCGGATCTATTTAAGAAGTATGATTAACACCTTAATGCTAACTTACTTTGACGAGGTCAATGAGTGTTCAAGAAAACTCATGGCCTAGGTACATGATCTCCATTGCACTTTGGAGAGGTGTCTGCCAATGGCTTTCCCAAAGTGGGAGAGCTAACGTCATAATTTGTGCTATTGAGGGCTTGCATTCGCTGTTTCTAATACACAAAAGATTATTTACTTTTTCCCCCTGTTTTTATTAACAAAATTGAATATATACACATTAACCAAAAATGAGTTGGTTTGGAGTTGTCACTATCATAGCCGTAGCCATTTCCCTATCTTGCTTCCATCAATGTCATTGTCATATTATATTCATGGTGAGTAATATTTTTTTCCACACTCAATTCGATTCACTGTGAGAATTTGAGCCAATTGAACCCCTCACTGCTTAACATGAACACTACTTCTGCCATCATTGGCCTATCATCAGTGTGGTTTTGAACACACAATAATCCCACATGAATGCATCTTAACGTTTGTGATTCATCAAAAGATCCCTTCAAACATTCATCCATTAGCTGTATAGCCTTATTGTCATTCCATAACAACCATGCCTGCACAAAATTATCAGAAGAAGAACAAGACATTGATTGATTTATTGAATCATCTCATTCATGGAGAAAAAAAGATAAAAGACATTCAAGAATTGCATTTAGTTATAAGTTCAATATTTCATACGTATCCCAGAAGACTTTGTTGCTTATCAGAATACTCGAATATTCTGTTCTTTCTTCCACTCACAAGCTCTAGCAAAAGCACGCCAAGGCTGAAGACATCGGATTTCACCGAGTATTCGTCGTTGAAAGCATACTCAGGTGACATGTAGCCACTGTGGCATGAATGCCAAAAGGCTTTCAAAAGAAAGACTTACTATGTTCCAATTACTCTCTTTGTTTTGCCTTCTATTTGATCTCCTCCAACAGTTTTTGCAATTCCAAAGTCTGAAATTTTAGGCTTTAATTCACTGTCTAGCAAAATATTGCTAGCTTTGAGATCCCTGTGAATTATTCTTAGTCTAGAGTCTTGGTGAAGATAAAGAAGTCCTCTTGCTGTTCCCAGAGCAATTTCAAATCTATTTTTCCATGGAAGTAATCTGCTCCTATCTTCATCTGCAAGAAGAGAAGTTTTTATTCCTAATTTATTCATTTAGAAATTATTCATTCAGAGAAATTATTATTAAGAAAATATCAGTACCAAAGATAAAGTAATCCAAGCTCCCATTAGGCATATATTCATAAATCAACATCCTTTCTCCCCCATCAAGACAGCAGCCAAGAAGCTTTACCAGATTTCTATGTTGAAGTTTCGAAATCAAGATCACTTCATTCTTCAACTCTCCAATACCTTGGCCTGAATTCTTCGACAGTCTCTTCACTGCAATTTCTTGTCCATTCGATAATAATTGACCCTGCAAGAACAATTTTATTTTGAGATATATCACAAAATGATTACTCTTCAAGATGAACAAACAATGGTACCTTGTAGACAGGTCCAAATCCACCCTCTCCAATTCTATTAGACAAGCTGAAATTTTTAGTAGCAGCAACAACAACAGACAGTTGAAACACAGGTAATTCCGTGTCTTCTTTCTCTGTTTCCAGTTCTGTAATTTTAGTGCCAAAGTCATGAGAAAGAAAACATACAATCTCAGGAACTAATGACAACAAACAAACAAACAAACAATCAAAAAAATGGCTGTGAATTCAAGAATGCAAAGCCTAAAAAGTAACACAGAACGGATATTCTGCTAACCTCTAACCTTCTTCTTTCTTCTTCTCTGAAACATGTACCACCAAATGCCAAGAACAATTACAACTACCATACTAGGTATTATTGATGCCAACAACGTTAGCATCAGTGATTTGTTCTTCCGAGTTCCTTTATAATCAAAGATTTAAAAGTTAAATTCAACTTCAAATTCATTGTGATGTCTAAAGAACCAACTGGGGCTAAATTATTACCTAATTCTGAAACAGGCATACGTATGTAAATATCTTGCTCACTCTGATCTGGAATGAACTCTCGTAGATCAATCAGATCACCATACCACATAGAACATCCACCGGCGGTGATATCTGAATATGCATAAGCAGTACAGCTGCAATTCATCAAACACCTGGTTTTACATTCTTCAAGACTCATGTTTGGTCTGAGCTGAAACTCTGTAAGGTCAGGCAATTCCACATTTTTTACCCTAAGAAATTCATCATCTTCTCCATTATTCCTGCAATCTAATGGGGTCTTCCTTGCACATCCACTGCTCCAATTTAACATATCCCATTCTCTTATTGATCTCGGAAAAAAACCCTCCAAGCAATCACAGATTGGGGTTTGGCTAATTCTGCAAATGCCATTAGCACCGCACCTACCATAATCATCACATAAATCCTTAGGAACTGCGTACATTAGAGACCAATCGGAGCTTCCTTCGTTCTGCAAGTACCGTTCGACCGATCCTGATTCGGTGAAAACTAGTCTAGATGTTGAGGTATTATCATCCCATTCGTAAGAATAAATTTTTATATTTTGACACACTATATAAGAGTTGGAATCACGTTGTGTGTTCTCAATTTTGACCCTTTAATAATTAAATTGTTAAAAATATATGGAACATACTTTTATTGAATATATATGAAATTCACATGAAATGTAAATTGTTTATCGATCTACGGTATAAGTGTGTGCAATACTTTTTTAATCACTCGTTAAATTTAATTTAATTTTCGAATATTTGAATGTACGAATCTAAAAATAACATGCCACTTGCATAATTTCATTTGTTTTAATATAATTTTGTTCTAACATACATACAAATATTGAAGTTAGTCCGATTCCCACTTCCGACTTATTTTTTACGTGATTCATATGAATTACATGATCGGAGCTCCGATGCAGAAAGTGGATATTTTATTAATCCCACATCTAAAAAATACAAAAATTGAGAGCAAAACAAAGTATATTTAATAAGAAGAATGGTTTATAAGATCTTCATGAACAGAGAGTGGACGTGGTCAATGGGCGTTCAAGAAAACTCATTGTCTAGGTAGATGATCTCCATTGCACCTTGGAGAGGTGTTTGCCTATGGCCTTTCCACCCAAAGTGGGATAGCCAACGTCATAATTTTTGCCAGTGGGGGCCTGCGTTCGCGCGCCCCTTCTCAATTCCATTTTAAAGTATTTTCCCATGATATCGGTGGTAGAAATGCTGACCCAAAAATACTCTGGTTGTTATTGGAGTATATTAGAAGAGAATGAAGAAAGTCTTTTTCTTTTTTTTTTTTTTTTTTTTTTTTTAAAAGAAGATCTCTATTTATAGACAAATTTTTTTTTATATTTTCCTATATTTTCTCATCTAATTTTACTAAATAAAAATAACTTAAAATAAATTATTTTTTCTCATTATCATCGCCAACTATGAGGCGGGACCCACGGTTTTCTTATCAAACACCACCGTGGCATTATTCTTCTTAATATAATCCTCAAATTTTCCCGTACAAAGGCAAACCCATAACCAATTTACATTTTGAAACCCCAGATTTAACCCAAGAGCCGAGACCGTAACTGGTACTAACATTACTATTATTTGGGAAAAACAGAGCAGCGTGGGCATCCGTCGCCCACGTATCCCAAGATCCGGCGTAATCGTAATTCATAACGTTAATCCAATCCAAATTCTTGTTTATCGTATCCACCAGATACGATCTCGTCGGATTAGCTAAAATAAAACTGCTAGCAAAATACACAGCTGCGGATAATAAAATTTGGGGGATTTCTGGTTTTTTTCGCCTCTGTTTCGATTTCGGTTCTCCAATCGTCAATTAAGTAAGTGAAACCATCGATTTCTTGTGGGTTTCCTGGAGATTCCCAATCGAGATCGATTCCGTCGAACCCGTATCTTCTAGCGACTTCAATGCTGGATTTGACGAAGATTTTGCGAGATGAGGAATCGGAAGCCATTTGGGCATAAACTGCCGGATCCGCCTTTAGAAGGAAAAAAAAAAGTTTTAGAGCTTAATTTCTAGCTTTATTATTTTTATTCACTTTTCCTCATTTTCCTTGTTTATTTCCTCATAATACTATGAGAAAGTGGATGTTTTTAATAATCTCACATCCGAAGAATAAAAGAAGTGAAAGTAAAGCATAATCTATTAAAAGCAACGTTAACACCTTAATACTATACTAGCTTCCAACAGGTCATGATGTTCAGAAAACTCATGGCCTAGTAGATGATCTCCATTGCACTTTGAGAAGGTGTCTGCCTATGGTCTCCCCTCCCAAAGTGGAGAGCCAACGTCATCAAATTTTGCCAGTGGAGGCCTGCTTTTGCGTGGCCCCTTCTTAATTCCATTTTAAAATATTTCTATATACCCAAAAAAAACTCGAATTGTAGTAAATCAAGTCTTACGATTCTACAATCTGTGCTTGTTTTCAGAATTTGAAGGAGTTGCCAAAAGTGGGTATCGGTGCACCCATAGACTTTGTCATGATAGGCTGCTCGGATACTTTGCTTGGCATGTTGGATTTAAGAATTCTTTTAATTTTGTTCTTTCTTTCTTTTTTTTTGTCGAATAATTGCAAGCTAAACAACATGGGAGCATAAGATTTCTGGTATCAATAAGAACATAATTTATACTTAAGTTGAGCATATTAATTAGCCAAATAAGATTGAACGATGGGAATGTTTTGTATTCTAAATAATATGTTCTATCATTAATTAGTTAATAGAAGAATAAAGAAAGAAATCTTATATTTTCTTTTCCTTGAGGAAATGCAGTGGGTTTACAACTGTTTGAAATATACATCAATAGCCGAGCTCCGTCGCAGAAAGTGGATGTTTTAGTAATACCATATCCAAAGAATACAAAATTGAAAGCAAAGCAGGTCTATTTAAAATCTGGATTAATCTTGATACATACTCATGGGCGTGGTCAATGAGTGCTCAAAAAACTCTGGCCTAGGTAGATGATCTCCATTGCACTTTGGAGAGGGGTTTTTCCTATTGCCTCCCCAAAGTGGGAGAGCTAACGTCATAATTTGTGCTACTGGGGGTTGCATTTGCGCGCCCCTTCCCAATTCCATTTTAAATATTTCTAATACCTATTATTGAATATTATGAGAGGAATTCACATGAAAGGTAAATTGTTTACGATCTATCAGTTATAAATGTGTGCAATACTTTTTTTAATCACTCGTCAAATTTAATTTAATTTTCGAATATTTGAATGTACGAATCTAAAAATAACATGCCACTTGCATAATTTCATTTGTTTTAATATAATTTTGTTCTAATATACATACAAATATTGAAGTTAGTCCGATTCCCACTTCCGACTTGCTTTTTACGTTATTCATATAAATTACATGTGTGTGTATATATATACTTGATTGTATTAATTATAAACGAATTAGAATAATAGTTTGATTTAAGTTATTAGTTTAGTCAAATAAGGTAAATAATATTATTATGGAGTTATTGTAATTTTTGAAAAAAAAAAGGTATAATTAAATCTAAATTGTGTATACAACTACTAAAAAGGTATAATTGCTTAATGGAATTGAATTAAGGTTTTGATATTAGTGATTTAGAAATTTTGTATATGAAATTTATTTTGATTTTAAGAATAAGTATTTTTAATTTTTTTAAAAAAATTATATTTACTGGTTTAATTAATTTATTAATTTAAACATTTTTAATAAATTTATATTAAATTACATTTTAGAAGAAACAAAAAGTTTAGAATTTAATTTCTAGCTTTATTCAACTTTTGTTTTTTTTTCTTGTTGATTTCTTCATAATACTATTGAGAAAGTGAATGTTTTCAATAATCTCACATCCGAAGAATACAAAAAGTGAGAGTAAAGCCGGATCTATTTAAGAAGTATGATTAACACCTTAATACTAACTTACTTTGACGAGGTCAATGTGTGTTCAAGAAAACTCATGGCCTAGGTACATGATCTCCATTGCACTTTGGAGAGGTGTCTGCCAATGGCTTTCCCAAAGTGGGAGAGCTAACGTCATAATTTGTGCTATTGAGGGCTTGCGTTCGTGTGGCCCTTCTCAATTCTATTTTAAAATATTTCTAATACACAAAAGATTATTTACTTTTTTCCCTTGTTTTTATTAACAAAATTGAATATATACATTAACAAAAAGTGAGTTGGTTTGGAGTTGTCACTGTCATAGCCATAGCCATTTCCCTATCTTGCTTCCATCAATGTCATTGTCATATTATATTCATGGTGAATAATATTTTTTTTCCACACTCGATTCGATTCACTGTGAGAATTTGAGCCAATTGAACCCTCTCAGTGCTTAACATGAACACTACTTCTACCATCATTGGCCTATCATCAGTGTGGTTTTGAACACACAATAATCCCACATGAATGCATCTTAACATTTGTGATTCATCAAAAGATCCCTTCAAACATTCATCCATTAGCTGCATAGTCTTATTGTCATTGCATAACAACCATGCTTGCACAAAACTATTAGAAGAAGAACAAAAAAGTGGATGCTTTTGTAATTTATAATTTCAATCATGGCTGTTTTAGTAATCCCACATCGAAAAAATAAAAAAAATGAGAGCCATTAAAATATTACTATAATTACATATAAGATGCGGGATAGGGTGGTGGATGACTTGGGAAGGTCTAGGTGGGTTTTGGTAATGCGTTGCATTTTTCTCGTATTTCTTGTGGGCAGTTCAACTTCAGTACCACTGCAGAACCATGAGAGAGAGATGAAGAATGTGGTCGTGTAGTCTTGTTGGTCATGGAAACCCCAGCTGACTAAGAAATTATCCTTTGGTGTTTATATACAATAATCTTTGTGTGTGCCTTTTGTCTTATTATTTCTAACTATGAATGAATTATAGTAGATCTTCACTAATCTAGTTAATGCCCTTCAAAATTTGTAGTAGGCGGTGCAATGCTTTTTCAACTATTCATCAAATTTAATTTAATTTTTTAATAATTAAATATACGATCTGATAATATTGTCCTATGATAATATTTGAGAAAAATAAATAAAAATTAAGGTTTAATTAACTGTGATACTTAAAAATTATATCATTAATTGTAAATTTAAATATTATTTTAGGGGACTTAAGTCTAAATTGTGCATACAACTCCAAGTTAGTAAATTTAATTTTACAGCTGAAATTTAGAGTTTCTCTAATGGATTAATGGAATTGAATTAAAGTTTTGATATTAGTGATTTAGAAATTTTGTATATCACATTATTTTGATTTTAGAAATAAAAATTATTATATTTACTCATTTAATTAATTTATTGATCTAAATATTTTTAACAAGTTTATATTAAATTATATTTTAGAAAAAAAAAAAATTTAGAATTTATTCAATGAATGTTGTCATAAATCCCACATCCGAAGAACACAAAAAAAATAAGAGGAAATCATGATCTATTTAAGTAGTATGATTGACAAGATAAAACTTACTTACCCGGACGATGTTAATGGGTGTTCAAGAAAACTCATGGCCTAGGTAGATGATCTCCATTGCACATTGGAGAGGTGTCTCCCTTTGGCATTCCCAAAGTCAGAGAGCTAACGTCATAAATTTTGCCAGTGGAGGCATGCGTTCGCGCGGCCCCTTCCCAATTCCGTTTTTAAATATTTCTAATACACAAAATTGAATATAGATATATATATATATATATATATTATATATATATAATATATATATATATATATATATATAGATATAGATATAGATATATATTCATAGAATGAGTTGGTTTCAAATTTATGGTGTTATCACTGTCATTGTCATTGTCATTTCTCTATCTTGCTTCCATCAATGTCATTGTCATATTATATTCACGGTGAGTAATATTTTGTTCTCCACTCGATTCATGGTGAGAATTTGATTCCATGAAAAAACCAGGAAGTTTTGGTTGAGCCAATTGAGCCCTCTCACTGCTTAACATGAACACTACTTCTGCCATCATTGGCCTATCAGCAGGATGGTTTTGAACACACAATAATCCCACATGAATGCATCTTAACATTTGTGATTCATCAAAAGATCCCTTCAAACATTCATCCATTAGCTGTATAGCCTTATTGTCATTCCATAACAACCATGCCTGCACAAAATTATCAGAAGAAGAACAAGACATTGATTGATTTATTGAATCATCTCATTCATAGAGAAAAAAAAAATAAAAGACATTCAAGAATTGCATTTAGTTATAAGTTCAATATTTCATACGTATCCCAGAAGACTTTGTTGCTTATCAGAATACTCGAATATTCTGTTCTTTCTTCCACTCACAAGCTCTAGCAAAAGCACGCCAAGGCTGAAGACATCGGATTTCACCGAGTATTCGCCGTTGAAAGCATACTCAGGTGACATGTAGCCACTGTGGCATGAATGAAACCCCACAAAAAGATTAGATTGTTAGTGCAAGAAAAAGTTAAATGCCAAAAGGCTTTCAAAAGAAAGACTTACTATGTTCCAATTACTCTCTTTGTTTTGCCTTCTATTTGATCTCCTCCAACAGTTTTTGCAATTCCAAAGTCTGAAATTTTAGGCTTTATTTCACTGTCTAGCAAAATATTGCTAGCTTTGAGATCCCTGTGAATTATTCTTAGTCTAGAGTCTTGGTGAAGATAAAGAAGTCCTCTTGCTGTTTCCAGAGCAATTTCAAATCGATTTTTCCATGGAAGTAATCTGCTCCTATCTTCATCTGCAAGAAGAGAAGTTTTTATCCCTAATTTATTCATTTAGAAATTATTCATTAGAAATTATTATTAAGAAAAATCAGTACCAAAGATAAAGTAATCCAAGCTCCCATTAGGCATATATTCATAAATCAACATCCTTTCTCCCCCATCAAGACAGCAGCCAAGAAGCTTTACCAGATTTCTATGTTGAAGTTTCGAAATCAAGATCACTTCATTCTTCAACTCTCCAATACCTTGGCCTGAATTCTTCGACAGTCTCTTCACTGCAATTTCTTGTCCATTCGATAATAATTGACCCTGCAAGAACAATTTTATTTTGAGATATATCACAAAATGATTACTCTTCAAGATGAACAAACAATGGTACCTTGTAGACAGGTCCAAATCCACCCTCTCCAATTCTATTAGACAAGCTGAAATTTTTAGTAGCAGCAACAACAACAGACAGTTGAAACACAGGTAATTCCGTGTCTTCTTTCTCTGTTTCCAGTTCTGTAATTTTAGTGCCAAAGTCATGAGAAAGAAAACATACAATCTCAGGAACTAATGACAACAAACAAACAAACAAACAATAAAAAAAAAAGGCTGTGAATTCAAGAATGCAAAGCCTAAAAAGTAACACAGAACGGATATTCTGCTAACCTCTAACCTTCTTCTTTCTTCTTCTCTGAAACATGTACCACCAAATGCCAAGAACAATTACAACTACCATACTAGGTATTATTGATGCCAACAACGTTAGCATCAGTGATTTGTTCTTCCGAGTTCCTTTATAATCAAAGATTTAAAAGTTAAATTCAACTTCAAATTCATTGTGATGTCTAAAGAACCAACTGGGGCTAAATTATTACCTAATTCTGAAACAGGCATACGTATGTAAATATCTTGCTCACTCTGATCTGGAATGAACTCTCGTAGATCAATCAGATCACCATACCACATAGAACATCCACCGGCGGTGATATCTGAATATGCATAAGCAGTACAGCTGCAATTCATCAAACACCTGGTTTTACATTCTTCAAGACTCATGTTTCGTCTGAGCTGAAACTCTGTAAGGTCAGGCAATTTCACATTTTTAACCCTAAGAAATTCATCATCTTCTCCATTATTCCTGCAATCTAATGGGGTCTTCCTTGCACATCCACTGCTCCAATTTAACATATCCCATTCTCTTATTGATCTCGGAAAAAAACCCTCCAAGCAATCACAGATTGGGGTTTTGCTAATTCTGCAAATGCCATTAGCACCGCACCTACATAATCATCACATAAATCATTAGGAACTGCGTACATTAGAGACCAATCGGAGCTTCCTTCGTTCTGCAAGTACCGATCGACCGATCCTGATTCGGTCAAAACTAGTCTAGATGTTGAGGTATTATCAGCCCATTCGTAAGAATAATACGAACCTTGGTTATCATAAACAAGAGTAGATTGCAAGATGGAGTTTGACACAGCATTAGTACCGCTGAATCTTATCCCATTCCATCCACCGGACTGGTATCTCTTGACGGATCCCTTGTGAAGAACAAACCGAGGTAACCCAAATTTACTATCCATGGAGAAAGTGAATTCTCCAGAAGAAGGGTCAGTTTTATTTTTCCAGGATCCCAAAGACCATGTTCGGCCGATACTCGAGTTGAATCCTAGCTTCATGCCCGGAAGAAGCGTGTTGGTCGGAAAATCAAAGCTCTGCCATATGTAACTCTGTGTATCCTTATCCCCAATTTTTCTAACCACAAAGTTTCCTGAATTCAAGAGCTGTGCAACAGTAACCGAACCTTCTTGTTCAGCAGGAGCTGAGTAATTTGTAGACCAGACAATTTGATTTACTCCATTAATTAGAGCTAGGTTTCCATCAACCCAAGTTAATAAAACTCGATTTGAATCTGTTAATGGAGTTTCTCTGTTAGCCACCCAAATAACAATTTCAGGAGAAGCCTTGTACCATATTCCCAAGTAACTAGTATTATTGGAAGTGGAACTAGCAGCAGGAATAAAGAAACCCAATACGAATCTCTGGTTTGAAGAAACAAGAATCATACCATCCCGAAGGGTTTCATTTGAGTTGATCAAATCAACTGAACTAACAGTATTCAAGAAAAAACATAGGATCAAAGTGTATGTTAATGTAATATATGTATATTCCTAGGGGCATTATAGTCTTTTACCGTCTTTAGTTTGTCTATATAAAGAGGCTTCTGTTATTGTAAATCTTATTCATTCAATATATACATTCTTATATATCTCTTATTTTCTCTTTACATATATATACATATATATGTTCTAACATGGTATCAAAGCAAGGTTTTTGATTTTCGGCCAAGTTCTATTGTGCCGTCGAACCTCCGTTGCGTCTTCTCTGCCGATCCACTGCCGAGATCCACTGCCGATCCACTGCCGAACTCAGAAAAGTAAACCAACAACGGCACCTTTATTTACTTCTGCTTCTCTTTGATCTATGATTTCTGGGTTTTCTCCGGCTGTGTGTTGATTTGTTGGTACTACTACTAATAATAATAATAATAATAATAATAATACTCATCTTTGGTTGTCTCCTTTCCGGAAATCCTTAGATCAAGATCTAGACTGTGATTGAGAAGATGGCTATTTTCATGTTTTCTTCCGGTTGTTCTTCTATGTTTTTGAGGCAATAGATGCTTTTTTGATCCATGATTTCTGGGTTTTCTCCGGCTGTTTGTTGATTTGTTGTCAAACTGTGCCACGTCAGCGCCAGGTCATCACCCCGTCAGCGCCACGTCAACGACACGTCATCTAGCAGTACGGTAATTACAGCTTAGTCCCTGAAAGTTTCTGACCTATTCATTTTGGTCCCTGATTTCTCGGATTTTTACAAATTGACCCCTAAACTTCTGAATTCTGCAATTTGGTTCCTGTAATTACTGATTTTTTGCAAAATAGTCCCTCAAAATATCTGCTTTTTGAAATTGACCCCTGAAGTTCTTAATTAATCATTATGGATAGATCTGAGTCCTCCAGACCTATTGTAATGACTTTAGATGGTCAGAATTATATACCATGGTCTCAGGCCATGTCGAGTTTTCTAAAAGGGCGAAAACTTTGGCGTTATGCCACTGGAGATATTGAGATACCTGTTAAGGAGGCTGATGAGAAACCGAATGATTTTATGTTACGACTTGAAGAGTGGGACAGTAAAAATCACTAGATAATTACATGGATCCGTAATACTTCTATACCATCTATTAGTCTACAGTTCGGGAGATTTGATTCCGCTCATGCTCTTTGAAAATTTCTGGCCACAAGATATACTACTGCTGATCTGGCTTGTCAGTACCAGCTTATGACTTCCTTGTGCCGACAGCGTCAAGAACCTGGACAGTCTATCAGCGCCTTCTTGCCTCAGATATACTCTATATGGGATCAGTTGACTTCATCTGAGCCTAAGTGGAACTGTGATGCTGATGCTGTTCTGTTTACCACCTATCGAGATCAGCAACGTCTTATTTTATTTCTCATGGGACTATCAGATGCTTTTGAGCCAGTTCGTGCCTCTCTTCTCCATCGTATACCTCTCCCTACACTAGATCAGGCTATCTATGAGCTCTTATCTGAGGAGACTCGTCTTGGATTGAGCTCGAATACCCACATGGATACTGCTCTTGCTGCCCCTAATTTTAGAGGTCGTGGATCTTCTAATGGATCTCGAGGCTCTATCTCTCGGAATAATGAATGCACCTTCTGTCATGCCACTAACCATCGCTTGCTGACTTGTCCTACTCGGATTTGCCAACACTGTCATAAGTGTGGTCCTGGTCATTATAGGTCTGATTGTCCAAAACGGCCTTCCCCCCAAGACACCCGTCCTCAGTCTACTGCTGCTATCGCTGGGGATTCTGCTATCTCTTCTACTTCATCTAAGTTGATTGATGTCAATGATCTCTCTGCTCTCCTACAACAGATTATGTCTGGCTCTGGTAATCCTTCTACCGCCTTATCTGCTTCTGCATCTACAAGTATATCACCATGGTACTTTGATTCTGGATGTAGTAATCATATGACCTCTGATTCATCTATCTTTTCCTCAAAATCATCTGAGTCTTTTTTTCCTACCATCTCTACTGCTAATGGTTCATCTATGAAAGTTGAACATGTTGGACATGTCTCTACTCCTACTTTGTCCCTTCCCAACACCTATTATGTTCGTAACCTTATGTTTAATCTTGTATCTGTTGGCCAACTATGTGATCTTGGTCTCTCTGTTACATTTTTCCTGCTGGTTGTGTTGTGCAGGATCTACAGACGCGTCAGACTCTTGGGATAGGCCGTAGACATGGAAAGTTATTTCAACTTATACATCTTCGTCTTCCCATTACTACAGTTGTCGTCACCTCTACATCCCCCTCGTCAGTTCCCTTTGGAATTTGGCACTCTCGCTTAGGGCATGTCTCATTAAGTCGATTACGTTTTCTTATTTCTAAAGGTGTTCTAGGTTCTACTATTAATGAACATCTTGATTGTCAGTCTTGTCAACTTGCAAAACATCATGCGTTATCTTTTCATAAAAGTACTCCTGTTACATCTGCACCTTTTGATTTAGTTCACTATGATATTTGGGAGCCTGCTCCCACAGCTACTATGGGAGGTTCTCGGTATTTTGTTATTTTTGTGGATGATTTCTCTCGATACACTTGGCTTTATATCTTAAAAAATCGATCCCAATTACAACAGACCTACTATGATTTTGCTAGTATGATCAAAACTCAATTTTCTCGTGTAATCAAAATTTTTCGCTCAGATAATGCTCAAGAATACTGTGATACCTCCTTTCTTGCCTCCCTACGAGCACAAGGCACTCTTCCGCACCGATCTTGTCCTGGTACCTCCCAACAAAATGGGAGAGCGGAACGAAAACATCGTCATTTACTTGATACTTCACGTGCCTTACTTATTTCCTCTGGTTGTCCCGAAAGTTTTTGGGGGGAAGCTGCTCTCACAGCTGCGTACACGATTAATCGAGTTCCTTCACCTATCATCAATAATCTTACTCCATATGAGCGACTTCATAATTCCCCTCCTGATTATCATTCTCTTCGGGTTTTTGGTTGTGTTTGTTTTGTCTTATTACAACCACATGAGCGAACCAAATTAGAGCCTAGAGCTCGAATGTGTTGTTTCTTGGGATATGGGATTGAACATAAAGGCTATCGATGTTGGGATCCTTTATCTCGTCGTCTTCGAGTATCTCGACATGTTGTCTTTTGGGAACATAAAATGTTCTCTTCTTTATCCTCCTTTCAGGTATCCCCTTCTTCTGCCCCTCATTATATTTCTTATCCCACCATTGACCTTTTTCCGGAGGACGTTGATGTACCAGGTGTTTCTCCTGATGACACTATCCATGATACGCCACCGATGACCACCTATCCCTTAGAGTCATCGTCTGCTGATCCTGCACCTCCAGTTGCACCTTTTGATCTTGAGGATTTTCCAGCCCGTCGTTCCACTCGGGTAAGGGAAGCTCCTATTCATCTTCGAGATTATCATTGTTTTTCCACTGTATTGGCTCAATATGAGCCTCGTTCCTATCGTGAGGCATGTACTAATCCTATTTGGCAGCAAGCTATGTCTGAGGAACTACAGGCTCTTGATAAGACTCATACTTGGGATATTGTTGACCTTCCTCCTGGAAAATCTGTTATTGGATGTCGATGGGTCTATAAGATTAAGACCCGATCTGATGGAACTGTCGAGCGATACAAAGCTCGTCTTGTGGCTAAGGGTTTTACTCAGGAGTATGGTATTGATTATGAGGAAACATTTGCCCATGTTGCCAGACTCACATCCATTAGGAGTCTTCTTGCTATCGCTGCAACTCGTGGTTGGTCTTTGTGTCAGATGGATGTCAAGAATGCTTTTCTTAATGGCAATTTGACTGAAGAAGTTTACATGCAGCTTCCTCCTGGGTCTCCATCTTCTTCCCATCAGGTGTGTCGTCTTCGTCGTGCTCTTTATGGTCTCAAACAAGCTCCACGTGCATGGTATGCCAAGTTTAGCTCTACCATCCAGGATCTTGGCTTCTCCGCTAGTGATTATGACTCTGCTCTCTTTATTCGAAAGACTACTCGTGGCATTGTTCTTCTTCTTCTCTACGTTGATGATATGATTATTACCGGTGATGATGTTCGAGGTATCTCTGAGCTACAAGACTTTCTCCATCGTCACTTTGAGATGAAAGATCTTGGCCCCTTGAGCTACTTTCTTGGCCTTGAGGTTTCATCTGGACCTACTGGTTATTCTCTTACTCAGACCAAGTATTCTTCGGATCTTCTTACACGTGCTGGTCTTTCTGATAGTAAGATCGCATCAACCCCTTTAGAAGCGAATCTTCATCTTACCACTACTGATGGCGAACTACTATCTAATGCTACCTTATATAGACAGCTCGTCGGCAGCCTTATATATCTGACTGTTACTCGTCCTGACATTGCCCATGTTGTTCATCTGGTCAGTCAGTTCATGTCTACCCCTCGCTCCACCCACTATGCTGCTGTACTTCGCATTCTCCGGTATGTGAAGGGCACCCTCTTTCATGGTCTACATTTCTCCAGTAAGTCCTCCTTGGAGCTTCGTGCGTATTCTGATGCAGACTGGGCTGGAGATCCTACGGATCGTCGTTCTACCACTGGTTTCTGCTTTTTTTTAGGAGACTCCCTCATATCTTGGCGTAGTAAAAAGCAGACACTTGTTGCTCGCTCTAGCACTGAAGCTGAATATCGTGCTCTGGCTGATACTACAGAAGAACTGCTTTGGCTTCGATGGCTTCTTCAGGATATGAGTGTTAGTCATTCATGAGCTACTGTGCTTCATTGTGACAATCGAAGCGCCATCTTGATTGCTCATAATGACGTTTTTCATGACCGTACTAAACATATTGAGATTGACTGTCACTTTATTCGTCAACATGTGGTTCGCGGTACGATCCATCTACTCCCTGTTTCATCTGCCGACCAGACAGCTGATATTTTCACCAAGTCTCTTCTACCTGGTCATTTTGATACTCTCATTACCAAACTCAAGTTGGTCTCTGCAAAACCTCCTTGACTTTGAGGGGGGGTGTTAATGTAATATATGTATATACCTAGGGGCATTATAGTCTTTTACCGTCTTTAATTTGCCTATATAAAAAGACTTCTGTTATTGTAAATTTTATTCATTCAATATCTCTATATATATATATATATATATTCTAACAGTGTAAAACAAGATGGATGAGGACAACCCCATGATTGCCTTTGAAACCCGAATTGAAAATGACAAAATTTCAGCTGATTCAGTGTTTCAAACCAACAGATTGTAGTGCCAAATAAATAAATATAATTGCAGAAAACTATCTCAAGTCTTAATCTCTTCTCTTGCCAGTTTGCTGGTCAAATGCGACGGCTGAGAAATGCAAAAAATTACAGTCTGATAATTTAAAATTTGTGAAAGGCTTTTAGTTATTATCAGTTGTTTCAAACTTAAGAGTCAAAGCTTCCTCACATCGAGAGAAATCGAGAGTATGTATAAATGAAAATTAATATACTTTTTCAATTATTCGTCAAATTTAATTTAATTTTTAATAATTAAATGTACGAGTCTAATAATATTATTTTATGATAATATTTGAGAAAAATAAATAAAAATTAAAGTTTAATTAATTGTGATACTTAAAAATTATATTATTAATTATAAATTTAAATATTATTTTAGGGGACTTCAGTTTAAATTGTGCATACAATTCCAAGTTAGTAATTTTCATTTTACAGCTGAAATTTAGAGTTTCTCTAATGGATTAATGGAATTGAATTAAGGTTTTGATATTAGTGATTTACAAATTTTATATGTCACATTATTTAGATTTTAGAAATAAAAATTATTATATTTACTCATTCAATTAATTTATTGATTTAAATATTTTTAACAAGTTTATATTAAATTATATTTTAGAAGAAAAAAAAATTTAGAATTTATTCAGTGGATGTTATCATAAATCCCACATCGAAGAACAAAAAAAAAAGGAAAGCAGGATTTATTTAAGTAGTAAAATTAACAAGGAAAGCAGGGTCTATTTAAGTAGTATGATTGACAACGTAAAACTTACTTACCAGGACGAGGTCAATGGGTGTTCAAGAAAACTCATGACCTAGGTAGATGATCTTCATTGCACTTTGGAGATGTGTCTGTCTATGGTCTCCCCTTGTGCCAGTGGGGGCATGCGTTCGCGCGACCCCTTCCCCCAATTCCGTTTTTAAATATTTCTAATACACAAAATAATATATATATATATATATATTACATAGGAGTTAGTTTCAAATTTATGGTGTTATCAGTGTCATTGCCATAGCCATTTCTCTATCTTGCTTCCAGCAATGTGACTGTTATATTATATTCATGGTGAGTAATATTTTGTTCCCCACTCGATTCATGGTGAGAATTTGATTCCATGAAAAAACCAGGAAGTTTTGGTTGAGCCAATTGAGCCCTCTCACTGCTTAACATGAACACTACTTCTGCCATCATTGGTCTATCATCAGGATGGTTTTGAACACACAATAATCCCACATGAATGCATCTTAACATTTGTGATTCATCAAAAGATCCCTTCAAAAATTCATCCATTAGCTGTATAGCCTTATTGTCATTCCATAACAACCATGCCTGCACAAAATTATCAGAAGAAGAACAAGACATTGATTGATTTATTGAATCATCTCATTCATGGAGAAAAAACGATAAAGACATTCAAGAATTGCATTTAGTTATAAGTTCAATATTTCATACGTATCCCAGAAGACTCTGTTGCTTATCAGAATACTCGAATAATCTGTTCTTTCTTCCACTCACAAGCTCTAGCAAGAGCACGCCGAAACTGAAGACATCGGATTTCACCGAGTATTCGCCGTTGAAAGCATACTCAGGTGACATGTAGCCACTGTGGCATGAATGAAACCCCTCAAAGAGATTAGATTGTTAGTGCAAGAAAAAGTTAAATGCCAAAAGGTTTTCAAAAGAAAGGCTTACTATGTTCCAATTACTCTCTTTGTTTTGCCTTCTATTTGATCTCCTCCAACAGTTTTTGCAATTCCAAAGTCTGAAATTTTAGGCTTTAATTCACTGTCTAGCAAAATATTGCTAGCTTTGAGATCCCTGTGAATTATTCTTAGTCTAGAATCTTGGTGAAGATAAAGAAGTCCTCTTGCTGTTCCCAGAGCAATTTCAAATCGATTTTTCCATGGAAGTAATCTGCTCCTATCTTCATCTGCAAGAAGAGAAGTTTTTATCCCTAATTTATTCATTTAGAAATTATTCATGTCAGAGAAATTATTATCAAGAAAAATCAGTACCAAAGATAAAGTAATCCAAGCTCCCATTAGGCATATATTCATAAATCAACATCCTTTCTCCCCCATCAAGACAGCAGCCAAGAAGCTTTACCAGATTTCTATGTTGAAGTTTCGAAATCAAGATCACTTCATTCTTCAACTCTCCAATACCTTGGCCTGAATTCTTCGACAGTCTCTTCACTGCAATTTCTTGTCCATTCGATAATAATTGACCCTGCAAGAACAATTTTATTTTGAGATATATCTATCACAAAATGATTACTCTTCAAGATGAACAAACAATGGTACCTTGTAGACAGGTCCAAATCCACCCTCTCCAATTCTGTTAGACAAGCTGAAATTTTTAGTAGCAGCAACAACAACAGACAGTTGAAACACAGGTAATTCCGTGTCTTCTTTCTCTGCTTCCAGTTCTGTAATTTTAGTGCCAAAGTCATGAGAAAGAAAACATACAATCTCAGGAACTAATGACAACAAACAAACAAACAAACAATCAAAAAAATGGCTGTGAATTCAAGAATGCAAAGCCTAAAAAGTAACACAGAACGGATATTCTGCTAACCTCTAACCTTCTTCTTTCTTCTTCTCTGAAACATGTACCACCAAATGCCAAGAACAATTACAACTACCATACTAGGTATTATTGATGCCAACAACGTTAGCATCAGTGATTTGTTCTTCCGAGTTCCTTTATAATCAAAGATTTTCAAGTTAAATTCAACTTCAAATTCATTGTGATGTCTAAAGAACCAACTGGGGCTAAATTATTACCTAATTCTGAAACAGGCATACGTATGTAAATATCTTGCTCACTCTGATCTGGAATGAACTCTCGTAGATCAATCAGATCACCATACCACATAGAACATCCACCGGCGGTGATATCTGAATATGCATAAGCAGTACAGCTGCAATTCATCAAACACCTGGTCTTACATTCTTCAAGACTCATGTTTCGTCTGAGCTGAAACTCTGTAAGGTCAGGCAATTCCATATTTTTAACCCTAAGAAATCCATCATCTTCTCCATTATTCCTGCAATCTAATGGGGTCTTCCTTGCACATCCACTGGTCCAATTTAACATATCCCATTCTCTTACTGATCTCGGAGAAAAACCCTCCAAGCAATCACAGATTGGAGTTTGGCTAATTCTGCAAATGCCATTAGCACCGCACCTACCATAATCATCACATAAATCCTTAGGAACTGCGTACATTAGAGACCAATCGGAGCTTCCTTCGTTCTGCAAGTACCGTTCGACCGATCCTGATTCGGTCAAAACTAGTCTAGATGTTGAGGTATTATCAACCCATTCGTAAGAATAATACGAACCTTGGTTATCATAAACAAGAGTAGATTGCAAGATGGAGTTTGACAAAGCATTAGTACCGCTGAATCTTATCCCATTCCATCCACCGGACTGGTATCTCTTGACGGATCCCTTGAGAAGAATAAACCGAGGTAACCCAAATTTACTATCCACGGAGAAAGTGAATTCTCCAGAAGAAGGGTCAGTTTTATTTTTCCAGGATCCCAAAGACCATGTTCGGCCGATACTCGAGTTGAATCCTAGCTTCATGCCCGGAAGAAGCGTGTTGGTCGGAAAATCAAAGCTCTGCCATATGTAACTCTGTGTATCCTTATCCCCAATTTTTCTAACCACAAAGTTTCCTGAATTCAAGAGCTGTGCAACAGTAACCGAACCTTCTTGTTCAGCAGGAATTGAGTAATTTGTAGACCAGACAATTTGATTTACTCCATTAATTAGATCTAGGTTTCCATCAACCCAAGTTAATAAAACTCCATTTGAATCTGTCAATGGAGTTTCTCTGTTAGCCACCCAAATAACAATTTCAGGAGAAGACTTGTACCATATTCCCAAGTAACGAGTATTATTGGAAGTGGAACTAGCAGCAGGAATAAAGAAACCCAATATGAATCTCTGGTTTGAAGAAACAAGAATCATACCATCCCGAAGGGTTTCATTTGAGTTGATCAAATCAACTGAACTAACAGTATTCAAGAAAAAACATAGGATCAAAGTGTAAAACAAGATGGATGAGGACAAACCCATGATTGCCTTTGAAACCCGAATTGAAAATGACAAAATTTCAGCTGATTCAGTTTTTCAAACCAGCAGATTGTAGCGACAAAAAAATAAATATCATTGCAGAAAACTATCTGCAAGTCTTAATCTCTTCTCTTGCCAGTTGGCTGGTCAAATGCGACGGCTGAGAAATGCAAAAAATTACAGTCTGATAATTTAAAATTTGTGAACTGTAAAGAGTTATTATCAGTTCTTTCAAATTTAGAGTCACAGCTTCCTCCCACATCGACATCGAGAGTATGTATAAGAATGAGTTTAAGTTTTAGTACAATGAAATAACTATACTCATAGTGTGTTTCTAAAAACTATTCTCACATCATATGGAGAATTTTGCAATTATGAGGCTTATTACCATGAAAACAACATAGATTGCAACAAGGCAGAATCCCCAGAATCTTGGTACCCGGAATCTGTTCCATGTTACCATCAACAAAGAACCCATCAAACTCAAAACCAAGAAGACGAAGGCAACCACAATACTCACGTGGAAACGAAGTTCATAAGCTTCTGGATAAACATTTGCTGTCTGGAGGACCAGAGCTGTGCCAAGCCCAAAAAGCATGTTAAACATGGGACAAGCAAAGCATCCAGCCATAGCCATGGCTGGCTGTCCAGCTTTTGCAACTGCAACATCAGCAACTAGATCACCAACTGAGTTTCCCCAAGCTAGCACTGTTAAACCAAGCAGGGCTGGAGGCAGTTTCAAAAGCGTTCCTACAGCTTCTAGACAGTTGAGAAGCTCACCGGCAACGGTTGAGATCCAGAATACACTCATCAAAAAGGCTACAAGAACTACAGGTACTTGGTCTGTTTTTGGAGCCTCTTTTTGGACAATGAAATGAAGAATTGATAAAGAGAAACTTCCACAAAAGACTAATAACCAAAGAGGAATGTGGGTGTTGGAGAAAAGAAAAGTGATGGAATGATTTAAAGGCATGAAAGATCGACATGAATATAAAAGGGCGAGAGGAGAAAGAGCAATATTAGCAGACTGGTAAAATCTGTTCCACTCGGAAGGCGATGTTTGAGGTATAGTGAGTTTCAGAAGCACCGAGACGGGCACCTCCCACACCAATGATACCTGCAAAACAATCAAAGAATCATGCAATTGAGAGCTCTCTCTCTCTCGGGTTTCCAAAAATGTGTCAAACAGAGTCCCTCCAGTTCTTGAAAAACATAATTCCCTAGCATATTATCTATGTTTCGACAATTCCTATAAGGAGGAGCTAAGTTCTCTCTAACGCTCACCACCAAATCAGTCAAAAGTAGCCAACTATCCAACTCCAATAGAAAAATGTTTCACACAAAAAAGCAGGAATATCCCACTTTACATGGCACCTTGACTAGACAATGTTGTATGCAAGAATGGAAAAAAGGTAAATGATGCTCCACAATACAGAATAATCCGTAAAACTATATCCATTTCCTTGATTCATCCAATAACATTCATAACAAATACATTGTGTTGCCTCTTATAATTAATAGTTACTAAGTTTCTTTGACTAATTTGTGCGCATATATACACACACACAAATGTACAAACACACAAACGTGAAAACTATAATGTACTAATAACACATAAGAATTATTAACCTCATTGCTGAAACAGAAACCATGAATTCTTCTGATCAAGATTACAGAGAAAATAGCATACCTTTTGAAGAGTTTGCCAAAACCCCAACTTCTGCAACTTTCCCTCAGCTAAATCCCCTAAAGTTTCCCCACTTTCGTAATCAGCCTCCATCAAGCCCTTTAGCTCCTCCCCATGCTCAACTATCCCTACCTCATTTCTACTCCTTCCCTTCCCTTTCCCACCACTCATTCCCATGTCCATCCAAAACACAATCCCAACAAAAAATAAATAAAATCCAACAAATCCAATTGCCTGCCATAAAAAAATCTCGGCACTCAAGTAAACATAAAACAGGAATAGAGCAGCAGTCAAGTAAAACAGCACATCTCTAATAAAAGGAGCGGGATCAACCGCAAAAGGAGCAGCAAAAATGGCCACAAAGCCGACAACAAAAGCAGAAACAAACGTCCCAGCTGAAAGAATTGCCCCAAATCCAGTTCTAGGTTGTCCCCCACGTAAAGCAGCCACGGAAGCAAATACATCAGGTGCACCATTACCGAGGGCTAAAAGAGTCACCGCTCCCATAGAAGGTGAGAGACTTAAATGAGTAGCGAGCTTCGTAACCACAACAGAGAATCGATCCTGGGCGGTCTTAACGAGAACATAGAACTGTAGAAGAACAAAAACAGCAAGAAAAGGGACAGAAACAAAAGGGTTTTCTCCAAAAAGACAGAAATGGAAGAAAAAGTAGTTGAGAAGGCCATCGGAATCCGTAAGACTGAAATCAGAACAAGAAGGGGTTGCAGTATTAGTATAAAGAAATCTACGGGACAAAAAAGAGTAATCTTTGGAATCCGAAATTCGGGTGGGTGACTGTGGAAGATGAATGAAGTAAAAGAGAAGGGTTGCAAGAATTACTAGGGAAATTGCAGTGGTTTTGACAAGTGACGATGAAACATTATTAGTTGCAGATGCAGTAGAGGAGAAAGAGAAGAAGGCCATGCCATTACAAAGCAAAAACATAAACATAAACAAAATCGAAATCAAACGTTGATACTCTGAAGCCTCTTACTCGTTAGCTCAAATCTGCATGATTCACGCGTTTTGGCTTTAGATTTTTATATTTAATCTGATTATCTGTTAACCATTTGTGTACTAAAGAACAGTTTAACCTGTGATTCTGTGATCTGCTAAGTGAATTTTTTTTTTTTTTTTTTTATTCCTTGAAAGTAGGGTTTATGGATGAGGATTTCGAATCAATTTTTAGATTTTGGCTCAATATATTTTTTTTTATTAATGAAAAATGAATATCAATTTTATTATAAATAACAATAATAATAAAATTAAAAAAACATAATCTTGTATATGTATTAGTATTTATACAAAACATACCTACTATTCTAAATAAATATAAACATACAAATTATTCTTTTATAAAAATAAATATGTGTAATGTATATACACATATACATACAATAATATATATATATTATAAACTTAACTTAAATTTTATCTAAAAATTATAAAATTATAATAAATTATAATAAATTATGGATATATAAAATAATATAATTTATAAAATATTTTATCTTTTATAAATTATACCAACATACAAATGTATTTATAGACTTAAATTTTAATTTCAATTTAAATGATTTTAAGGGCTTTACACACTTCCTTATTTAAATAATAGATAGATAAAGTAGACAAAATAAAAAAAACAAAAAAATTTAAAAGATTACCTAACACTTTCTATATATATATATATTATTCTAGAAAGTTTTAAAGTTCTTGTATAATTTTATTCTTTTGTCAACTAAAAATATTTATTTTAATTATGTTTTAACCAGTTGACACTGGAGGGCACTAAACTTATACTAACAACAGAAAGGGACTATTTTTATTACTGTTGAAGAGTTACAACTTCGAGAATTTATTGAGCAAAGAAAAATATCAAACAGTAGAAATCATGGAAACTAGGTTGTGAGAAAAACTATCGTCAATATATATATATATATATATATATATTTTTTTTTTTTTTAATGTTCAAAATAAAAGAACTTAGTTTTATCTGTAAATCTTAAATTTGAATTTTACTTTGTACAGTTGAATTCAAAATAATTATTGAAAAGAAAAGTGATAAAGGATATTTTGCATGAAAGAAAAACATATTATATTGATTATGTGGAGGAGCATTTGCCACATACGGATGATAGTCTTGTTTACTTTTACAGTTTACTCCAAGACCGTTTGCAAAAATGGGATTGAATTTCATGTTCCAGCCGCCAAAATTGAAGAAAAATATGAGGTTGCCGGAGAAAGAGATTGGGAAATTTCTCAACAGTCACCGCAATTAAAATATCAGTTTCCAAAGTTTTATATTTAACGATAAAAAATATACTATAGCAAGCACATTGAATTCGTTAGAAACTCTGTTTCCATTTTTTCATACGAACTTATGGGAAATGTTTCTGCAGTGAAGTTGTCGCTATCTATCTGCTTTTACACTTTGATCTCGTGTTTTTTCCTTGAAACAGGGAAAGCTGGTGATGTGATCAACCAGAATGAGACCCTCACGGATGGTAAAACTTTAGTTTCATCAAGCCAGAGATTTGTGTTGGGGTTTTTTACTCCTGTTGATTCAACCGGCGCTAATCGTTACTTGGGAATATGGTACAAGAATTCTCCTGATATTGTTGTTTGGGTTGCTAATCGAGAATTTCCAATAACAGGTTCGGATGGAGCTCTAGTGCTGAGGATGGACGGAAACCTTGTTCTACTCAATGGAACTAAACAAATTGTTTGGTCGGCGAATTCTTCAATTTCAGGTGAGGGTTTAATCGCTCAACTTTTGAATTCTGGAAATTTTGTGGTTCGAAGTGGTAATAATATGGATAGACAGAGTTACATATGGCAGAGCTTTGATTTTGTTAGCAATACACTTCTGCCAGGGATGAAGTTGGGGTGGAATTTAACTAATCAGCAGACTTGGTACATGAGATCTTGGAAAAATAAGAGTGATCCTTCACCTGGAGAATTCACTTTTAGGATAGATATCCATGCGTTGCCTGAGTTTGTTTTTAGAAAGGGATTGAACAAGACATATCGCACAGGACCATGGAATGGGGTGCAATTTGGCACAAATTTGTTGGCAAACCCCAATTTGAAGCCTACTTTTGTTTATGGTAATGAATTACTGTACTATATGTATGAATGGGCTGATGATTCAATTTTACCTAGGCTTGTTGTGAATGAATCAGGCTTGGTGGAATTCTACTTGCAGAATGAAGGAACTTCTGAATGGTCACAAGTGTACACACTCACTGATGACTTGTGTGATGATTATGGCAAGTGTGGTCCTAATGGAATGTGCAGACTCAGCAAATCTCCAATCTGTGAGTGCTTGGAGGGGTTTGTGCCAAGATTTCAAAGTGAATGGGATGTGCTAAAGTGGGATGGTGGATGCATTAGGGAAATCCCGTTAAATTGCTCGAATGGAGAAGGATTTTTTAGGCTTATAAATGTGAATATGCCAGACCTGCTGGAATTTCAGCTGAACCAAAGCATGACTCTCAAGGAATGTGAACAGGAGTGTTTGACGAAGTGCAATTGTACAGCATATGCAAATTCAGACGTCAGGAATGGAGGCAGTGGCTGTTTGATGTGGTTTGGCAATCTAGTTGATCTCAGAGAGTTTGTTTCTGATGATCAGCAAGTTATTTATTTACGTGTGCTAGGTAACTACATTAGTCAAATGACACTGTTACTTTCACTATTTTAGCTTTCAGTAGCAGGATCTTAAGAGTTGACAGTGACTTGAATTGAGACAGGTGTACCAGGAAATCAGAAGAAGAAAAGAAGGCTGCTAACAGTATTTGCAGCATTAGGCGCTGGGATTTTATTTAGCCTTGGCACTTGGTATATATTTCGGCAAAAGAGGAAAAAGAAGAAAAAGAATACAGGTAAGGACTATTACTCCATTTTTTCAAAAGCTAAATATTATATACTTGGTGATATAGAAGAATTGTATGTGTTAGAGATTTTAAAGATTCTCTGTTGTTCAGATTTGTATGGTTGCGTTCAATTCATTATTTTCTGATGACTGATTGCAGTTAGAGGAATGGAAACAGGAAAAGAAGACCTAGAACTACTAGTTTTTCGATTGGATGATGTTGTTGCTGCAACTGGTGATTTCTCTTCATCTAATAGAATCGGGGAGGGTGGATTTGGACCTGTCTACATGGTACAATTGATTAGCTTGTTGCTGTCATCCTAAATGAACAATTTCATTCTGATCTCCCGAACTAAAATGTTGCAGGGTCAATTGCCAAATGGACAACAAATAGCAGTGAAGAGACTGTCTAAGAATTCTGGCCAAGGTCTTGAGGAATTCAAGAATGAAGTGATCTTGATTTCCAAACTTCAACACAGAAATCTTGTCAGGCTTCTTGGATGCTGTCTTGATGGAGAAGAGAGGATGCTGATTTATGAGTATATGCCAAATAGGAGCTTGGACTACTTTATCTTCGGTATGATTTTCTTGATACTTTTATCAGCTAAGAAGAAACTAGGCATGTTTTGGTACAGAACTTGTGAAATGTAGCATTTCATGCATGCAGATCAGCATAGGAGGAGATTACTTTCTTGGAAGATTCGATTTGACATTGCAATGGGAATAGCTAGGGGGATTCTTTATCTTCACCAAGACTCCAGACTAAGAATAATTCATAGGGATCTCAAGGCGAGCAATATCTTGCTTGATTATGAATTAAAACCCAAAATTTCAGACTTTGGTATTGCCAAATCTATTGGAGTAGATCAAGTAGAAGGCAAAACAAAGAGAGTCATTGGAACATTGTAAGCCTTAAAAGCTTTTCATGATTGTAATATTCAGCTTTATAATACGAACAATCTTGTGGTTTCTGATGCAGCGGCTACATGTCACCTGAGTATGCTTTTAATGGGGAATACTCCGTAAAATCCGATGTCTTCAGTCTTGGCGTTCTCTTGCTGGAGCTTGTGAGTGGAAGAAAGAACAGGATACTTGATATTTCAGACCAGCATTTAAGTCTTCTGGGACAAGTATGAAAAAAAAAAAAAAAAGATTTTGTTTCTCTTATGAAATGTGTTTATTTCAAGTCATGGTGGGATCATTAAATGTTTCTTTCAAATTCTAGGCATGGTTATTATTGAAAGAAGATAAAGCTCTGCAGCTAGTGGATGAATGTTTGAAGGAAACAATTAATGCATCAGAAATTCTTAGATGCATTCATGTGGGACTGTTGTGTGTCCAGAAACTCCCTGAAGACAGGCCAACCATGGCAACAGTGGTATTCATGTTGAGCAACGAGGAAAGTCAATTGCCTGAACCAAAGCATCCTGGTTACTTCATGGAATCTACTTCACCTGAAATTTGTAAATCATGTGAGGAAAGAAGAGAATATGAAAATACTACAACAATGACATTGCCGGAAGCAAGATAAATAAGGAAGAAGCATGGCCAATCCTACCAGAATATGATAATATCACACTGGAGGCCTTTTTGGAATGAAATTTAATTGTTTTTTCTTATTAACCATTGGAAGGGTATTTGAAAACAGTTCAGATAGCACCCTGTTATTCTCATTGTATACATATTTACTATAACTCGGATAACATATTCTTATTTTAATTCTAATTTGATTGGATTGGAGATTTTCTGCTTAAATTGGATTCAGAAATGAGGATAATCATTCTTCTGAAAGTAAAAATCTCTGATGAATGAATGGTATTTTTTCTCCATTCCTAAATCGTCTCTGAAATATATATATATTTTTTTATTTTTTTTAATATATGTAAGTGATGAATTCGAAACTCAGATTTAATAATTAAAAAAAAAAAAACATTAGCAATGCAGATTACAGAGGAGCATTTTACCACATACAGCAGAAAAAAATGGGGTTGAATTTCATGTTCCACCCTAAAAAATTGAAGAAAAGTATGAGGCGCCGGCGACGACTACGAGACTAGGAAATTTCTCAACAACGACCGCAATTGAAAGTGTAAACTTATTTCAAAGCTCTATATTTAGCGATCAAAAAGATACCAAGGAATTTGAAGTCATTAGAAATCCTGTTTCCATTTTTCGTACGCACAGTGAGGGCGAATCTTTCTACAATGAATTTGTCAGTATCCATATGCTTTTACGCTTTGATCTCGTATTTTTTTCTTGGGTATGGGGAAGCTGGTGATTTGATCAACCAGAATGAGACTCTCACAGATGGTAAGACTCTAGTTTCCTCGAGCCAGAGGTTTGTGTTGGGTTTTTTCACTCCTGTTGATTCCACCGGAGCCAATCGTTATTTGGGAATATGGTACAAGAATTCTCCTGATATTGTTGTTTGGGTTGCTAATCGAGAATTTCCAATAACAGGTTCGGGTGGAGTTCTAGTGCTGAGGATGGACGGAAACCTTGTTCTACTCAATGGAACTAAGCAAATTGTTTGGTCGGCGAATTCTTCAAGTGTAGGTGAGGGTTTAGTCGCTCAACTTTTGAATTCTGGAAATTTTGTGGTTCGAAGTGGTAATAATATGGATAGACAGAGTTACGTATGGCAGAGCTTTGATTTTGTAAGCGATACACTTCTGCCAGGGATGAAGATGGGGTGGAACTTAACTAGTAGACAAGCTTGGTACCTGATATCTTGGAAAAATAAGAATGATCCTTCACCTGGAGAATTCAATTATGGGATAGATAACATAGGGCTGCCTCAGGTTACTGTCCGGAAGGGATTGAACAAGACATTCCGATCAGGAGCATGGAATGTGCTGCATCTTACTGGTACTGATTTGTTGTCAAGTTTGAAGCCTAATTTTGTTTCTGATAGTGAGACACTGTACTATACGTATGAATGGGCTGATGATTTGATTTTACCTAGGCTCGTTTTGAATGAGTCAGGCTTGGTGGAATTCTACTTGCAGAATGAAGGAACTTCTGAATGGACACTGGTGTACAAACTCAATGATGACTTCTGTGATGATTATGGAAAGTGTGGTCCTAATGGAATTTGCAGAATCAGTAAAATTCGAAACTGTGAGTGCTTGGAGGGGTTTGTGCCAAGATTTCAAAGAGAATGGGATGTTCTAAAGTGGGATGGTGGATGCATCAGGGAAATTCCATTAAATTGCTCGAATGGAGAAGGATTTATTAGGCTTAGAAATGTGAATATGCCAGACCTGCTGGAATTTCAGCTGAACCAAAGCATGACTCTTAAAGAATGTGAAAGTGAGTGTTTGAACAAGTGCAATTGTACTGCTTATGCGAATTCACATATTGCAAGATTTGGTGGTGGATGTTTGATGTGGTTTGGTGATTTAGTTGATCTCCGAGAATTTGTTTCTGACACTGAGCAAGATATTTATTTGCGTTTACCTGCTTCAGAATTAGGTAACTAAATTAGTCAAATGACATTTTTAACTTTCACTATTTTAGCTTTCAGTTGCAGGATCTCAAGAGTTGGCAGTGACTTGAATTGAGATTTGAGACAGGTTTAACAGGAAACCCAAAGAAGAAAAGACTACTGCTAACAGTATTTGCATCTTTAGGCGCTGGGATTTTACTTAGCCTTGGCACTTGGTACATATTTCTGCAACAGAAGAAGAAGAAAAGAGGTAAGGACCGTTACTCTATTTTTTCACAAGTAAAATATAATACTTGGTGATATAGAAGATTTGTATGGGTGTTAGAGATTTTAAAGATTCTCTGTCGTTCAGATTTGTAGGGTTGAATTCAATTTATTATTTTCTGATGACTGGTTGCAGTTAGAGGAATGGAAACAGGGAAAGAAGACCTAGAACTACCAGTTTTTCAATTGGATGCTGTTGTTGCTGCAACTGATTATTTCTCTTTGTCTAATAGAATTGGAGAGGGCGGATTTGGACCTGTCTACATGGTACCATTGATTACCATGTTGCTGTTTTCCTAAATGAATAATTTCATTCTGATCTCCCAAACTAAAATGTTGCAGGGTCAATTGCCAAACGGACAACAAATAGCAGTGAAGAGACTATCTAAGACTTCTGGGCAAGGTCTTGAGGAGTTCAAGAATGAAGTGATCTTGATTTCCAAACTTCAACATAGAAATCTTGTCAGGCTTCTTGGCTGCTGTCTTGATGGAGAAGAAAGGATGCTGATTTATGAGTATATGCCAAATGGGAGCTTGGACTACTTTATCTTCTGTATGATTTTCTTGATACTTATCAGATAAAAATAAAACTAAGAAGCTAAGGTTTGTTTTTGCATTATATATGTAACTTTGTGCGTGCAGATCAGCATAGAAGTAGTTTACTTTCTTGGACGATTCGATTTGACATTGCTATGGGAATAGCAAGAGGACTTCTTTATCTTCACCAAGACTCCAGACTCAGAATAATTCATAGGGATCTCAAGGCAAGCAATATCTTGTTAGATTGTGAATTACAACCCAAAATTTCAGATTTCGGTATTGCCAAATCTATTGGAGTAGATCAAGTAGAAGGAAAAACAAAGCGAGTTATTGGAACATAGTAAGCCTTAAAAGCCTTTCATCATGGTTGTAACATTCAAACTGTCTCTCTAATACAAACAATCCTGTGGTTTTTTATGCAGTGGGTACATGTCACCTGAGTATGCTTTTAATGGGAAATACTCAGTAAAATCCGATGTCTTCAGTCTTGGCGTCCTCTTGCTGGAGCTTGTGAGTGGCAGAAAGAACAGGATACTTGATATTTCAGACCAGCATTTAAGTCTTCTGGGACAAGTATGAAAAAAAAGAAAAAAACGTTTTTGTTTCTCTTATAAAATGTGTTTATTTCCAATTCATGGTGGGATCATTAAATGTTTCTTTCAAATTCTAGGCATGGTTATTATGGAAGGAAGATAAAGCTCTGCAGCTAGCGGATGAATGTTTGAAGGAAACAGTTGATGAATCAGAAATGCTAAGATGCATTCATGTGGGACTGTTGTGTGTCCAGAAACTCCCTGAAGACAGGCCAACCATGGCTACAGTGGTATTCATGTTGAGCAATGAGGAAGGTCATTTGCCTGAACCAAAACATCCCGGTTACTTAATGGAATCTACTTCACCCGAACTTGGTAAATCATGCGAGGAAAGACGAGAATATGAAAATACTACAACAATAACAATGCCTGAAGCAAGATAGAGAAAAGGAAGAAGCACGGCCAATCAAACTTGAGAGAAAAGGCAAACTTCATTTACTCACTGAAAATCTGCTTTCAAACTGTTTTTTCTTCTGTGATGAAATGAAACCAGTAGACAGATTAATTTGTGCAGGAGTTGGTGAAACAATGCCCACAATGTCATCACCATCTAGTCAGCCAGCAACATTACTGATTGAATAGTATCACCAAACAGGCACTGGATGCCTTTTAGGAATGAAATTAAATTAAAAAATTATTCTACTTTTTAGTTGTCTTTTCTTAATTATTAAACCAGCTGTAACCTTTAGTGATATATTATGTTTAATAATTGTTTTTTTTTTAAAAAAAAGTTATTTTTAGGATGAAAGAAAGATTCACCATAGAAAACAACTTATTGTAGAATTTCATGTTCCAGCCGACAAAATTGAAGAAAAATATGAGGTCGCTGGCCACGAGACGAGGAAATTTATCAACAACTACCGCAATTAAAAGTATCAATTTATTCGAAAGCTTTATATTTAGCTACACTAAGGAATTTGAAGTCATTAGAAATCCTATTTCCATTTTTCATACGCATATTGAGGGAAAATCTTTCTGCAATGAAGTTGTCATTATCCATCTGCTTTTACGCTTTGATCTCGTATTTTTTTCTTGGAAATGGGGAAGCTGGTGATTTGATCAACCAGAATGAGACCCTCACAGATGGTAAGACTTTAGTTTCCTCAAGCCAGAGATTTGTGTTGGGCTTTTTTACTCCTGTTGAGTCCACCGGCGCCAATCGTTATTTGGGAATATGGTACAAGAGTTCTCCGGATATTATTGTTTGGGTTGCTAATCGAGAATTTCCAATAACAGGTTCGGATGGAGTTCTAGTGCTGAGGATGGACGGAAATCTTGTTCTACTCAATGGAACTAAGCAAATTGTTTGGTCGGCGAATTCTTCAAATTCAGGTGAGGGTTTAGTTGCTCAACTTTTGAATTCTGGAAATTTTGTGGTTCGAAGTAGTAATGGTATGGATAGACAGAGCTACATATGGCAGAGCTTTGATTCAGTAAGCGATACACTTCTGCCAGGGATGAAGTTGGGGTGGAACTTAACTAGTGGGCAGACTTGGTACATGAGATCTTGGAAAAATAAGACTGATCCTTCACCTGGAGAATTCACTTTTAAGATAGATGTCAATGAGTTGCCTCAGTTTGCTGTTCGAAAGGGATTGAACAAGACATATCGCACAGGACCATGGAATGGTCTCCAATTTACTGGTAGTAATTGGTTGGCAAACCCCAATTTGAAGCCTACTTTTGTTTATGGTAATGAATTAGCGTACTATTTCTATGAATGGACTGATGATTCAATATCGCCTAGGCTTGTTGTGAATGAATCAGGCATGACAGAGTTCTACTTGCAGAATGAAGGATCTTCTGAATGGTCACTGGTGTACACACTCACTGATGACTTGTGTGATGATTATAGAAAGTGTGGTCCTAATGGAATGTGCAGAATCAGCAAATCTCCAATCTGTGAGTGCTTGGATGGGTATGTGCCAAGATTGCAAAGAGAATGGGATGTACTAAAGTGGGATGGTGGATGTATCAGGGAGATCCCATTAAACTGCTCAAATGGAGAAGGGTTTGTTAGGCTTAGAAATGTGAATATGCCAGACTTGCTGGGATTTCAGCTGAACCAAAGCATGACTCTTAAGGAATGTGAAAAGGAGTGTTTGAAGAAGTGCAATTGTACTGCGTATGCAAATTCAGACATCAGGAGTGGAGGCAGTGGCTGTTTGATGTGGTTTAGTGATCTTGTTGATCTCAGAGAGTACGTTTCTGACGGTCAGCAAGATATTTATTTACGTGTGCCTGCTTCAGAATTAGGTAGCTAAATTAGTCAAGTGACATTGTTTCTTTCACTATTTCAGCTTTCATTTGCAAGATCTTAAGACTTGTCAGTGACTTGAATTGAGATTTGAGACAGGTTTAACAGGAAACGCGACGAAGAAAAGACTGCTGCTAACTGTATTTGCACCATTAAGCGCTGGGATTTTACTTAGTCTTGGCACTTGGTATATGTTTCAGCAACAGAGGAAAAAGAAGAAGAAGAATAGAGGTAAGGACCATTACTCCATTTTTTCAAAAGTTAAATATAGTACGTCGGGATATAGAAGAATTGTATGTGTTAGAAATTTTCAAGATTCTCTATCATTCAGATTTGTATGGTTGAGTTCTGTTCCATTATTTTCTTATGAGTGGTTGCAGTTGGAGGATTGGAAAGAGGAAAAGAAGACCTAGAACTACCAGTTTTTCAATTGGATGATGTTGTTGCTGCAACCGGTCATTTCTCTTCATCTAATAGAATTGGGGAGGGTGGATTTGGACCTGTCTACGTGGTACCATTGATTGCCTTGTTGCTGTTTTCCTAAATGAAAATTTTTCATTCTGATCTCCTAAACTAAATTGTTGCAGGGTCAATTGCCAAATGGACAAGAAATAGCAGTGAAGAGACTGTCTAAGAATTCTGGGCAAGGTCTTGAGGAGTTCAGGAATGAAGTGATCTTGATTTCCAAACTTCAACATAGAAATCTTGTCAGGCTTCTTGGCTGCTGTCTTGATGGAGAAGAGAGGATGCTGATTTATGAGTATATGCCAAATAGGAGCTTGGACCACTTCATCTTCGGTATGATTTTCTTGATACTTTGTTATCAGCTAAGAAGAAACTAGGCATGTTTTGGTACAGAACTTACTAAATATAAAACTTTGTGCATGCAGATCAACATAGGAGCAGATTACTTTCTTGGAAGATTCGATTTGACATTGCTATGGGAATAGCGAGGGGGATTCTTTATCTTCACCAAGACTCCAGACTCAGAATAATTCATAGGGATCTCAAGGCGAGCAACATCTTGCTAGATTGTGAATTACAACCCAAAATTTCAGACTTCGGTATTGCCAAATCTATTGGAGTAGATCAAGTAGAAGGAAAAACAAAGCGAGTTATTGGAACATAGTAAGCCTTAAAAGCCTTTCATCATGGTTGTAACATTCAAACTCTCTCTCTCTAATACAAACAATCCTGTGGTTTTTTATGCAGTGGGTACATGTCACCTGAGTATGCTTTTAATGGGAAATACTCTGTAAAATCTGATGTCTTCAGTCTTGGCGTCCTCTTGCTGGAGCTTGTGAGTGGCAGAAAGAACAGGATACTTGATATTTCAGACCAGCATTTAAGTCTTCTGGGACAAGTATGAAAAAAAAGAAAAAAACGTTTTTGTTTCTCTTATGAAATGTGTTTATTTCCAATTCATGGTGGGATCATTAAATGTTTCTTTCAAATTCTAGGCATGGTTATTATGGAAGGAAGATAAAGCTCTGCAGCTAGCGGATGAATGTTTGAAGGAAACAACAGTTGATGAATCAGAAATGCTAAGATGCATTCATGTGGGACTGTTGTGTGTCCAGAAACTCCCTGATGACAGGCCAACCATGGCAACAGTGATAGTCATGTTAAGCAATGTGGATGTTCAATTGCCTCAACCAAAGCATCCCGGTTTCTTCATGGATTCCACTTCACCTGAACTTGTTAAACCGTGTGAGGAAAGACGAGAATATGAAAATACTACAACAATAACAATGCCGGAAGCAAGATAGAGAAAAGGAAGAAGCATGGCCAATCAAATTTGAGAAAAAAAAAAAGGCAAACTTCATTTTCTCCCTTCAAATCTGCTGTCAAAACTGCCTATAAGAGCTCATCATCATCTTCTAGCCGCCGAGCGCAACATTACCGATTGACTAGCATTACCAAACAGGAATTGGATGCCTTTTGTAATGATTAGATTTTATTTTATTTTTTTTTATATTTTTATCCCTTTCAATTTAATTTAATTAATTTTTTTATATTCACTAACAGTTGGACTAAATTGACCGAATGATAACAATTGTCATTCTATCAACTGTATAAAATTGTTAATGTCATTTTTTAAATTGTTTTTATGATTTTTATTTTTCTTCTTTATTATTTTGTCTTTTCAATTTCATTTTTTTTTCTTTCAATTTATATTGTTTAAATTACAAAAAAATTTAAAGTTTATTTATTCTGTATTTCTTTATTTTATTTTATATAAATATATATATAATATTTATTCATTTTAAAACTTGTACGAGTAACAATTAAATATATATTGAAACTATACTAAAGTAAGACTAAATTATGCTTTACCTATTTAATAGATTTAAATTCAATTTTTCCACCAACTTATGACGGCTTTTAACAGTCTCTTCTCTCGCTCGCAAAAATGGATAATTTTATATAATAATAAAATAATTTCATCTCACAGCCGTCAAATTTGAAAAAATGGAGGTCGCCGGAGACCGACGCGGGGAAATTTCTCAACAACAACTTCCGCTATTGAAATAATCAATTTCTGAAGTTCTATATTAACAATCTGAATACGGAAATGGAATTTGAAGTCATTATAAATCTTCATTCTCATTTTCCACACGCACTAATTGCAAATCTTCTGTAATGAATTTGTCATTATCCATCTGTTTTTACATTTTGATTTCGTGTTGTTTTCTAGAAACTGGGAAATCCGGTGATTTGATAGACCGGAATGAGACCCTCACTGATGGTAAGACTCTCGTTTCCTCAAACCAGAGATTTGTGTTGGGCTTCTTTACTCCCGTTGATTCTTCGGCTGGCACAAATCGTTACTTGGGAATATGGTATAAGAGTTCTCCTAATGTAGTTGTTTGGGTCGCTAATCGAGAATTTCCGATTTTAGGTTTCGGTGGAGTTTTAGTAATGAGGTTGGATGGAAACCTTGTTCTACTAAATGAGACCAAACAAATTGTTTGGTCGTCGAATTATTCAAGTTCAGCTGAGGGTTTAGTTGGTCAGCTTTTGAATTCAGGGAATTTTGTGGTTAGAAGTAGTAATAATAATATGGATAGAGAAAGCTACGTATGGCAGAGCTTTGATTTTCTGACTGATACTCTTCTGCCAGGCATGAAGCTGGGATGGAATTTAACTAGTGGTCATGCTTGGTACTTGAGATCTTGGAAAAATAAGAGTGATCCTTCACCTGGAGAATTTACTCTTAGGATTGACAACAATGGGCTTCCTCAGTTTGTTCTTCGGAAGGGATTGGGCAAGGCATTTCGCTCTGGAGCATGGAATGGAGTGCAATTTACTGGTACAAATTTGTTGGCAAATCCCAATTTGAAGCCTACTTTTGTTTATGATAATGATATACTGTACTATATGTATGAATGGGTCGATGATTCTATATTGTCTAGGCTTGTTTTGAATGAATCAGGGGTGCCAGAATTCTATTTGCAGAATGAAGGAACTTCTGAATGGTCACGAGTTTACACAGTCACTGATGACTTGTGTGATGATTATGGAAGGTGTGGTCCTAATGGCATTTGCAGAATCAGCAAAGCTCCTATCTGTGAGTGCTTGGAGGGATTTGTTCCGAGATTTCAAAGAGAATGGGATGTGTTAAACTGGGGTGGTGGATGTATCAGAAAGATCCCGTTAAATTGCTCGAATGGAGAAGGATTTGTTAGGCTTAAAAATGTGAATATGCCGGATCTCATGGAATTTCAGCTTAACCGAAGCATGACTCTTGAGGAATGTGAAAGTGAATGTTTGAAGAACTGCAGTTGTACTGCTTATGCAAATTCAGACATCAGGAGTGGTGGCAGTGGCTGTTTGACATGGTTTGCTGATCTAGTTGATCTCAGAGAGTTCGTTTCTGACAGTGAGCAAGATATTTATTTACGTTTTCCTGTTTCAAAATTAGGTAACTGAATTAATCAAATGACATTGTTTCTTTCACTATTTTAGCTTTCAGTTTCAGGATCTTAAGACTTGGCAGTGATTTGATTTTGAGACAGGTTTAACAGGAAATCGGAAGAAGAAAAGACTGCTGCTAACTGTATTTACTGTAGTAAGTGCTGGGATTTTACTTTGCCTTGGCACTTGGTATGTATTTCAACAATGGAAGAAGGAGAAGAATAGTGGTAAGGTTCATTACTTTATTTTTTCACAAGTTAAATATAATACTTGGTGATACAGAAGATATGTATTAAGAGATTCTAAAGATTCTCTGTCATTCAGATTTGTATGGTTGAGTTCCATTATTTTCTTGTGAGTGGTTGCAGTTGGAGGATTGGAAACAGGGAAAGAAGACCTAGAACTACCAGTTTTTCAATTGGATGATGTTGTTGCTGCAACTGGTTATTTCTCTTCTACTAACAGAATTGGAGAGGGCGGATTTGGACCTGTCTACATGGTAGTACTATTTATTACCTTGTTATTGTTTTCTTAAATGAATAATTTCATTTTGATCTCCCAAACAAAAATGCTGCAGGGTCAATTGTCAAACGGACAAGAAATTGCAGTGAAGAGGTTATCTAAGAATTCTGGGCAAGGCCTTGAGGAGTTCAAGAATGAAGTGATCTTGATTTCCAAACTTCAACATAGAAATCTTGTCAGGCTTCTTGGCTGCTGTCTTGATGGAGAAGAGAGGATGCTGATATATGAGTATATGCCAAATGGGAGCTTGGACTACTTTATCTTCGGTATGATTTTCTTGATACTTATATCAGCTAAGAATAAAACTACGAAGTTAAGGTTTGTTTTTGGATTAAATATATAACTTTGTGCATGCAGATCAACATAGGAGCAGATTACTTTCTTGGAAGATTCGATTTGACATTGCTATGGGAATAGCAAGAGGACTTCTTTATCTTCACCAAGACTCCAGGCTAAGAATAATTCATAGGGATCTAAAGGCGAGCAACATCTTGCTAGATTGTGAATTACAACCCAAAATTTCAGACTTCGGTATTGCCAAATCTATTGGAGTAGATCAAGTAGAAGGCAAAACAATGCGAGTAATTGGAACATAGTAAGCCTTAAAAGCCTTTCATCATGGTTGTAACATTCAAACTCTGTCCCTAATACTAACAATCCTGTGGTTTTTGATGCAGTGGGTACATGTCACCTGAGTATGCTTTTAATGGGAAATACTCTGTAAAATCTGATGTCTTCAGTCTTGGTGTCCTCTTGCTGGAGCTTGTAAGTGGCAGAAAGAACAGGATACTTGATATTTCAGATCAGCATCTGAGTCTTCTGGGACAAGTATGAAAAAAAAAAAAACGTTTTTGTTTCTCTTATGAAATGTGTTTATTTCCATGTCATGGTGGGATCATTAAATGTTTGTTTCAAATTTTAGGCATGGTTATTATGGAAGGAAGATAAAGCTCTGCAGCTAGTGGATGAATGTTTGAAGGAAACAATTGATGCATCAGAAATTCTTAGATGCATTCATGTGGGACTGTTGTGTGTCCAGAAACTCCCTGAAGACAGGCCAACCATGGCAACAGTGATAGTCATGTTAAGCAATGTGGATGTTCAATTGCCTCAACCAAAGCATCCCGGTTTCTTCATGGAATCCACTTCACCTGAACTTGTTAAACCAAGTGAGGCAAGTCAAAGACCAGAACGTGAAAACACTACAACAATGACAATGCCGGAAGCAAGATAGAAAAAGAGAATCATGGCCATCAAAAACATCAGAAAAAAGGCAAATTTTCTCTTGCTCGCTCTCTGAACATACTATTAGTGATTAAATGAAACCAGAAAACTGCTGGCCCTTTTTTCTTTTTTTTTGAGAAATTCTTTGTTTGGTTAGCCCATTTTGTAAGGGGCTTATCCAACCTGTGACTTGGAAGAGTATAGAAAATTCTTTCCTAGTATTTTATAATATCAAGTAATAAATCATTTTATTTAATATTTGATCTGATTTTAAGGTCTTTTTCAACCTTGCATTTTTATAAACAAAATTGACATCCATCTCCATTTCCTTACCACTTTTTTCCACATCTATATAATTAAGATATTTAATAAATTGTCTTAAAATTATAATTAGAATTATTTTGGAAAAGTCAAGTTGGTTTAGGAAATATAAAAATATGTTTGTTTTGACAAAATTCATGGTTCTTGTTTTATTGATAATATTCGGGATGATTACAAAGATAGAATGTGGCCTCTATATATAACAAAAGTCATGCACAATAATAGGAGATAAAAAATGAATGAAAATAATTATGGAGCAATAATCTTGGAACGACAAATCAGGAGAGAATATTGTACAATAAATGTTTCATATTCTTCCATTCTATACTCCCCCTCAAGTTGGAGCATGAAGGTTTCGAACACCCAACTTGCACAGCAGGAAACAGAGTGAGTTAGCCCCTAAGGCTTTTGTAAGAACGCCAACAATTTGATTTTTGGTGGCAGTAGGCATGGGGCATATCTCTATAGAGTCAACTCAAGTAGCAGTCCATTTCGACGTGTTTGGTACGTTCATGAAAAACCGGGGTTTTCTCTATGTGACGAGCAGCTTGATTGTCACAAAACAACTGGGTCGGTCCGACAAGGGCCATGTCAAGCTCGCTTAAAAGCCATCGCATCCACAAGATTTCACCAACAGCATTAGACATGGCTCGATATTCAGCTCTGCTGATGATTTGGAGACAACCGACTGCTTTTTGGTCCTCCAAGAAGCAAGTAACCAGTTCTGGACCATCTAGTCATTGGACATCCTAACCAATCGGAGTCACAATAAGCTAAGAGGTTCGCCCCGCCTTCTTTAGAAATGAGAATACCTTGTCCCGGAGTTTCCTTCAAATAACGCAAGACACGAGTAGCAGCCTCCATGTGAGTTTGTCTAGGATCATTGACGAATTGACTTAAAATGTTCACCGCATAAGCTATATCGGGTCTTGTAGCTTGCAAATAAAGAAGTCTCCCAATCAATCTACGGTATTGATTAGCATCGACACGAGGTTCCTTGTCGCACATATCAAGTTTCAAGTTTTGTTCCATGGGAAAAGAACTTGGTCTACAGCCTGTCATGCCAACATCTTCAAGGATGTCCAATGTGTATTTTCGTTGACTTAAAATGATACCTTCGTTAGTTTTAGCAACCTCAATGCCAAGAAAATATTTTAAGGGTCCAAGATCTTTGATGCTAAATCGCTTATCCAGGAAAGCTTTGGTTGCTTGTATTTCGCTCGAGTCATTTCCCACAAGAACAACGTCATCGACATAAATGAGTGCCGCAACAAAAGTTTTATTTTCTTTGAAAATGAAGAGAGAATGATCGGCGGGAGTTTGCTTGAAACCAATTTCTAATAAAGAATGAGTGAACTTTTGATACCAATTTCTTGAAGCTTGCTTGAGACCGTACAAGGATTTCTTGAGTTTGCATACCCTATTGTCATCTTGTTTCCCAAAACCTTGGGGAATCTTCATGTACACATCTTCATGCAAGTCACCATGCAAAAATGCATTGTTCACATCAAGTTGATGAATGCGCCAATCACGCTTCACGACCACGGTCAAAAGGGTGCGTACCGTCACTAATTTTGCAATTGGGGTAAAAGTTTCGTGGAAATCAACCCCTTCCATCTGTGTGAAGCCTTTAGCCACAAGACGTGCCTTGTATCATTCAACATCTCCATTTGGCTTGTACTTGATCTTGTAAACCCATTTTGAATCAATCGCTCGCTTTCCTTTTGGTAGCTCTTCCAAAGACCAAGTCTCATTTTCTTCAAGAGCTTGGATCTCTTGTTTCATGGTTGCGATCCACTTGACATCTTTCACGGCTTGCTTGAAATGTTTAGGCTCATTATTTGTGGTAATGGCCGTCAGGAAAGCTTAGTCAGTGTTAGTAAATTTATCATAAGAAATAAAATGTGCTAAGGGATGTACCGTGGAGGAGTCTTGATGGAGCCATGATTTTGTATGGTCTAATGATGGGGGTAGGTTGACTTCAAAACCATCAAGTCGCGCAGGTCGTGATTTACTTCTTATTGGTCTGTCATTTGTGGGCCCATGCGTTTCATTAGTAGTTTCAAACCCTATTTCATGTTGGTCATCATAAACGGGCTCATTGGTGTTGTTGGGCTGATGTTGGTTCGCTTGGTTTGGACTGGATGTGGCAAGCCCATTGGTGTCTTCATTTGGCCCAGATAGATCTGGACCATCATGAGTTTCTTGTGGCTCATTTTCGGAAATAAGAGAAGTGGGGAGGGCTTCATTGGGCCGAGTTTGATTTGGCTCACCATTGTCTATATCCCATCTTTGAGGTAAAATAAAAATTTCTTCTTTCTCAGTAATGTCTCGAGCAAAAGGGAAAATATTTTCTAGAAATTTGACATCTCTAGAGGTCACCATTTTGCCATGTTGGAGATCATAGACTTTGTATCCTTTGGTTATGGGAGGATACCCAAGAAAAACACCCGGTCTCCCCCTCACTTCAAACTTATCTTCTTTGGTCTCAATACTCCTATAGTAAGCCAGACAACCAAAAACCTTCAAATGATCATGGTCGGGTTTTGAGTTGTGTAAAATTTGATAGGGTGTTTTATTCTCAATCACTTCAGATGGTAAACAGTTTATAACATGTGTTGTTGTTAAAACACATTCTCCCCAAAATTTTATGGGTAGATTCGCCTCAAATTTTAAGATGCGTGCTGTTTCTAACAGGTGCCGGTGTTTTCATTCCACTACACCATTATGTTGTGGTGTGTGTGGATAGGAAGTTTCTAGCAGAATCCCTTCCTTCGCATAAAAATCAAGCATTTTGTTTGAAACAAATTCCCCACCATTGTCACACCTTATTCTTTTGATATCCTTCTCAAATTGGACTTTAACCATTTTGTGAAAATCTACAAGACAAATACTTGCTTGATCTTTGTGTTTGAGAAGGAAAACCCACACAAAACAGTTAAAATCATCAACTATTGTTAAAAAATAGTTCACATGTGTGAGAGACGGTGTGTGATATTTGCCCCATATATCACAATGTATTAATTCAAAACAAGCATTTGTCTTAGTAACACTAGTTAGAAACGACAATCTTGCAAATTTAGCTTTAACACATGAATCACAAAAATCCTTATTATCCAAAGAAGTGTTTTTGAAAAAATCCAAATGACATAATTTAGAAGTTGAGGGGTGACCTAATCTCTTGTGCCACATACTTTGAGTAGTCATCATAGCATGCTGCTTGGTTTCAAACATCCCCATCTTGTAGAGACCATTCTCGCAATCACCCGCTCCAATCAATGTCCTCGAACACAAGTCCTGTATGGTACAAAATTCAGGAAAAAATGTAATAGCACATTGAAGTTCTTTAGACAATCTACTAACAGAAAGCAAGTTGCATTTAAATTTTGGGACATGAAGCACTTCTCTAATTATCACCTCACTTGGAAGAGCACAATCTCCTCTTCCTTCGACAGATACAGCCTCACCATTTGGTATAGTAACGGGGGCTCATAACGTCTTTTTCTTTTGTTTTTAAGCAAGGAATCATCATAAATAATATGCTCGGTAGCGCCCGAGTCGACTATCCATTTGCCTTCTTTTTCCATGTTACCTGCCAAATTTGTTTTGGGTCCGATTTCTTCTATTTATTCCCGAAAAGCTTCACAAATTGTTGGTATTGAAAATCCCTTAATCCTGTAATTGGACTCTTTTCTCCTTCAACACACGCTGCCGACGGCTTGGGCTTGTCCTGCTTACCTTTTCCCGGCCACCACTTCGGGTAACCTGTGCGTTTAAAACAACCTTCCTTGTTGTGCCCATCCTTTCCACAAAAGGTACAATGTTCCACCGGTTCACTGCTGCTCCGTTTCACGTCCTTCTGTTTCGAACGATTTTGGGGCTGATTAGGGTCGCGCCTAGCAGGAACATGTGCTTGGAAGGCGACCGATTGAGACAAGGGCCTATTAGTTCATGTAATGGCACGCTGCTGCTCATCCTCGGCCACGAGGTGGTAATCATTCCCAAGGGATGGTGTAGGATTCATGGCGAGGATCTGTGTTCTAATAGTCCCGAACTCCGCGTCCAGACCAAGTAAAAACTCATAAAGCCTCTCCTTGTCTTTTAGTTCTTGAAGCTTCTTTCCTGTTTCACAAACACAGCCACTGTAGTTACATTTTGGGACGGGTAGAACACTTTGGATCTCATCCCAGATCCCGCGAAGTTTCGTATAATAAGCCGAGACAAACGTTCCTTCTTGTTTAGTGAACGTGAGTGATCGCTTTAACTCATACGCCCTAGGTGCGTTCACTGTCTCGAACCGCTCCTTTAGATCCACCCAGATTTCACGAGCCGTCATGGCGTTTTTAGGCTGGTTCTGATCTCTTTTCCATAGTCGTATGTAACCATCCTTGATCATAGTGATATGCATAAATCATACCACATTTTTAGCATGTTTTTAGGCATAATTTAGGGTGAAATTGATGGTAAATCGTTCTTAATTGATTGTTATTAACTCAATTTCACAATTTTTGTGATTTTGGAAGTGTCAGGTGAAAAGTAGAAGAAAATGGCAAATTTTGGGGCAAAAACGTAATTTTCAGAAGTTTGGAAGTCGGGATGGGCGTCCCGAAGTCAGGATGGGCGTCCTGACCTGGTCAACAGGCCAGGACGGGCATCCAGGACTCAGGATGGCTGTCCTGACTTGGTCAATAGGCCGGGACGGGCGTCCCAGATCCAGGACGGGTGTCCCGAGCCGCAGTTCAGAATCCCATATCGAAATTTTGAGAGAAAATCACCCAGCTCCCCTACTATAAATACCCCAGGCATTCCTCAGCTGAATTCATTCCTCTCCACTCGATTTGAGTCATTTAGTGACTTTAAGTATACAGTTTTCCATAGTATACAAGTCACTTAGCAACTCAGGTTTTAGTATAGGTTTATTTATATTCTTAGATAGTGTCTCGTGTTCTTTGTTTCTGAGATTCTGTCTCAGATCCTAGGATACGACTAGATAGGTTCGTTTTTGGTATTCATAGAATACCCGGGGTTTCGTTAGGAGATCCTAAGAGGGCTCTAGGCGTTCGAAGAGTCAGTCAACAAGGTTGTGCTTAAGCTGGGTATTAAGGTAAAGTCCAGCTACTAGGCTGAGGAAGCGTCCTCCGAAGGTTCTGTCGAGCAGTCCAACATATACAAGCAGTTGCTCCATCAGCGAGACTACGTAAAGGGTGAATACTTTATGGCATCAGTCCCCCTATCCCTCTCTTTATATGTCTGTACTGTGTTCGTCCAAACATTTATTATGTCTATTGGATTATGATTTTATGAATATTTGTTATGCATGTTGAAGTACTTTATGATTTTCCGGAAATGGCCACCAGCTTAACTTTCATTATGTCTACATGTCTAATGTAGTTTCTTTTAAACTAAATGTAGAGTTATAGACAATTCCTAACCTTGGTCTAATCATAACCTGTTTAATTTAACAGGCATTAATTTAGGACTTCCCCGTCGGGATGCATTAATGTCTGCCATATTAGATGAAATAACCTATAGATCACCATGTTTGTTAGAGTAGTCTAAGTAGGCTGAGTTTGTGTGTTTATGCCGGCGTTAGGGCGAGCGGCATGATCCCCTAAGTGACAGAAGGCTTTCATGGATGCCTTTAGCTCGAACCGTGAGTAGGGTCGTCATTAAGGTAGGGCGGTTTATCAGGTAACTCAGATGTGGTACACCTTTAGACTCAATACATAGTTGCAATCATAGTTGCAATCTAGGCCAAGATATATCTAAAATACTCGAAGATAGGTCAATCAACATGTAAGAATAGTATAACATAGAATCAGGACATTATCTGTAAAACACTTTTAGGCTTAAATAGACTTAAACCTAGTGGAGAATGAATCACCCTCTCATCAAAGATATTGATGAACAATTGCATAACTGGATCATAAGATAATAGTTAGGATAAGAGGATAATTACTACTAAGCCGTTACCGCTTCCCTGGGAGTATGATATTTGATTTAATTAAAATCGTAGATACTTTCCAACAGACTAGCTACACGATAGGTACTCTGCCTTAGGTTCTGATTGATTAAGTGACAATATAGAGACTAAATGTGATAATTAGTCAGGCTAAGTCCTTAATTACTCATAATCAACATAGGGTAAAACAACACTTATTTTAGTAGATCAGTCGGAACGTCATCAGATTTTTGGCGCCGTTGCCGGGGAAATATCATAATGAATTTAGGATTATTGGCCACAATTCTAGAAGCTTATGATAGGTAACGGTAGTAACCTAGACCTTAGACCTAACACTTATTTTATGCTAGTTAAACAATCAATTTCCGAAATATAGGGTTATCATAACTAATTGATTTTAGATATTATCTGAAATTAAGACATTTAGGATAATCAAATTTTAGAAAATTATTCTAAAACCATATTGAGGAAATTTAACTACTTTCTAAATAAAATATAAAAAGAAAAAAATGTTAAAAATTTAAAATCCCGAAAAATATGTTTCTTACTTTTTTTTCTATTTTGTTTTATTTATGTCTTTGTTATTCCTAACCAGGCTTTACACTCATAGATGAAGAGAACAAGAGCAGCTACAAATCAAGCAAAGAAAATAGAAAACCCTGACACTCCAGGTCGAAAGAAGACGAAACCAGAAGGACCATCTACGCCTGAACCAGAAATACCACGGGAGAACCCTCCTCCACAACCTATAGAAATAAACTCAAGCCTAGACACCAGTGACTTAGTGAGAAGATTACTGAACACCCGTGAGCCCAGTCCCACGGAAGAAGATCCTTCTGAAGGCACCTTTCCTCCGAGAGAAGAACCTCAAAGATCTCCAGTTCACACTCTTGCCCAGAGAGTTCCTAGAAATCCACCACCCCTTGACCAAACCCAAAACTCACAAACATCTCCTGAATACACTCCAACGCCTAACGAGCACACCCCTTCATCCGGGGGAAGTACTAACGGTTCTCATTCAGTTTTGTCCATGCAGATAGATACTTTGGCTCAAAGGATCTACGAGATGGATCAAGGAATTGCGAGTAGACTGTGTCATTCAGAACAGAGTATCCTGAATATCACAACCAATATGGACAGACTCAGGGTCACAGTAAGTCTCCAGGAAAGCCAAGGTGCACAGATACTCCAGGAGTTAGCTGACATAAGAAATGAGCAGGGCAGGCAAAGGGAGGAGATGAGAGCCATGCGCATAGAGATGCGAACCATGCAAGCAGAAATGCGAGAGATCAGAAATAAGGGCCATTGAAAAAGGGAAGATTCTTTTTACTCTTCTTTTCAGCAAATAAATTGTTTGAACTAAAAATTAAATAAATGACCCCTACTTTTTATTTTCAAACTTTTTTTTTAAAATGGTCTTTTATTTTATTCAGTAATTTTTCTTCAAACATTTTATTTTTCAAATTCTTTATGAAAAACAAATGTGTTACGAATACAGTTTATTTTTTCAGTAATAAGTTGTATAAACTTAATCTTTTGTTCTTCTATAATTCTTGCTGAATAGAGGTTAGGATATGATTAGGGTAGTTATGATTTTCGAAAAAGAGGTTGAGAAACTTTTGCAAAGAGTTTTTAACAACTTATGAATTAGATAGGTTAAACATGAAGACTTGTTAAATATTATGATTGTATTTTGTGTACTAAGATTTGCAGGAAATTATGAAAAAAAAATCAGGAAGTGGCATGCATCCCGAGGCAACCCGGGACAGGCGTCCCGAAGGCCGCCCCTTCTACAAATATGCTATTTTTCTTCATTTTCTCTAAAACCAACCACCAAAAATTCATCTCTCTACAAAATTCTCTCCACCTTCTCTCTACAAATTTTTGGCAACTTCCCGAAGTTTCAAAATTCGAATTTCCCTCCAAAATTTGAACTTTTAAATTTCCTTCCAAAATTCGAATTTCCCGCCAAAAATTCAAAATCCTTCCCTAACCAAAATCCATCCTTCCGAATTCAAATTCACCTCCAGAATTCGAATTCGAATCTTCTTTCCCGCCTAAATTCTCAAAGTCTCTCGAACGTTCTCAACCAAATGGCTCTCAAACGCGCTCGTATCACTTCTTCCATGACCGTCACATCTGTGACACACCCTTTTATGCTTTTTCCCTCCATTCCAGCATACCAGGAAAGATCTCATGGATATATCGAACGCACCATACTGGTTGGCAGAACGCTTGACTGGGCAGCAGTACAGACACTAGGAGTTGAGCAGGAGGTCTGACGCATACTCGACGTACTACCCTACAATCGAGTCTTCATCGTCACTGAGTCGACCTACCTCGAGCTGGTATGTGAGTTCTATGATTCATTTACATTCCAGCAGGAGCACATCACATTCCTTCTGGGTGGAATGAATCGATCGATGAGCATGGCCGAGTTCGGCATCGCCTTGGGTATCTGGCAGAGGGACGAGCTGGATACGCCCGACTACACCACAGCAGTTCGAGACTTCACTTCTGCAGATGTCTCCACCGCTTGGGCTCAGATTTGTATGACGGGTGCTCCCTACCAGCATGGCTTTGCGAAAGCCACAGGTATTCATCCTGCTCTTCGCTATTTACATACCATTATAGCACACACTCTGTCAGGACGTCGGGCGGCCCCCGAGAATGTCACCCAGATGGAGACATTCCTCCTGGCCAACATGCATATGGGTTCTACAGTAGAGATGGCTAGACTCATTACTGTCATCATGCGGGGTTTCGCTACAAACACTCGGAAACAGTGTTTGGGGCTCGGGCCGTTCATCACTAGGATAGCCCACTACTTGGAGTTGGACATCGAGGGCTCGGAGCTGAACTAGGTTGCCCCGACCACCATTCCTACGGACCTTACCATTCTACGGAACATGGGGATGGTCGTACGGGATGCAACTGGGTGCTACTCCATCCACACGGAGCAACAAGGACAGGCATCGACACCGGGATCGGTCCCAGCACATATACCTCCGACCGAGACATTCGTTCCACGCACTGCCTTTGAACGGCATATGTCGCACGAATTGGCGGAAGTTTCAGCCCGACATAGCTGGGATATGGAAAGAATCGAGAGGCGGATGTCGATGATGGATGATAGAATCGCCATGAACACCAGCAGGTTCGAAGAGATCTTTCAGCAAAACTCCCGACTAGTTGAAGACCCAGAGGTCTACTTTTCGACAGACTTCCGTCCACCCGACGACGATGAGCCGGGTTCTTAGTTTTTATTTTCCTTTTCTTTTTATTTCTTTTGTTGCTTTTTCTCTATGTGTGTGATCATGTCTGGGCTGTATGAAATATGAATCTCTGTATGACGTTGATTGATATGACATAACAACATTTGTTTCTTTTACTATATTTTGTTATTTCATTTATTGTTTTATTTTCTTTCTTACCCTTAGTTAGTCGAATAAGTGTGGTGTAAGAGTTTTCTGTTTTGTTTTTATTCCTTCTTGTTTTCAAATAAGTGTGGGGTAATTTAGATATGCATGAACACTGAGGACAGTGTCAGACTTAAGTGTGGGGTAGCAATGCATGCACTGTAGTAGAGAAAAAAATTTTGCATGTTTTTCCCGTATTTTCACACCCTTCCAAAAAAAATTCAAAAATTTTCACTTTTTCACTCTTCAAAATGCAGTATGATTGGTAAAGAATTGCTGATATCTATGATATGTAGGTATACTGTTATGATTAGTAGGAGACAACGTGATGACTTTCTTGAACTTATCAATTAGGAATAGGGAATTCCTGATAATTGAGCACAACTTAGTTTGGATTAGAGACCTCAGCCAAATACCTTTTCAAAACTTAACTAGATAAGATTAGACCAGTGGAGGATGTATTGGCAATCAAAATGACTAGATGATGCTCTGAGTTGAAAGTGAAAAGAAAAAAAGAGAGTTAATTAAATAGGGTAGTTTGCAAGCGGCCTTTGCTACTCGAGCACCACTCCTTAGGGGAACTTAAAGCCTGATGCCCTAAGGTCATGTAGGTCTGGGAGTCATCGGAGTGGGACTCGCTACATGGGTAGTTAAAGTTGACGTGTGAAAGCAGACACAAATACCCTAAAAAATCAATAAAAGAGAAAAATCACTAAATGCTTAATTAAAAATCTGGTCACCAAGGCTCAGAACTCAGAAAGTTGTTTGTTGTTAGTATGTTTAGCAACGGGTCGAAGTATTATCTGGTAATAGTCGAGATGAGAGTATATTGTGTTGATTATCTAGTCTAGACTAGTACACACACTACACATCAGGAAGACCTTGACTAAGAAAAGAGTTCAATCTAGTTATTAAGTTGTTAAACCTGCTTGACCATGATAATCTACAAGAGACATTTGAGACCTTGTCATAGCAACTTAACCAGTCAGACTTGTGTTGTGAATTATTTGATTCAGTGAAGAATTTTGGATTAAAAACATGACTAGAAATTTTAAGTGACTGCACCTATGATTTAAAATCACTAACTTCAGGTAGACTTTGCTTGAGGACAAGCAAAAAGCTAAGTGTGGGGTTACATGATATGCATAAATCATATCACATTTTTTGCATGTTTTTAGGCATAATTTAGGGTGAAATTGATGGTAAATCATTCTTAATTGATTGTTATTAACTCAATTTCACAGTTTTTGTGATTTTGGAAGTGTCAGGTGAAAATTAGAAGAAAATGGCAAATTTTGGGGCAAACACGTGATTTTCAGAAGTTCAGAAGTCAGGATGGGCGTCCCGAAGTCAAGATGGGCATCCTGACCTGGTCAACAGGCCGGGACGGGTGTCTCAGATCCAAGACGGGCGTCCCGAGCCGCAGTTTAGAATCCCACATCGAAATTTTGAGAGAAAATCACTCAGCTCCCCTACTATAAATACCCCAGGCATTCCTCAGTTGAATTCATTCATCTCCACTCGATTTGAGTCATTTAGTGACTTCAAGTATACAGTTTTCCATAGTATACAAGTCACTTAGCGACTCAGGTTTTAGTATAGGTTTATTTATATTCTTAGACAGTGTCTCATGTTCTTTGTTTCTGAGATTCTGTCTCAGATCCTAGGATACGACTAGATAGGTTCGTTTATGGTATTCATAGAATACCCGGGGTTTCGTTAGGAGATCCTAAGAGGGCTCTAGGCGTTCGAAGAGTCAGTCAACAAGGTTGTGCTTAAGATGGGTATTAAGGTAAAGTCCAGTTACTAGGCTGAGAAAGCATCCTCCGAAAGTTCTGTCGAGCAGAGTCGGGTCAAACAGTCCAACATATACAAGCAGTTGCTCCATCGGTGAGACTAAGTAAAGGGTGAATACTTTATGGCATCAGTCCCCCTGTCCCTCTCTTTATATGTATGTACTGTGTTCGTTCAAACATTTATTATGTCTATTGGATTATGATTTTATGAATATTTGTTATGCATGTTGAAGTACTTTATGATTTTCTGGAAATGGCCACCAGCTTAACTTTCATTATGTCTACATGTCTAATGTAGTTTCTTTTAAACTAAATGTAGAGTTATAGACAATTCCTAACCTTGGTCTAATCATAACCTGTTTAGTTTAACAGGCATTAATTTAGGACTTCCCCCTCGGGATGCATTAATGTCTGCCATATTAGATGAAATAACCTATATATCACCATGTTTGTTAGAGTAGTCTAAGTAGGCTGAGTTTGTGTGTTTATGCCGGCGTTAGGGCGAGCGGCATGATCCCCTAAGTGACATAGGGCTTTCATGGATGCCTTTAGCTCGAACCGTGAGTAGGGTCGTCATTAAGGTAGGGCGGTTTATCAGGTAACTCAGATGTGGTACACCTTTAGACTCAGTACATAGTTGCAATCTAGGCCAAGATATATCTAAAATTCTCGAAGATAGGTCAATCAACATGTAGGAACAGTATAACATAGAATCAGGACATTATTTGTAAAACACTTTTAGGCTTAAATAGACTTAAACCTAGTGGAGAATGAATCACCCTCTCATCAAAGATATTGATGAACGATTGCATAACTGGATCATAAGATAAGAGTTAGGGTAAGAGGATAGTTACTACTAAGTCGTTACCGCTTCCCTGGGAGTACAATATTTGATTTAATTAAAATCGTAAATACTTTCCAACAGACTAGCTACACGATAGGTACTCTGCCTTAAGTTCTGATTGATTAAGTGACAATATAGAGACTAATGTGACAATTAGTCAAGCTAAGTCCTTAATTACTCATAATCAACATAGGGTAAAACAACACCTATTTTAGTATATCAGTCGGAACGTCATCACATAGCATCACATCTCATCCAGGGCATGTAGTCGGATGATTCCTCTTCCTGTTTCTTGATCGTGCCATTGATGAAGCCAACCTTATTTTTGGTGAATAGGAAATTGAGCATTTCCTGAGACCAATCTGCGTAGTTCCCGTACGTGAGCATATCGTTTACGTGCATCTGCCTTGGGTAATCGGAATGATGGAGATAGTAAGGAGAATCATGATCGATTCCTCCTTCTTTGGTCTTGCCCGCTGATTATCATTATCACCGGCCATTTATAGGGTTTGGTTTTGATCGGAGGATCTTCACAAAGACCGCTCTGATACCATAACAAAATTCATGATTCTTGTTTTATTGATAATATTCGGGATGATTACAAAGACAGAATGTAGCCTCTATATATAACAAAAGTCATGCACAATAATAGGAGATAAAAAAGGAATTAAAATAATTATAGAGCAATAATCTTGAAACAATAAATCAGAAGAGAATATTGCACAATAGATATTTCATATTCTTCCCTTCTATATGTTTAATATAATGAAGGATTAGTTTATTAACAGTTTTTCATGTATTCTTTAATTATATTATATTTGAATTAACAGTTTAAATATAATTATTTTAAATCAATTCGATATAATTACATACAAATAATAAAATATGAGGTGTCCAGTTGAAAAACTTAAAAAAAAAAGAGAAAAAAGAAAGACTTAAGTTGAGGTCAATGGGCTGGCTGACTAAATGGGCCACCACTACGAATTTGAATTATAAAAATAAAAATAATAATAATAAAATGATGAGGTAATCTCTGATTTTATTCTCCGCCGTCTATATCAAACCTGGACGAATGCGAAGAAAGACAAAAAAATAAAATCAAAGCTTCTGTTTCTCTCTATAGAGACAGCCAGAAAAATTCTCCAAACCTGGGAGCGTGCATGCACGCGCTCTCTATCTCTCCTGTAGGAGAAAAAAAAATCACTTCTCAGGTTCCTTTTGTTTGTCGTTCTTGTTTTTTTAGAGATTGAATTAATATATATATACATGAACTTGAATTTTTTTCAGAAGGTTATCCAGATTTTTTCCCAGAAAAAAAAAGGGGATTTTTTCTTTTTCTTTTAATGTTTTGGCTTTTTTTTTCTTGTTGTCTCTTGCTCAAGAAATCTAGTTTTTTTTTTTTGGATTGTTTAAGGTTCTCATTCTGTATAAGCGAATGCATTCTTGATTTGATGTTATTTTTTTATTTTCTTTACGGTTGTTTTATATCTTTGGGGGGGGGGGGGGGGGGCTGAAGTTTTTGTCGCTTGTTTCTGAACTAAAAAAATTTTATATATATATATATAATTCAAATTTAGTTTTGCATATCTGAAAAGATTTGTATAAAAGAAATTGTATCTTTTTTGAAGATTCTATAGAACTTTCTGTGTATTTTCAAAAACATTTGACAGGTTTCCTTCCTTCTTTTTTTTTTTTTTTTTTTTTCCTTTCTCTTTTTTGTTTGTTCTCTTGGGTTTGTTTGGAGGGCAAGGCATTGTTTTATATATATATATATATATCATATTTCCTTCCCTTTTTAATGGGACTTTTGTTAAATTCTTGGATTGGTAGAAAAATTTAGGATTTGTCAAGTCTTGATTATTTGTGTTTAATACATTTTTATTCTTTCTCATAAACAGAATAATGGATCAGCAAGGACAATCCCAATCCGAGGAAGACAGCTGTCACGATCTGCTGTCACATCCCAGCCAATCATTATTATTATTAGCCCCTTCTTCTTCTTCCTCTCATCCACAACCGCCGCCGCCGTCCGCCGGAGGAGGAGGAGTAGTAGTAGTATCTCACCACCACCAATTCCCAATGCTTAATTCCTACACACAACCATCCCATCATCATCATAATAATGAATACCAATATCAACAACATCACAAGCGCGAAAAGGAAATGCGACGTAGGCTGAGGACATTTTGGGAAAACCAAATTCAAGAAATCAAGAAAATAACTGATTTCAAGAATCACAGTCTCCCATTAGCTAGGATTAAAAAGATCATGAAAGCTGACCAAGATGTCAAAATGATATCCGCAGAAGCTCCCATGATCTTTGCCAAAGCTTGTGAAATGTTCATAATGGAACTCACTTTACGTTCATGGTGTAACACTGAAGAAAACAAAAGGAGGACTCTTTTGAGGAATGACGTCACTCTTGCCATTTCAAGGACTTATATTTTTGATTTCTTGATTGACATAATACCTAGAGATAATAATCATCAAGATGATTCTTCTGATCGTAATCACGACCACGATCAAAAGATACAACAACAACAACAAACCCTTTTCTCTATGCCTCCTATCATTCCTAATAATCATGCAGGTGAAGATGTTATGATGAACAATACTATTTTCAGACAACATATTCCGTACATTGCCCCTGTTTTTTGGTACCAGCAGGAACAAGAACAAGAACAACATGAGCAGGAACAAAACCAGCCTCCTTCGTCAGCTTCGGATTCTAGGAGTTAAAAAAGATATGTACTTTGTTAGATTTTCATATGTTTTGTTTGATTTGACTTTTTAAAGATTAGTCCTTAGATGTGTGTGTGTATATATATATATATGGCTTGGAATGTTGAGCAAATTATATTGATTATGGTTATAATATTATATGATATATATTGATAATATATATATATATATATATATATATATATGAGGCATATTATGTTCCTTCAAGAGGGCATATTGTGGAAAGCATGAAACTAAAAGGGAAAGGAAAAAACAGGAACAGTGGCATTTCTACATACAGCATTTTGGGTTCATGGAGTTGGGGGTTCTTACTTTCTTCAGATCAGGTGCAAAATAGACCCCCATGATGAAATACAGAAGAAAATACTGATCATCTGTCACAGTCGAATGCCCTGATGTATTATCCATATCCGATTCTACTGAAACAAGTCACTCTTTTCCTATAGGGAATTTGCCCCTTTAAACGCTTAAGGAATTGAATAGTCCAAGCTCATGGATTCCGGCTGAACAGCCAGTTGCAAAGAAAAGTAATAAATATGCTTTGCTTGTCCTTAAAAGAACAGAGATTTTGCAAGCATAAATTCATCTTTTCATCTTCATTTGGGTTCCTCAACATAAATTCAACTAATGCAAAAGAAAAAAGGTACTAAAAACTGCCCGCAAGCCGGCATCCATCACTGAAAGCTTCCTTGTCACAGTGGTGGGATAACTCAGGAAAGAGGGTAAAGAATGACATAGAACTTATCATAAGCAATCTCCGGCACTCCCATTAAACCTATAACTAAAAATCTTAAACATATTCACAAGGTAAGATACTCAATCTAATCTTAAACAGTGATAGCCCTGAAAAAGATACTCATATAAAGATTTGCTCAAGGAATTAAAATCTAATTGAAAGGCTGTAAAGTTAGGTTTCTTTTCCAAGTAAACTACAGTTATGTCAGCTTATCAACATAGAAAATGAGCCTTAAAAATAAAATCTAGAAACAAAGTGTGGAGTTTAAATTCAGTCCAAGACTCTTTTACTCTGTAATCTTTCATCAACCAAATTTCAAAATGACATTTTTTACTTTGTGAGAAACATAAACAACCATTACACTCACCTATATCCCACATCCCTAAGATATATTCCAATCTAAAATCATCTGCGAATCTCAAGACATTATGGTTTTTAAAATCATCAGGTACTGGTAACAGAGTATGTTTTCCTATTCTGATATCCACACTCAAAATCGAGTCCATGTTGTCAATCAATATCCAGTGTAAGGATTGATTATAAAGAAAACCAGATTTCTCTCTGTGAACGAGGTAAGGTATATTTTCAATCGATTTCCAGGTTTTGGATTTGAGACTGTAAAACATACTCTCTGTTTCATTGGTTCCCAATGCAGTTTTCCTTCGAAAACCGGCTAATTTCAAAACTTTAAAATCGTCCTCAACTTCATCGTACCCAAAACCGTACACATTGTGCGACCATTTTCTCTGTTTAAGGCTAGAGAAAAGCTCCGGGCTAGGGCTAGAGTTAGAGCAAGGTACTTTTCTACATTCTCTGATCCATGGATTAGACAAATAAACACCGCTGCTTCCCTGGATATACAGAATGCAGATGATTCCTCTTGATGTACCGACGATTCTATTTTTCTCATAAATTTGTCCCTGCCAACATAACACTTTTGACGATTTAGATTTCAGATTTGGGGCGAAACTTTTCAGGAAAAGGCAGAAAACAAAAATGACCATAAAAATGAGGATGACGTCTCAAATAATTACCGCAAATTAACTTCTCAGATTTAGAATTTGAGGAATTTCTCAGATTTAGAATTTGAGGAATGATGGATAATGTGGGATTTCGCGAATTCTGGACTCTCGATCATATTCAGCCATAATTTTGACACACACTTCAATTTCAGAAGTTCCTTCACGGATAACCTCACCAATATACTATAGATCATCTCATATGGAATGTAATGTTTCAACATTGATAAAATTATTGAAGAAACTCAAGGTTCAGGGAAGAGAACAGAGTTGCAGCAATGGAGAGGCAGAGTAGAGAGGAAGAAATCATAAACTTATATATAGCGCCTAATTTTCCTTTTCCTATTACAATTCTGATATGTATTTTGATAATTACACAATAATAATAATATTAATAATATAATGGATATCTTTTAAATTTTATTTAATTATAAGTAATTACTATTTTAAAAAGATAATTATGATTATTATTATTTCAAAAAGTATTCTATTCGTTAGTCCAAGAATCTTTTCTTACATTTATTTTGTTTATAGTAATTTTAATATCAAAATAATTATTTTATTTTAATATATTTTATAATTTTTCACATTTATATAAAATTTTAATAACATTTCTATATTTTAAATATTTTTATATAATAAAAATGATATACATATAATTACACGCACAATATGTGAAACATTATTTAAAACTCAACACCAAATATTTGTATTAGTTTAAATAGATAAATATATGTGTACAATAAAAATACTTAAAAAAGAAATGTTATTAAATTTTTATTTAAGAAAAAAACAAATTTCAAATTTTGTATTTAACTTTAAAAATTACATAAATTCCACTTAATCATTATGTTTTTCTACGGATGCACTCACAACAGATTTTATATTTTCACCAAATATTTTACAACAATATATTAAATCATTAGAAATAAATTTTGTTTTTAATTATCAAAAATAAATTAAATATTATAATTTTAAAACTCAGTTAAATGTTATAAGTGATATAAAATTTTATAAATTATATGATTATAATAATCATAATTTTAAAACGCATTTAAATTTTATAATTCATAAAGATAATTTTGTAAAAGGCAAATTTTATAATTCAGATAATTTTGTAACAAAATTTTATAATTCATAACCATAATTTTGTAACCCAGTTTTTCAATAGAATAAATATATAATTTAATTTTGTAACCCAATTCTCGAAAAGAATAAATATATAATTTTGCTAGTATGTTAAACATTTACTTTATTTTCTAACCGTGAAGACAAACTATTTGCGAATAAGAATAGAACCTCCACTGCAACAATGGAGACAGAGAAAGGGAAAAGAAATCAAAAGATTATATATATACCTTACCTTTCCAGTTTTTTTTTTCTTTTTTTTTTCTTTTAAATGATATATATATATTGATAAATATTAAATATTTTGCCAATAAATTTTTTTAAAAAAAATATCACAGATTTTTATATATTTATTTAATTATAATTAATTACTATTTAAAAGAGATAATGATGATTATTATTTTAAAAATATCCTTTTACTTAATAATTTATGTTTATTTGGGCAAATTCTTAATCTTAAATTTATAGTCTTTTTTAATTAGGTTTTGATCACAATTTACCTCATTAAACAAAAATAAATAAATAACTAAATAAAATCTTATCCCATCCCTTCCTTCCTTCCTTCCTCCCTCCTTTATCCTCATCCCTTTTCATATAAGTGTCTTTTAAGGACATCGATGGAATGAATACTATTTTGAGTATAAACATAATACACATTCAAAATACGTTAAATGTATCCACATTGAACATATCGTGTAATAAGTATAAACAAAAATGCAGTAAGAAGTTAGAAGAAAAGAAGAGGGGATGAACAAAAAGGGTACATGATAGTTAGTACAATTATTAAACATTGATTATATTTGAACAAATAGCAACCAAGAAAAACAAAAAGATAAAGAAAAAGCAAAGCACAACCTCAGTATACCCGACTTGAACATAAATTAGTCGAGAGGATTAAGTACACTGCCACAGAACAGCACCACACTAGTCATGTCTTCTCTTATGAGGAAGAGGAATGGATGATCAGCAACAAAGTCTAGTTCCTCAGATATCATTGCAGATCCGAACCTTATCACTCCAGCAGTGGCAGAACCTGCTTCGGTGCCTTCTTCATTAACCTCTATGAAAGATTTGTGGAAAATGTTGGAAACGTGCAGATTTTTACTGACAGTGGACTCCACCATTTCAGTGAGTCCTTCACCAGAGAAGGGCTGCACCACTCCTAGCGCTTTTAGTAGTTTAGAAGCTTCAAACCCAAATGATATCTTCAATTTTGGGATCCGGAAGTCCCCTACTCGTACTTGAACACAAGGTAAATGACGCTTCAAGAATCGAGGCTCAGAACCAATTCTGTCAACCAAAGCTGGCAGTCCATCCTTGGCATCTGGAAGTAAGAAGTACATGGAGAACTGACGCTTATCTTCGCCCTGTTTGTAAGGAAGACGCAAAACTTTAAGACCATCAAAGGCACTTATATACTGTTTTCTTTTGCTTGTCATGAAGGGTACTTTGACTGTGTTGCCATTAAGAAGGTGGAACTCATGCTCCTTTGTCTTTGATGCATCAAATTTCTCATTCCAGCTTCCCTTGTAGTACAAAGCATTTGCAAAAATAAGCCTGGTTGATTGGTCTACTGAACGAGGAGGAAGGATCTCTTTGATGAGGCCATGTGTTCCTCTCTCAGCCCATGAATTTACGTCATTTGTCACCTCGACAGGCTTCAACATCATAACAGAGAATTCCTTAAATGTTAGCACATTCATTGTGAAAAAAGAAATGACACTTTTGACTCTCTTTAGATGTTTTTCTATAAATTATTTAGTGCTATGAATGCATATGCAAGTCATGTCGTGGATAAAAACATTTTAAACTGTTAGGAAAATAAAAATAAAGGAAACAGGAAGGAAGATCTTTAGAGTGGGGGCAGAGAGTGAAAATGCAACAAGCTCAAGTGAAGATATCTCAAAAATGTCCTGTCAGATAAGATCCATGTTCAATTTCAGGATACAGTGGCTCTGCAGTTTGGATACGCAAATTAAGTACTGAAGTTCATGTTGTGAAGAAGCAATTCATAAAGCAATTTACCACTTTATCATATGTGAGTGATGCAGAGCACTAAATAAAACAGAATACTTATAATTTTGTAAACAATAATCTATGACTTGGCAAGGGCAATCCTTCAGGAACCTGGCAGGAGATCCAACAGCTAAACCTCCCACAGTAATTTCCTGATCAAGGATTCATCTCTCCTAGTATTCAAACATGCCCGTTCACCACGGAAAGAACTAAAAAGGACATATATTCTATTTCAAACCACCGCAATAAGGAGAGTAATATTTGCACTAACAATTTCGTATAAAAAAACCTAGACATGAAACGCAAGCAAATACCGGGGTTCAATGGTCCATATTTACACATAAATAAAAAATAACCAGCATAATCGGAGAAATAAAATTGCTACCTTATTTTGAAAATCCACTTGATTGGAAGCGGCCTTATAAACATCATCGACAGTTTTCTTAAAAGCAGGTTTAAGAGGCAGAGACTGATCTACCCAAACACCATTCGCAAAAGACAAGAGAGGGCCACCGGAGGAACTGCCGTCGGCAAATACAACGGTGGCGAACTGAGAGGACAAGGAATTGACATCATCAATAGAATTTGACTTCAGGAAAGAGAGAAGCTCGCGTTGGGATTCGCCACTAGAGCCGGCAGCCATGAGTCCTAGAACCACATGAATCGAGAGAGGAGAGAAAACAGCGTTGCTATCCTTGGCTTCCGTTGCGATCAAGTGCTTAGCTAGTGTCAAAGCGACGACGTTTTGTGAGCCGATTGATTCGCGGATATCCATTTTTCCGGTGCTGTGTGTGAAAAGAGAATAACGGAGCAGTATCTGAAACCGTAAACAAGGGAGTAAAGAAAAACAGAGAAATTAAAGAGAAACGTGTTAGCCATATTAGCCTACCTGCTGGAGCTTCTGGTCTATGTGCACCATCTGCATCTAATACATTCACGTGAGAAACAAGGGATCCCATGCACGTGAGAAACAAGGAAAAAAACGCATCTGTCATGCCTACTCGTAGCTGTCTCTGGATTAATCCTAATCTCACATTTGTATAGTGTATGATGCTTAGATATTAGGTTTTCAGTTATTTAAGAAATATATCTTCATCAATTTTGTATCAGAAAAAGTTGAAAAATAATATATGAAAAAGCATGCTGCTTTACACACCATTTATGGCATTTTCCTTGTTTCTTTCAAAACGAATCGACCATCACGTATTGTTTCAGTTTCAAATCCGAGAATCGCAGTACTTTTTATTTTTCCATTTTTTAAAAATTTAAGCTACAATGAATTTAGGGTAAATTATCCCAATAGCACTTAAACTTTCCAAAAATCCAACTTTTGCATATATACTTATTTTTGCTTTAAACTGACACTCGAACTATCAAATATCACCTCTGCACTTCCGTTCAAAATTTCCGTTAAACTTTATTTTCTGTCTATTTATTAAGGGCATTTTTGTCTTTTTAATTTTAAAAAAAATTTAAATTTTTTTTTCCACCCATCACTCACTTTCCCTAAATAAACGCAATATATATCTCTCTTCTTCCACCCATCACTCACTTTAATGTCAAGCTTCCGATTTCAGGAGGGATGAAACCGGATAGTTTATTATCGAAAAGGTACAATAATTCGAGGTTTTTGAGGTTACCGAATGTACGTGGGATTTGACCTGTTAGAGTGTTGTTGGACATAGAAATGGAAACGAGGTTACGAAGTTGTCCTAACTCGGGAGGAATCGGACCTGATAGAAAATTGTCGTACATATAAAGATATATAAAGATACGCTAGGTTTTTCAGTTTGTTGAAAGAAGCAGAAACAGGGCCGACGAGCTTATTTGTGTACAGAGCAAGCTCGCTAAGGGATCTTAGTTGGGTAATTTGGTCGGGAATTGAGCCATTCAAGAAATTCTGAACTAAATGTAGGGTTTGAAGATTTTGGAGAAGGCCAATTTCAGGTGGAATGTTTCCGGAAATTCGATTTGTGGATAAATCAAGATAGATGAGTTTGGAAAGTTGGGATACTTGAGGTGGTATGGTGCATGAGAAATCATTCATACTGAGATCAAGATACTCAAGATTTTTTAGGGATGAAAATGGGAAATCGTAAAGGGTGCCGCGAATACCTAAATCCGTAAGATTCAACCGGTTGACGGTGACAATACCGCTGCAAGCTGAAAAAGTGAGTGAGAGTGGAAAAAGTTTTTTTTTTAAAATTTTTTTTTAAATTAAAAAGATGAAATGCCCTTGATAAATAGACAGAAAATAAAGTTTGACGGAAATTTTGAACAAAAGTGCAAAAAAGGTGATATTTGATAGTTCGAGTTTCAGTTGAAAGCAAAAATAAGTATAGGTGCAAAAGCTGAATTTTTGAAAAATTTAGGTGCTACTGAGATAATTTTTATTCCCTCTCCTAAAAAACAATATAAGCCCACTTATAAAGGCTGGAGAAAAACATCAGTGGGCTTGGGCTTATAGATCTTTTGACCCAGCAGCAATTAGGCCCAATACTACCCGAAGGTTGAACTTTTAATTTTTTAAATTATATATATATAGATATATCAGAAAACTACAAAATTTTCTTACCATGATTACAACAACAAACAAAGCAAATAAATGAAGGAAAAAAGATTAAATTTTAGGGCAATGATTTTATATTTCTTAACAGCCATCGAAGTTAATTGACTTAAAAAGAGAGACATTTTCGTCTGCTTTTTGCCTTTTAAAAAAATGATTTATTATGTCAGAATAGCACGCCGTTGAACAAAGATGGTGGTTGAAAGTTGGAACTATTACCTTGGGACAAAAATCAGGAATCATTACAACCTTTGTCCATTTTTCTTGATTCAAATTCATTAAAATAACTTTGTTTGATGTTGAAAATTGTTTGTTGCCTTATCTAATTGTGCAAATCTGCTAAGGATTTTCTCAGATTCAGACCAAATGATTGTTCTTACATGTACCAAGTTTTCTGAATTGCATTCCATTTTTCTTTGCTTGTCTTTCTTTGTATGGACAGTTGCAACTTTCTCTATATAAATAAAGCACCAAATGCTAGTTTCTTTTAAAGCTCAAACTAACCAAAATGGTGAGCTCTTGCAGCACACTGCTCATGTTCTGTTCTTCCTTGTTTATGAAATTTAGTTTTCATTTTTCTCTACATTCTTTGCTTACTGATTATCTGTTTTCTCTGTATCAGGAGATTAGCAAAGATGCCATTACTAAATCCAAAAACGGATCGAAGCTTGGAGGAACAAGAGCTACCCTTTTTGTATATGGTAACAGGAACTATTGATTGATGTTCAATTAGTGTATATATATATATATATATATATATATATATATATTTATACGCGAAACCGGCACAAACAGTAAACTAGCAAATGCGGAATTAATCTTCGTTTGACCAAAACTTTTTCCGACCCGAATGAATCTATGAGGATGTAAACAAATAGGGTATACTCGATATAATCAAAACAACCCAAAAACAATAATAATGAGACACTAAATTTTAGCGTGGAAAACCTCTCAAAAAAGGAGAGTAAAAACCACGGGACTACTAGAGCCGCTTCAAATCCACTATCACCAAATAGAGAAATATAAAGTCTTCCCTAGATATACTAGAGGTATACAACAAACATCATATACTTAGAATCAACTAACATCAAACATATGATGGTTATCCCTGCAAAAGATGCAAGATATGCAAGATGGTTATCCCTCTCTAGGGGAGGACTCGAGTATGTGGCATTTGGTTTGAGGGGAGGATTGTAAAAGATGCAAGATATGCAAGATGGTTATCCCTCTCTAGGGGAGGACTCGAGTATGTGGTCCTTGGTTTGAGAGGAGGATTGTAAAAGATGCAAGATGGTTATCCCTCTCTAGGGGAGGACTCGAGTATGTGGTCCTTGGTTTGAGGGGAGGATTGTTGGGGTGTCAATCCATGTCCCACATCTGAAGATAATGCTAGAGGTAACTAGCTTATAAGAATACCACTAACTTCATTAGTATGAGGACTTTTGGAAAGTTGTTAGAATAAAACCATGAGGGCTTAGGCACAAAGCGGAAAGTTGCTCAAGAATAAAACCATGAGGGCTTAGGCCCAAAGCGGAAAGTTGCTCAAGAATAAAACCGTGAGGGCTTAGGCCCAAAGCGGACAGTATCATACTAATGTGGAGTTGAGTGGTGGGAGCCCAATCTTGTGGGTATCCGGGCGGGCCCAGCAAGCAGTTTCCCGGAGATTAAACCGTTGGGCAGAGTCTTCACCACATCTGGGCTACATCTGGGTGACCTTATATGCTAGTCACCTCTAGTATTATCTTCAGATGTGGGACATGGGTTGACACCCCAACAGTTTTGATTCTGAATCTAAAAATATAAAAATATACAGCAATGGTTGGACTCGAGAATATGGCATTTATTGCTAATGGTGTAAGCTTGCTTGGTGACTTACTTCTATGGATACATGAACTACAATATTACAAAATCAGCTGCCACACTTACAAACTTCTTGGGAACAGCTTTTTTGCTGTCAATATTTGGGGGATATATCTCAGACACTTATTTATCAAGATTCAAGACTTGCATTATCTTTGGATGCTTGTTGAGTCCTACCCACAATTATTGAGTTCTACACATTCAACAAATGCTGCTTCAAAGATTTCTGCGTCAAGATCGGTGGCTGCGGTTGGTGGCTGCGTCAAGATTCACACTCACCAACTCTTCCCTCTTCCTCCTATAAATAGAATAGATATTGCAGAGATAATGATAACAACACAAAATAGAATAGAGAGAGTTCTGTGAGGGAAAAGAAAAGAGAGAGTTGAGTGAGTATAGCTCCTCCTCCGAGAGAGAGTTTTTTGTAAACTATATTTGTATAGTGGAAATTTTTACTCTATTTATATCTCTCGTATTTAAATTTCGTCTCGGTACCTAACAAGTGGTATCAGAGCAAAGTTATCGGTACCGGAGGCGAAAGAGGAAATTACTGTCAAAATTTGAAGTGCTCGGAACTTCATTTTGACACCACATAAAGCTTCGTCTCGTCGAGACGAGTTCAGAACATCTCACGGAATTAAAATCCGACGTCAGACGAGCCCGTACGGAAAGTCCAAAATTTTCTGTAAATTTTGTGTTGCCGGAGAAGAAGACCTGACGTCAGCGTGACGTCAGCGCCGGCAGTCCAGTCAGCCGCCACGTCAGCAGAAGCCAGCTGCCCAGTAGGCTGCCCAGTCATCCGCCACGTCAGCGCCCAGTAGGCTGCCCAGTCAGCGCCACGTCAGCACGCCACGTCAGCAGTGCCACGTCATCAGTGCCTTTCCAGCCGCCACGTAGGCAGAACCAAATCAACCGCTCCAGACGCAGCCGCGCGGTCCGTTTTGTGAAATTCGGACTCTAAAATACTATTTAAAGAAATGACCTCTGAAGAGTCGAGTATATCAACTAGCTCAATGATGAGATTATCATCATCAAATTATTCCATCTGGAAACCATTGATGGAGGATCTTCTATACTGCAAAGACTTGCACGATCCCTTAGAAGATGAAGGGAAGAAGCCAAATGAAATAAAGGAAGCCGATTGGATAAAGATGAATCGGAAGGCTGCCGCTCAGATCAGGCAGTGGGTCGATCATAGCATTCTCCCGGAGATTTCCTAGGAGACAAATGCTCACAAGCTCTGGAAGAAACTGGAGGAGATATACCAGTCGAAGACAGCACAGAACAAATGTCTCCTCATGAGGAGATTAGTGAAGCTACAACTCAAGAAAGGAGGATCAGTAGCAGAGCATACAAGTGCATTCCAGAACTTGGTAAACCAACTTATTTCATGTGATATGCTTTAGATGATGAAATGCAGGCCATTTTACTCCTTGGTACACTCCCAGACAACTGGGAAACACTAGTTGTCACACTCAGCAACTCAGCAGTCGGCAAACTGAGTATGAACATTGTCAAGGATGCCTTGTACAGTGAAGAGGCAAGGAGGAAAGAAACTGAAACCGACCACCCACATGCCTTTGTCACAGAGAACAAAGGATATGACCAACGAGGAAGGAGTCAAAGTCGAGGTCGAGGTCGAAGTCGAGGTCGAGGCAAAGGCAAGTCTCAAGATCATGGCAATGGAAATGGTAAGAATTCACAAAGGTAATTTCAAGTGCTATCACTGTGGAATTCCAGGTCACAAGAAAATCAACTGCTGGAAGCTAAAAAGAGAACAAGGTCAAAGCAGCTCCAGTAAGAAGAATGAAAATGGTGATACTTTGGTCACTATTTCACACGAAGTAGCTCTTCTTTCCAACAGCATAGAAGAATGCCTCCACGCTGGAAACGGCGAAGGTGAATGGGTGGTGGATACAGGATCCTCTCATCATGCTACTTCACATGAAGAATTATTTACCACGTATCAATCTGGAGATTTTGGTACCGTGAAGATGGGGAACACCAGCTGCTCAAAGATTGTTGGGGTCGGGACTATACTTGTGAAGACGGAGGTTGGATGCACTTTTGAGCTAAAGGGCGTTCGACACATCCCCGACCTACGGCTCAATCTTATATCAGGATCTGTTCTTGATCAGGAGGGCTATGAACAATACTTCGGACACGGCATGTGGAAGTTAACTAAAGGTTCTTTAGTTGTTGGACGTGGTCACCTTTGTGACACGCTATACAAAACTAATCTCAAGGTTAGTATTCATAGTCTTAATGCAGTTGAAGATAAAGGGTCTCCAAATCTATGGCACAAGAGACTCGGACACATTGGGGAGAAAGGTTTAGACATCCTGAGCAAGAAAAACCTTATCAATGTAGACAAGGAAGTTTCTCTTAATCCTTGTGAACACTGCCTTTTCGGCAAACAACATCGAGTCTCGTTCAAGTCATACAGGAAGGGAAGAAGATCAGAAGTGTTGAGCCTGGTACACTCTGACGTATGCGGACCCATTGAAGAAGAGTCCTTAGGCGGAAACAGGTATTTTCTAACTTTTATTGATGATGCTTCTAGGAAGGTATGGATATACTTGTTGAAAACCAAGGACCAAGTTCTTGAGTATTTCAAACATTTCCATATGATGGTGGAAAGGGAAACAGGGAAGAAGCTGAAGTGCCTCCGATCTGACAATGGAGGCGAGTATACTTCAAATGACTTCAAGTCATATTGCTCGAATCACGGCATTCGACATGAGAAGACAGTCCCACGTACCCCACAACATAATGGTAGCCGAGAGGATGAACCGGACCATTGTGGAGAAAGTTAGATGCATGATCAGTATGGCTAAATTACCAAAGCCATTCTGGGGAGAAGCTGTTCTAGCGGCGTGCTACCTGATCAACAGATCACCTTCAGTACCATTGAACTTTAATGTTCCGGAGAATATTTGGTCACGAAAGAAGGTGTCATATTCTCATCTGAGAGTATTCGGGTGCAAGGCATTTGCACATGTATCCAAAGAGCAAAGACAGAAGCTAGATGTCAAGTCCACTCCATGTATCTTTGTTGGCTATGGAGATGAAGAGTTTGGATACAGGCTATGGGATCCAGTAGCAAAGAAGATCATCAGAAGCAGGGACGTTGTGTTCCAAGAGAACCAGATACATCAGGACCCTTGTTCTGAAAAACCATCACAATCTGGAGAATCGAGTGTAAGAGACATTGTTCCAGATCCTACACCGCCACAAGTTCCTGATGATACTGAAGAGACTCAGAATGAAACTTTCGAAGAGGATATTGAGCGGGGGGAGCTTCAATCCCCTCCAAATGTCGAGGATACTCCTCCGTTTGAAGAAGATAGGCCAAGAACCTCAAGGTATGGCCGTATCATCACAAAGTCCAGCAGGTATCCAAGTTCTGAGTATATAATGCTCACCGAAGATGGGGAACCAGAAAGTTTCAATGAAGTTCAAACTCATAAGGAGAAGAAGCAGTGGTTGCAGGCTATGCAAGAAGAGATGAGTTCTCTCCAAAAGAATCAAACCTATGAGTTGGTGAAACTTCCTAATGGCAAGAGAGCTCTAAGGAACAGATGGTTGTTCAAGTTAAAGCAAAACAATGGAGGGAATCTAGCTAGGTACAAGGCTCGGCTTGTTGTCAAAGGGTTCGAACAGAAGAAAGGTATCGACTTTGACGAGATATTTTCACCGGTTGTGAAGATGACCTCAATCCGAGTAATACTTGGATTGGTAGCCAGCATGGACCTCGAACTTGAGCAAATGGATGTGAAGACAGCGTTTCTTCACGGGAATCTGGATGAGGAAATATACATGGAACAACCTGAAGGCTTCAAAGTTCAGGGGAAGGAGCACTTAGTCTGCAAGCTGCAAAAGAGTCTCTATGGCCTTAAGCAAGCCCCGAGGCAATGGTACAAGAAGTTTGACTCATTCATGATGGGTCAAGGGTACAAGAGAACCGAGGCAGACCAGTGCGTGTATATTCAGAAATTCCCAGATGGAGGTTTTGTTATCTTACTTCTTTATGTCGATGACATGTTGATTGTAGGTCAAAACAAGCTATGATTAGCAAGCTGAAGATGGAGTTATCAAAGTTCTTTGAAATGAAGGACTTGGGCCCTGCAGAACAGATTCTCGGCATGAAGATTGTTCGTGACCGGAAAGCCAAGAAGTTGTGGTTGTCACAACAGAAGTATGTTGAACGTGTGATCAAACGATTCAACATGGAACATGCAAAGCCAGCAAGTACTCCATTAGCTAACCACTTCAAGCTTAGCAAACTCGTGTCCGACCACGAAGAAGGAGATTGAAGAAATGGCGGAGATCCCGTACTCATCAGCTGTAGGGAGCTTGATGTATGCTATGGTCTGTACTAGACCTGATATCGCCCACGCTGTAGGCGTTGTAAGCAGATTTCTTTCCAATCCTGGAAAAGAACACTGGGAAGCCGTCAAGTGGATTCTGAGATATCTAAAGGGTACATCGAAGATGTGTTTGTGCTATGGGGGAGCTAAACCAGTTATGGAAGGCTATACGGATTCCGATATGGCCGGCGATCTTGTTGGTAGAAAGTCTACATCAGGATTTCTTTTCACTTTTGCAGGAGGATCTATTTCCTGGCAGTCCAAGTTACAAAAGTGTGTTGCTTTATCTACAACCGAGGCAGAGTACATTGCCGCAGCGGAAGCTGGAAAGGAGATGTTGTGGGTGAAGCGGTTTCTCCAAGAACTGGGAGTCAATCAGGAAGAGTACTTGGTACATTGTGATAGTCAGAGTGCTCTAGATTTGAGCAAGAATTCAATGTATCATTCCCGGACAAAACATATTGATATTCGCTATCACTGGATACGCGAAGTGATGGAGCAACAACTGTTGAAGTTGGTGAAGATCCATACCTCAGAGAATCCCGCAGATATGTTGACGAAGGTGGTTACACGGGACAAGCTTGAGCTATGTAGAGACATAGCTGGGGTGAACGTCGACTGAATGATGTCGTATTCATTCTCGTCCTAAATGGGTAGGAGGGGGAGAATTGTTGAGTCCTACCCACAATTGTTGAGTTCTACACATTCAACAAATGCTGCTTCAAAGATTTCTGCGTCAAGATCGGTGGCTGCGGTTGGTGGCTGCGTCAAGATTCACACTCACCAACTCTTCCCTCTTCCTCCTATAAATAGAATAGATATTGCAGAGATAATGATAACAACACAAAATAGAATAAAGAGAGTTCTGTGAGGAAAAAGAAAAGAGAGAGTTGAGTGAGTATAGCTCCTCCTCCGAGAGAGAGTTTTTTGTAAACTATATTTGTATAGTGGAAATTTTTACTCTATTTATATCTCTCGTATTTAAATTTCGTCTCGGTACCTAACAATGCTTAGAAGCAGTGGTAATTAAAGAATCATCTTTGTTTTTGTCATATATCATTATATTCTCCTAACTTGTGGTTGGATTTTCAAGGGATTTGCAGTTCTAACAATACAAGCACATTTTCCACAACTGAGGCAAGAACATGACAATACAAATGAATACGTGTCAAATGGCAAACAGCAGACAAGTGGGAATGATGTATGCAGGGCTTTATCTTGTGGCTTTCGGAACGGGTGGAGTCAAAGCTGCTTTGCCATCTTTAGGTGCTGATCAGTTTGATGAAAGGGATCCCATGGAAGCACCTAAATTATCAAGCTTTTTCAACTGGCTGTTGTTTTCCATTACCTTTGGAGGAGTGACATTCATAGTATGGATTAGTGCAAATCAAGGATGGGATTGGTCTTTTGGTGTCTGTACTATTGCTGTAATTGTGGGACTTTTGTTCCTAAGTATGGGAAGATCTGTTTATAGAAATAACATCCCCAAAGGAAGTCCTTTTGTTCCAATTTCTCAGGTATAACAATGGCAACTCCCAAATAGATATATATATTTATGCAAAGAAAGAACACAACTTGTCATGCTACATACAGTTTTCTCTTTCTTCTTCATTCTAATTTCATGATCATTCCCTCAAGAATCCCATCAGTACCAAAATTACCAGAAAATTGGTGAGGATCAACAGGGCCTGGCAGATTGAAGGAGATGTTGAAATGGCCTGGAGGACAAAGGTTCTGAGACTGCATCTCAAATGCATGCGAGTGTCGGTAAACTACTCTCTCGCCATCTGTTGTTATTCCTTTTATCGATACTCTGCCATTATTCTCGACTTCACAGCTGAAATCACCTGCAGCATTCGAATGAAAAGTACATGACATTTTAAATCTTCTACAATGAAAAATGACAAAAAGGAATAAAGATTTTGTTTTACCATTTTATATTCATGATCAAAGGAAATTCACAGCATGATAAATACTACTTACTTTCATCCCTTTTTACTCCGGGAAGTGATACGCGGAACAGGTAGGAATCATCAGACTCACCGATGTCTATGAGCCCTAAAGAGGGCCCAAATCGTCCCCCAGCAGCCGTGCCAGCCAGTGAAATCCCACACTTTGTAGCGGCAATAATATTATTCCATTCCTCTTGGGATGGACATGAAGGAAGAAAGATGGTTCTCTGTTCTAATTCATTTACAGTACTATGTTTTGTTGGTGATGGAATAAAAGTGTCACACATTTCGGCTGAAGCAGTGTCACAACCACAACTAGGTTCAGATTCATTTTCAGTACTAGCTTTTACCTGTGATGGAGTGACAGTGTTGCACGTTTGAGCCGAAGCATTATCAAAACGATTGCTGCAGGGCAATAATTGACCAGCTTGAGTTTGCACAGAACTTGGACATACATAACCTTCAGAAATGTTCTCTTGTAATGCGCCGTGCATAAACTTGTTCAATAACGGATCATTTCTGTCCAGAAGAAAACCTTTAAGACCCGTCAGCCTCTTGAATCTTGCAATATCAACAGGCTTAATGTATGAGATCTCTGGATCATTAATAAAAGCTATGTTCCCAAGCACGTCATATTTATTTCTGAACTGCGATTTTGGATGTAATTTGGGAGGGAAAAGACTATCAAACTGAGGATAATATGGTGTTGTAGAGTCTTGGGCAGGAGCAGGAAGATTGCCATTAAAGAATTGGTGCAATTGAGGAAGTTCCAAAACCAGAGATTTGTCGGCCTTCCTAAGAACATAGTAGTACACACCTTCAATAGCTTCTCTTCTCATATGGGAACTGGAAAGCTGGTGAGGCAAATACGCTAGAAGGCCTTCTGCACGTCTTTGGAAAACGGATTTAAGGGTTCTTACTTTCTTCAGATCAGGTGCAAAATAGACACCCATGATGAAATACAGAAGAAAATACTGATCATCTGTCACAGTCGAATGCCCTGATGTATTATCCATATCCGATTTTACTGAAACAAGGCACTCTTTTCCTATAGGGAATTTGTTAGTAGCTCTTTATACTGAGTAGTCCAAGCTCATGGATTCCGGCTGAACACCCTGTTGCAAAGAAAAGTAATAAATATGCTTTACTTGTCCTTAAAAGAACAGAGATTTTGCAAGCATAAATTCATCTTTTCATCTTCATTTGGCTTCCTCAACATAAATTCAACTAATGCAAAAGAAAAAAGGGACTAAAAGCTGCCCGCAAGCCGGCATCCATCACTGAAAGCTTTCTTGTCACAGTGGTGGGATAACTCAGGAAAGAGGGTAAAGAATGACATAGAACTTATCATAAGCAATCTCCGGCAGTCCCATTAAACCTATAACTAAAAATCTTAAACATATTCACAAGGTAAGATACTCAATCTAATCTTAGCTACTTAAACAGTGATAGCCCTGAAAAAGAATACTCATATAAAGATTTGCTCAAGGAATTAAAATCTAATTGAAAGGCTGTAAAGTTAGGTTTCTTTTCCAAGTAAACTACAGTTATGTCAGCTAGAGACAAATACCCATAAGAATACAGAACAGTATTTCCACATAAACAAGAACGGAAGAAATGGACAACCTGCAACAAAATAGTCGGAGCATAAAGCAAAATAATAATAAGCATTTGTTGTATAACTCCATAAGCATTCTTAGTACTTCAAAAAAAAAAAAAAAAAAACCCATTTTTCCAACAACAGCTGGTGGCAAAACCATAAGAAAATTTGTGTATATAAACAAAACCCATGACCCTTTTCCTTCTTAATCTGGCCTAAACTTCAAATCTAGTTCAAGAAACCAAGCAAAAACAAAAAATGCAGAAAGAAATTTTACCAAATTAGAATATATTTATAAGAATGAAGGATGAAAGTAAGTACCTGAGGCGAGAGTAGTCCACGTGAAAGCAAGGAAATAACAAAAATTAGTCTATTTCTGGAGACAATAAACAGTTTTCTGCTGCGATAACTCACAAGAACTGAAGAAATTGGACCCTTTTTTCCATTTTCATAAGAAAATAAAACATTGTTTGCAGAAAATATTTGAGAGCGGTGATCATTGGACTCTGGTATTGTCTTTTTTGGGACCTCATTATGGAAAGGTCTCTAGAATTTTCAATTTTGCCTCCAACAAAATATTATTTTTTCAGAAAAATAATATTTTTTAAAAAAAATATTTAAAGCACTTTTGCATTTATCTATTTTAAATTGATAATTTTTAGACATAATAAAACCGAAACTCATCTAATTGAAAAAATTTCCGTCTTTTTTCCCTAAGATTTTTGTTTTTGTTAAGAAAGGCTCCATTTTTATTTTTTTTTTCAGTCCCGACAGTCATCCCTCCCAACTGAATTCTGTCGATACTCACCAGAATTAGATTTATTGTTATATCCCTTCGTTTCCCTCCATGGAATATTCTCGACCCAGGTATACTTCTTCTACGCATCCTTCGTTCATATAAATACAGTCTAATTTTTGTATGATTTCTTTTTGTTGGATTTCTTGTTTCTTGAACTAGATTTAAGCTTTAAAGGTCAGATTAAGGCAAAAAATCTTTTGGGTTTTCTGTAAATATGTGTTCTTGTTTCTATAAATGTTTATATGTCATATTATATGTTGAAAAGATTTGATTTTTATAACTATTAAGAATTTTTTAGGCATATAGCAAAAAAAAATGCAGTCTTTTTCTTTCTTGCAGACTATATGAGTGTGGTATCCATTTTCCTTTTCTGCTAAAGAATTTGCCTTTTTTCTTTCTTATAATTATTTGATCAATTTAAGGATCATTAGCTCGTTGACAGGTATAAATGTTTCACTGTTTAGTTGAAAGGAAAACCTAATTGTACAGTCTTCACTAAGATAATTCTTTCAAACAAATGTCTGCCAATCTTTGAATAGGGTTTTCACTCCTCAATTAGCTATGATATATTAGGTTTGATATTTATGTCTTTGCAGTAGTATTCTGAACCTTGTGTTGTCATAGTTATTTTAAAGAAAACATACGGCCTCGTGTATAGATATCCCTTTCATTTAATCTGCTTTGATTATTGTTTTTCTGATGTATTTGTAAAAAAGAAGGTAGCTTTTAGGTAATTGGGACCATGGCTACTTGATTTGCATAAAAAAAAATAGGTATTCAAAATTTGTAAGTTGAATGTATAAGTAGTTTTTTAACTTGCTGACAATTCTTGGCATTGCCCCTTTGAGACTAGAAAGCTGTATCCAGTTCGATATCTTGGAATTTACTCGAACAAGAATTTCTATCATCATATGTTTGGAATATGTTTCTCAGAAAAAATGGAATCTTTCATGAATATGTTATACAATAATGTTGCTGCTGCTCCTACCAATAATTTGTTGGTTTTTCAGGCGGTGTGTTTCATAAGTACATGTGTTTTAAAATTGTGATTAGTGGGGTGCAAGGTTATCCTATCTTTAGGAAATGGGAGGCAATTCCGGAAAATATTAGGAACAAGATTGCTAACTTTAGTACACTGACTGTTGTTTGTGGATTCAGAGGTTCTCACGCATCTTGGGACTATAATGGTGGAGACAATGGTCCGGCACAATGGGATTCTCAACCTGTTCTTGATGTGTTACCTCTTAGTTGTCTGCCGCCACAGTCGTTTGGTTATGCTACTGCATCATCAGCTGATGACACTAGCCCCTCGCCAGCAGAAACAAATCCTTGGTCGGCACTAGGAAGACAACCGGCTGTGGTATTTCTTCCGCCTCATGCTACTACCGAAGAGTGGAACAACATAGTAGCTGCCAACAAAAGTGGAGTTGCATTGACTGGTTCAGCTGCACTCGGTAAAGTTGGAGCAGCCTTGGGATCTGTGGATATTGCTGAATCTGCTGACGAATACGTGTTTCGCATCTCACTTCCTGGTGTAACTAGGGATAAAAGTAAGTTGCAATTTTGGTTATGTTCTTGAAATGTTTAGTTGAATTGTTTATTCTTAACTAATGTTGAATATGCTTTTCTTGTCATTCACAAGATTTTGCCTATGAAGTTCTATCGAATGGGAAAGTAACAATCAAAGGAACAACTACAACCGGAGAGAAAACTGTTTCCAGAAAAAACATGGTGTTTCAGATGCAAACGCAAAATCTCTGCCCACCCGGAGAATTTTCTGTCTCGTTTCAGCTACCAGGGCCGGTAGACAGACATCAAGTGACAACTCTCTTCGGATCTGATGGAATCTTTGAAGGAATAGTAAAGAAAAGATTTTGATAACATATTCTCAGCTACATTCTAATTCTAATTCTTTCAAAATTTGTACAAGAGAGTATATCTTGAATATGAAATCTCCTAAAACCAAAGTGTCTTACGTTAGACAACCTTGTTTTATTGTTGTTATTATTAAAAAGGTCAGTACTTTATATGTACCCTTTGGAACTCTCTTTTCTATTATGCAGACAGAAGATGACATATTGTTCCTGGTAGAGATATACAGAATCTAATTGAAACAAGTGATTACATCAAATTTGGAACTTAGATAAAGCAGCTTTTTTTTTTTTTTTCTTACTGAACTTGTCTGAATCTAGTTAGCATTTGTTTTTCACGTTTTCTTTTACAATTTGTCAGATTATATACAGAGACAACCTTGTAACAAAAGAAAAGGAAGAGAAACCATTTGTATTATGTTTCTGGATCAAATGCCAGGATGATGATAAAAAAGCCTTCTTTATTGAAAAAATTTAAAGAAAAATTGAACTAAACAAATATAGCTTTCCCTCTCAGAATGGTCTTTTTGTTCTTCGTCTGAAACTCACTTTCAAACCCTCAAAATTGTTCATCAGCTTCTGAAAATCTTCTTTCTTCATAGCCAAGCTTCCCAAAGCAGCACAAGAAGAAAACCCTAAAGCCCAATCCCTAAACCTTGTGTTGTTCCATCCGTACACTGAAAGACCTAATACCATGAAACCCAAAACCTTCAAGAACACATCAGTTTTAAATTCTTTACCCAAAATCATCCAAATTCCAAGACCCAAAATTACAGCAACGATAAAAATTGCAATTTTTCTGTTGCTTCTTCTTCTTCTTCTTCTCCCATTTCCCCAACCATCAAACCCTCCCCAACCAGAACCACCATTGGGGATCCAAAACCCACCTCCATTTCCACCCACATTTCCAAGCTCTTTGATCAACAAATCCAACGGCTCCGGTATAATCCTAAGCCTGGATGCAATCTGATAGGCTGATTCAATCACGAGCTTGGCTGATCTTGACGACCCATTTCGTCTTCTCCCTTTTCTTGCACAAGTAATTGGTTTCTGGATCTGGGATTTCCCTATAATCAAGAAACGCCTGCAATGCGAAAACGTAACTAATTTGCCTTTATTTGATGAAGTTAAATCGAGAGGACTACAAATCCAACAAGGGTTCTGCCTAATTGTTCTTGGAAGAGAAAGGAATTCCATCTTCTCCGGAATCAAAACACAGAATAGAAGAAGAAGAAGTAAAAAGAGTCCGTTGCAGCAAATCTTTTTTCTCCCCTCTCCACGAATTTTCAAATCTTTTTTTATATATTTTTCGGAATAATAAAAAATGTTCAAATTTTGTCCCTTTTTTTGTGAAGCCAAGAGCAAACGGGGCTTATTCATAAGTGGACCTCATTTTTCATGGGTCTTGAAATTATCAATTTCATGTTGTCCACTATTTCCTATGGGCAACAACAACAACAACAACAACAGACGGACGAAACCTTAAAAAAACAAAATGGGCTTATTATATTTTATTAAAATCTAATTCATATATGAAAAAAATACAAAACAAAAATCAAATTCCTAAGTATTCTCAACCTCTTTACCATAATGTTTTCTCATGCCAAAGGGTTTGTATTTATGAGTCTTGCTGTGCTGACTAAGAAGGATGCTTTTTTTTTTAATGTAAAAGCTTTTTTGAACTTTTCTTCTGCTATAAATGTGCTTTCACATCAATGTCATATATATATATATATATATATATATACATTCCAAAAGTGTTGTGCTGCAAATTGTTGCATTTTCTTTTCCATGAAACTAAAACATAAATGTATGACTGCACCAGCTCAAGTAGGTGATCCTGCAATTTACACATACATGGGTTTTTAGCATGTTTGATGACAGATGTAAGTATACTCTTTTTTGTATTTAAAGAATATTTTAAGTTGACAATAAATATTAAATTGACGTTAATATTTTAGATGATTTTACTTTTTGGAATGATTTTTAGTAGCTAGGCAATTAAGAAGAGTAGTTGTATTGTGCTATCTGCAATCACTAAAAGGGAATGCTTAGTCATAAGTGGAGCCAATAATTTGGAAAAAGAAAGGTAATGAAGGCTCATCCACTTAAATATGCACAATACAGAACTTTCCACCATTGAATCAAGTTTCATCTGAATAAAGAAAGCAAAAGTGTAATACACAAGTGAGTGAAAGTTCCTAATAGAATATATCAATGGCTGCTGCAATAGGTTTGAAGATTTCTAAGAAAGGGGTTTCATATGAAAAATGGGGCTTTATTGGGGTTGAAAACAATACTCCATTTGTAGATTTTCAAGCTCAAGCAAGTGTAAATGGAGAATCTTTGCAAAGAAGAAACAAATCCTGGTATTCTTTTGTTCTTTTCTTCTATGTTTATCCATCAGCAATATATATATATATATATATTGATTCTTGGATCTGATTATATGTCAATGATCAAACAGGTTTTTCAAGGCTAATTCTGTCAGTGATTTGATAATTCAAGTTGGAGAAGATAGCTTCCACTTAAATAAGGTAAAGTTTTGCATATTCAAAACTATGAAATAGGAGCAAAAGGTCATCAAAAAGGGATTTTCTAGTTTACTGAACTTTTGTTGTTGTGTTATTGTTTCAGCTTCCTATGGTGTCAAAAAGTGGATATATAAACAGATTAGTATTTCAAACCAATGCAGGAAGTAGTTCTACCAGTATCAAGATTGATAATCTTCCAGGTGGTTCTAGAATGTTTGAGCTTGTGGTGAAATTCTGTTATGGAATAAAGATCAATCTCACAGCTGCCAACATTGGCCCTTTATGCTGTGCAGCAAACTTCTTGGAAATGAGTGATGATATGGAACCAGGAAATCTCATCCCCATAACAGAGGCTTTCATGAGTTATGTGATTCTTTCATCATGGAAAGGCACATTAAAGATTCTGAAATCATGTGAATCAATCTCTTCGTGGGCTAAAGATCTACAGATTTTCAGAGAATGCTCTGAATCCATTGCCTGGAAAGTTATCATCACAGAGAAACAGTCAAGTGATTTTGATGATAATGATCATGGTGGAAACAAGGAGTTACCTGAAGATTGGTGGTTTCAAGATGTTTCATTTCTTAGGATAGATCATTTTGTTGAAGTGATTACAGCAATTAAAAGGAAAATGATCAAACCTGAACTTGTGGGATCATGCATAGCTCACTGGACAAGAAAATGGCTTTCTCAAATCACTCTTAAAAACAAGAATCTCAATCACAAAAGTCTGTCAATCCAGCTACATCGATCAACAGCTGAAAGCATAATAAGGATATTACCAGCAGAAGACAACTCCATTTCCTGCAACTTTCTGCTTCATCTGTTAAAAGTAGGCCTAGTTTTGCAAGTTAATACAGGATTGCTAAACCAACTCGAAAAGAGAATTGCCTTTGTTCTAGAAACTTGTAAGGCCACAGATCTTCTGATCACGAGTAGTATTACTCTATATGATGTTGATATTATCACCAAAGTTGTTCAAACTTATGCTTGTCATGCACCTAGCAATCCGTACTCGAAAATCTCAGATGTTGGAAGACTAATGGATGAGTATCTTGAGCTAGTTGCCAGAGATTTCAATCTTCCTGCAACAAGTTTCCAGTTACTAATTGAAGCATTACCTAGCCATGCTCGATCCACCAACGACAATCTCTACAGAGCCATTGACATGTTCCTGAAGGTAATAATTCAATATCAATTTGTCTCATACCAGATTGAATCCTTTACTATTCCCTTTTCTGATTTGATAATTTGTGGATTAAACTATAACAGGCACATCCTAACATGACAGAAGAGGAAAGGAACAACATATGCAGAGTGATAGATTACAACAAATTATCGCAACAAGCACGAAAGCATGTCAGGAGGAATGATAGGTTGCCGGTAACCATGGTAACACAATTCATACTCCTTGAGCAAGTATCAATTACAAGGGAACTTACAGCAGCTGGATCAAATTATCGAAGAACGAAATCTCAAGCCGTAATGAGATTGAATAAAGGTGTAGGAATTGGACAGGAACAGATGAAATCCGGCAATGAAATACAAGTGATGAGAAAGGATGTTGAGAGATTAAAGATTCAACTCGGTGAAGTTCAGTTTTGCAGATTGGAGCTTCAGAAACAAATGATGAAGACAAGTTGCATCCGTTAGTTCAGCATGTAATTTGTTCAAATATTAAGGGTCTAAATTGTAATTTTTCCACGATAAAAGTTATGTCGAAATTGGGCGAGAAATATTCGGTGGTGTGTGGTGGTTTTGTTGTTATAATCTAACCGGAAACAATGGAGCAGCAGAGAGACGACGGCGATACTTCTTCGTACTCGAATCCCTGCCCTATCTGCCTTGGACCTGTCAACGGCGAGTCATATCTGGATCAGTGCTACCGTATGATCCTCACTCCCTGTGAATTCATAGATTTTGTATCTCGAATTCAAATAACTATAAGAAATTGTTGAGTTGATTTCGTGATTTGTCGCTTAATTTCTTTAATTCATGAAATTCAGTTCATTTTTGCTCTGTAATTGAAGCTCCTGGGTTTTAATTTTTTTTTTTGTGTTCAAGAGAATTTGATACATAGCAGTGGATAAATGAAGTTAATTATGTGTAAGATGAAAGCTTAAAGGTAGCAATTGTGATGGCAAGCTGAGCGACATGTTTTCCTGCATTTTCACAGCCACAAGAATTTGTTCATGCTTCCTACTGCTGCCTATCATGGAATGAATTTCAGCCCCTAACCTTACTTTATTGGTGTTTAATGATTTGATTCTTCTGAAGAAGCTTGTTTACTTTGCACATTATACAATTTGATTCACTTTGATAATAGAGTTTTTACTTAATAGAACTCCATTTCATATTCGCTCATGATTAGGCAAGTGAGTATATTCTTGTCTAACTAAACATGGTGAGTCTTGTTAATCTTCTCATGATCTGCTAATTTGGTAAACGTGCCTGCCTAGTCTTGTTAAAACAGAATTTTGAAGTTACATTTGTAGTTATGACAAAATGTTCCCGCAAGGGAGAACTTAATTATACATCCATTGCTGAGTGCTGACACACAGTAGAGCATTGTTAGTGATGTCAAAGGAAAAGATGAAAGATAATATCACTTTGTTATTCTTGTTTTTTGACAGTACAGACTTTCATGTCATGACAATTTCATCATAATCTGGAAAATATAATATACGTGTGTATTTTTCGGAAAGAAATACTGTTGACCGAACATTTTAATACTGAATATTGTGACTGTATACCAAATCATCAAGGCTGCAGATGTACAAAAATGGGTATAAGTTACCTGGGAAAAGACTGAATCGTTTTGCCTTGCAGATAAGTTTTGCTACAACTGCGTCCTGCGTTGGATCAAAGTGGTGGCAAACAAGTATTCTGTTGCTCCTTCATCAGTGAAATGTCCTTTGTGTAAGGTTGGCATTTCTTGTGTTCTCAATATATTGCTTTATCCATGCTTTCATAACTTAAAGTGCATTCGATTTTTTTTATTTTATGGTCAAGATGATTTTCTGTAAAACTAAAACTGTTTTTCTAAATTTCAGGTGGATAATTTTTCTATTATACAATGTTGTGATGGAATTCCTTACAGAAAACATGATGTCAATAAGGATCCGTGGAACAGGTATGACTGCAAAATTTGCCTTTTTCAAGCTGTAATAAGCAGAAGCATTCTCTCACTTCTCTTATTGGTACTGTTAAATTTCTCAGTGATTTCTTTACCGAAGTGCATAAATACAGATTCCAGTGCTATTATAGCGACACAGGTAGTCTTGCTCCTCGTTGATTATTCAAATATTGTTTTGTTTCCTATTTGGTTTTGGATCAAATCAGGTATATATATCGTGTTACTAACAGAAGATCACTAGGCTGTTTAAGTGAAAAATTTAATGTTCAACGTTACTGGAAGTTGCACAAATATCTTCACCCAAATCGTTGGCTACTTGACTGGACAAGAAGGGAAATTCAAGCTTTAACACAGGTTCCCTTTATATAATATATATATATATATATATATATATATATATATATAATCCCCTCAATAAATCTATTTTGCACTTTTCAATTTCAAGATACTTCTTTTATGTATAATTATGGAAAGCAAGAAAGGAGCCTCTAAGAACTAATATCATTTCTTCTCCTGTTCATATATGTAGGAGGAGGATGTTGAAATAATTGTTCATCACATACTCGGTGTAATTGAGTCTTTTAGAAGGTAAGATTCAATACTGAATCAGAATAGAGTTGCACCAACTACATAAGCTAGCTGATTATTAGATATGGGAAAGATAAATTTCATAACAAAATTCAAGTTGAATGATGTGTTTTAAAAGTTGTGATCTTTGTGTTTTTCTTTATGTAGAAATGAGCAAAAGAGTGTACGCTCAATGCCTGAGTCAAAGAGAGAGAGTTTCAAGAACTTAGTTGCAGAAGCATCTAAAGGTTTTCTAAATGGGAGAAATGACAGATTTGTGAATGAACTGGAAATGTTTCTTTCCTCAGAACTGAATATTAATGCTTATGATAAAGTCTATGTTCAGCATTTGGGTTGGAAAATTCCTGGAATAACTGATGTGGAAGAAGAACCTGCTGAAAATACCCCTACTGTGGTTCCATATTTACACTTGTTTGATGATGACTATGATAATATTGATTAGATATCATAAGAATTAAAAGCTTCTAGAAGATCTCTTCCAATCCATTATTTATTCTGACCAAATTAGCAAATTTGTTTTTTTTTTTTTTTTTTGAAGGAAATTATTATATCATTGAAAAATAATATTATTAAATTTCATCCTCCTTGACGGTCAATCAGGTCAATGTTTGCAATATATATATATATAAATATATATATATATATTTAAGGAAAGGAAAAGTCCGGCTTATGGAAACTATAAAACAGAAGAACCTTATCCATAAAAATAGGAACTGAAGGTTGATTGTTGCTGGGAAACCAAAAGAAAGAGAGCAATTGTTGATTGTAAGCGTTAAAAGCAATGGCTAAAGATTCAGACAATGGAGCTTTTACGGAGAAATTCATTCTTGAACCAGATTCTTCTTCATCAAAACTTCCCTTAAGCGGCCTTACTTTTGCTATCAAAGACATGTGAGTTTCGTCTTTCATTAACTTGGGTAATCTTGGTCTGTTCAATTTTTTTTATTTTTTTATTTTTTATTTTTGTGTCAAATCAAATTGTAAGGTTTTTGCTGGTTTGTAAGTGCAGTTTAGGTTTGAGTTTTTAGACTTCCAAGTTTTTTGGGAAGGGAAATTGTAGGATGATTGTTGAGGAATTTTATTTTAGCATCAGAAGAGGGTAAAATAAACAGAGGAGTATCTTCTGTCACAGTGTTCCTTGTTTTGAAATTGTTATAATCTGCCATTTGAATGGTGGAAAAGGATATTTTATTTTCTGTTGCATAATTATGATCTGAAGTTTTCTTTGATAGATTTGATACTGAAGGACATGTGACTGGATTTGGAAATCCTGATTGGGCACGGACTCATTCTGCTGCAACATCGACTGCACCCACTGTTTCGGCTCTCTTAAGGGCAGGTGCCACTGCTGTTGGCAAAACTGTCATGGATGAAATGGCATACAGGTAAAACAACAAGACATTTGTTCTTGTTTGTTCCATTTAAAGATATGAGGCACTTATGTGAATTGAATAGTCGCTTAACTAAAAGAATTTGTCCTTTGGCAGTATAAATGGAGAAAATGCACATTATGGGACACCCTCCAATCCTTGTGCACCAGATCGTGTACCTGGAGGATCTTCTAGCGGATCTGCAGTCGCAGTTGGTGCAAAGCTAGTAGATTTTTCCTTGGGTGAGTTCTCTTTGCAAACAAATGTGATTGGATTTTAACAGCTTAGTTAATAGCTAAATGTTTCTACTAATACAGGCACTGACACTGGAGGAAGTGTAAGAGTCCCTGCTTCATACTGCGGGATTTTTGGATTTCGGCCATCTCATGGAGTTGCGTCAACTAGTGGAGTTATTCCAATGGCACAAAGTTTCGATACAGTAGGTGAGGAATACTGTACTAGTGATCTGTGATCTGAATTCATTTGCTGCTTCTTCTCTTATGTCCTAACCCTCCCTGGAAATACTAATGAAATTTGCTGCACAATACATCTCATATTAGACAGACTACCACATCTTTTTGTTCACCACTTAAACTTCAAAACTACCTTCAATTTGGACCGGAAACAAATGAAATCTATTCCATTCTTTACATAAAGGATATCTAGTTTAGAAGATGAAGTGGTAAAAGTAATCTGTCATCTCTTATCCCTTGGTAGTTATGTTTTAGTTTCTTCTGTTTCTCCTCCTGAATTGTAACACTAAAGCTGCCATTGTTCTCTCCCTCTCTCTTTCTCTCAGTGCTACACAAGCACACATACTGGACACACATGCATGCTAGCAACTTGGTGTTTGTGAGTTTTAATGTTAAGGAAGTCTGCTGGTTGATTTAGATGGAAATTTTTCTACCAAATACCGTTCCAGGTTGGTTTGCACGAGATCCTGTCATATTGAAGCGAGTTGGAAAAGTTCTTCTGCAATTGCAGACTACCTCTGTCAAACCAGATAAAATTTTTATTCCAGAAGATTGCTTCAAGCTTCTAAGCTTCCCGGGCGATCAATTAAGTGAAGTTCTCTCCAAGTCAATGGCTATATTATATGGAAGTAAGTTATTTTTATCACCATGCTTACTTGAATGTATTTCTTTTTTCGATATTCATGCAGAGGATCTACTTTGCAGGAGATACCCTACACTGTCTGAGTTTGGGAAATTATATCAAGGACAAGGTTTCAAGTTTGAAGCATTTTCTAGACGTTGGCGCTGAAAGCCAGGAATATAACATATCATCATTAGCAGCACTTTCAAGTGCCATGCGATTGCTTCAAAAGTAAAGATTTTGACCTGTGATTTTGGTTATAAATATAGTTGTTAATGGTCTCTAACTTTCTGTACTTCTCAAGCACAGATATGAATTCAAGAAGAATCATGGTGAATGGGTTAGTACAGTGAAGCCTAATTTAGGTCCTGGTATATCAGAACGAGTATGGGAAGCCATTAAAACAACAGATGAAAGAATAAATTTCTGTCTAGATGTGAAGACTGAACTATATGCTGCTCTCACTGCTCTCTTAGGGGTAATCTCTCATCTCTTCTCTCTCTTGGACAACGCATAATTACTGCCCTTCTATGTTTGAATCATCAAAAAAAAAAAGGAACTACAAGATTGTGATTGCAGTAGTTCTAGAAGGATCATATACAAAATGATTGAATTTCTGTATCTTCCCTGTTCTTATCTCATTTGAAAAAAAAAAAAAAAAAACAGGATTTTGGGATCCTTGCTCTGCCAACAGTACCTGGACCTCCTCCAAAGCTAAAAACAGAACCAAGTTCTCTAGAGATATTTCGTGCTAAAGCATTTAGCTTGTTATCCATTGCTGGAGTTTCTGGATTTTGTCAGGTATCTTTCTTCTCTTCTCATTTGCAAACATTCTCTTGTTTTCATTCATAACTTTTGATCTGCTTTTCTTTACAAACAGGTTAGTATACCACTAGGGTTGCATGAAAATCTTCCAATATCAATATCTCTACTGGCAAAACATGGTTCAGATGGATTCTTACTGAATGTTGTGGAGAGTGTTTATGCCACTCTAAAACAACAGTTCGAAACTTCTTGAACATTGATTTTTTTTTTTTTTTTTTTTTGTAAAAATGTCCCATTCCTTGCAACATACATAACCTTTTGGGAAACCCCTTTGTTCATGGTTTATTTATATGTAAGGAATCAATTTCATCATATTTCCTGAGCCTTAAGTTTCAACTTTGCTGAAAAATTGAATACTTTGCAAAACCCTTTTTTTTTTTTTTTTTGGGCACTAGGAAAACGAGTGGAGAATAAAAAGTATTTACAAAAAAAAAAATAATAATAATAAACTATATGATCGGATCTGGTGCTCTTAAAAAGATACTTTTTTTTTAAAAAATAAACAAATATATTTTAATTTTAATTTAATATTTTTTTAAGGATGCGTTAGATTCCGGCCACCGGATCTTTTGGGGGAAAAAATTTAGAAAATTGTCAAATTTAGTCCCTATTCTTTAAATATTTTGGTTAGATGGTCCTTTTTATTTATTTTTTATTTTTAATAAGTCTCTAAAAGTTTATAATAATTAAGTTCTTTAATAATTAAAAAAATATTAGGGGCTGGAATGAGTAAAAAAGTCATGCGTGAGGACTAAATAGGATATTTTTCCTTAAAATTAAATTTAAGTGAATAAAATAATTATTTTAAAAAATTGAATAATGGGATTGTGACCTGTCTAGTTTACTCCATGAACATTTTGTATTTTTTCGGCTTAAAAACGAAAGGCTGATAATACATTTATATGATCGGAAGTTGGAAAGAAACAATGGCTAAAGACTTCGACAATGGAGCTTTCATGGAGAAGTTCACTCTAAAACCAGACTATTCTTCTTCGGAACTTCCATTAAATGGCCTCACTTTTGCTGTCAAGGACATGTAAGTTCTTCCATTTCTGTTTTCTTCTTCTCAAATCAATACTTGAATCTAATTCTGAAGTATATGTTTTATAGCCATTTTCCTTTTTTCCCTTCTTTCCCCTCTGTGCACTGAATATATATATATATATATATGAGTGTGTGTAATGTGTATGTATATGTATTAGTATGATTTACAGAAGTTTTTTTAATAGATTTGATATCGAGGGATATGTGACTGGATATGGAAATCCTGAATGGGCTCGGACTCATTCTGCTGCAGCATCTACCGCACCTGCTGTTTTAGCTCTTTTGAGGGCAGGTGCTACTTGTATTGGTAAAACTATAATGGATGAAATGGCATACAGGTCAGTTGATTTTCCACTGAATTTAATTAATTTTGCTTCTATAACTAAATTTTGTACTGAAATGTATTTTAGATGTTTGTATATGGTGAATTATTGATGTTCATCCCATAATTTTGAAAGTTACAACAGTGTTTCTGCTGGAGAATGTCACTTTTGTCAATTATATTACCCGCGAAGTGATGCTTTTAAAAAGTTGTAGTTTCCATGATATCCATTGCTAACTTAACTTAACAAGAAGTATTCTGCTATTAGGCCATATGTTTGGAACATCTTTTGGGGAGAAAAAAAAAAATAAAGTGATTCCTGTGTGTTGGTACTACTGTTGCCTAATTTTGTTCTATATTATCATACTTACAGAATTTGTAGATTGAGGAAAAAGAATAGCAGTTCAAATTTATGTCTGCTAAGAATAAATATGACCTGCCACGGTCATTCCCAAAAATCTTTGCAAAAAAAAAAAAAAAAAAGTGGAAATGTTTGTTTGGAGATTATAAGGGTATAGGTAACTTTAGTGTCTGTCCTTGTGAATCAGATAGTTGATTACAATTCTCTTGACAGCTTTTATTGCTTTCACTTTTTTCAGTGCAAATGGGGAAAATGTGCATTATGGTACACCCTGTAATCCCTGTGCACCAGATCGTGTGCCTGGAGGATCTTCTAGTGGATCTGCAGTCGCAGTTGGTGCAAAGCTTGTAGATTTTTCCTTGGGTGAGCTCTCTTAGGGCAAATAGTTCTGAGTGAAAAATTTAGCAGTTAGTTGAAGGCATTTCTCCTTGCACAGGTACTGACACTGGAGGCAGTGTAAGAACTCCAGCTGCATATTGTGGTGTTTTTGGCTACCGGCCTACTCATGGAATAGTGTCTACTACTGGAGTTATTCCATTGGCACAGGGTTGTGATACAGTAGGTAATGAACATTGTAGTGATTATCTGTTATTTGTTCAAATCTCAATACTTTTTTCTCCTATGTGTCCTCTACATTTTATTTTGCTCCATTTCGTGTTAGAGAACATAATTTATTGGTAAAAGACATAAACATATCGATGCAGAGAATGTCTCTGGATTGTTTAGATGGTCAACTTTTCACCCAGAATACCATTTCAGGATGGTTTGCAAGAGATCCTGTGATATTGAAGCACGTTGGAAAGGTTCTTATGCAATTCCAGGAAAGCTCAGCCAGACCTGACAAAATATTTATCCCAGAGGATTGTTTCGAGCTTTTAAGTTCTCCTGCTGGCTTGTTGGGTGATGTTCTTGCTAAGTCAGCAGCAGAATTATATGGAAGTAAGTTCATCTTTTCACCATTCTACTCTCACAGAACTAAATTAAATAGTGAAAATTCTGTGTTGTGAGATAATTATTTTTAATCAGCAGAGTCGAAATTTGCAGGTGATACCATACAATATCTGAGTTTAGGAAAGTACATTGAGGATAAGGTTCCTAGTCTGAAACCTTTTAAAGATCTTGGAAGCCAAGAATATACTATACCATCATTAGGAGCTATTTATATTGTCTCTAGCTCACTTCAAAGGTAAAGAGTAAGGTTTTCTTCGAAAAGGCTTCCGATTTTCATTTTGTAGAAAGCTTATTGTTTAAATAATCAAGATGTTTTTTGAAAACATAAAATTTCTTCTTCAACTGCAGATATGAAATCAAGAAAAACCACGGTGAATGGATTACAAAAGTGAAGCCTAATTTCGGCCCTGGTATTTCAGAACGGATATCAGAAACCCTCAGATCAAATGAAGAAATAGATGGCTGCCTAACTGTGAAGTCTGATCTAAATTCTGCTCTCAATGCTCTGTTAGGGGTGATTTCTCTCTCTCTATATATATATATATCTAATCCAAATATGCATCATCTGTGTTACTGAGACTGTATTTTCATTACATAACTATATACATATAGGATTATGGCATCCTAGCATTGCCCACAGTGCCTGGACCTCCACCAAAACTGTAAACAGAACCAAACTCCCTAGCAATAACTCGAGCGAAAGCTGTTAGTTTATCATCCATTGCTGTGGTTTCAGGGTATTGTCAGGTAGCAATTTGTTTTAATTGTTTCTTTAGGCTTCATTATTTAAAAAAAAAAAAAAAAACCCATGAAAAGTTTTCTGATCCTGAAGAAATATTCTTGGAAATAACAGGTTAGCATACCATTAGGGATGCATCAAAATCTTCCTGTATCAATCTCTCTGTTGGCTAAAAATGGTTCAGATGGATTCTTGCTGAGTGTTGTGGAGAGTTTTTATAGCACTCTGAAGGAGCAGTTTGAAATTGCTGAAAAGAAATATTGTTGATTGACTTGTTGCTGATGAAATCCATTCCTCTGGATTTGTTTGTGTGTGCTTCTGTAATCTATAATGCCTCTAATTAGACTACTTTTTTTGTTACCCAAGAAATGAAATATTTTAAGTTTTTATATGCTTTACAAATAAATAATATAATTTAATCAATAAAATAACTTCATCTAGTCAATAAGGTGTTACTCAAATGATAAACACTTTCATTAATAATCAAAATGTGTTGAGTTTGAAATATGATAAAGACGAAAGTCGTCACATAAGTATTTATAGAAAAAAAAACTTTATTATTAATTAAGACAAATTGGTATAAATTGTCTCCAAAATTTTTATTTTTTACTAAATGAAGAATATTTATTTGTGAAATTGTATAAAAATAATAAAATAAATCAGATGAAAAGTAAACAAGATATGTAAAAAATAAATAAAATATTATTATTAAATTTTTTGTTGGTTGTTGGGTTGTCTTTACAAAATGACATAAGACCCTCTTTTTATAGAAATAGAGGATAAAGATAAGTACAAAGGGTGACACTTGTCACCCGGTATTAAGTGTTAGGTGACACTTGTCACCCCGTATTAAGTGTTAGGTGACACTTGTCACCAAAGTTATAAGTATTAGGTGATATGTGTCACCTTAGATATAGACATAGGTGATACTTATCACCTTTTGTTAACATTTTATCAAGTACGTAATTATCTTGAAATTAAAAAGATAATAACAATTAAACAATGAACATATACTAATTTAATGAATCTTCGGGATTCATAACATCTTAGTGTTTTTTAATTTAACGAATGATTTAACAGAATTTTAACAAAATGATTAATATCACAATTTTTTATAATTTGGGAACCAATTTTACAAAAAAAATAATTTGAAAATGAATGTCACTTGAACCTCTATAATTTGTAATTATTTATGTCAATTTGCCGAATAATTAATAGCTAATTAATAATAATAATAATAAAAGAAAGATAAGCTGTCCCACTTTTGAGGCCAAATCCCCAGCACACCATGTAATATTATAAGTAACTAAAAGTAGGTAAAAATATCATTGGAATTATCAATAAATAAATAAAATATCTGATTAGATTAACTATAATAATAATAATGTGCTTTTGGACTTATTCAAATAAAGCATTCTCTCCAACTAATTTAGCTTTATTTATATGTTGTTATGAATCCCGAAGATTCATTACATTAATGGATGTCCATCATCTCAGAAAATTACGAAAGGTGATAAATATCACCTAATATTTTTGATATTGGATATATATATATATATATATATATATATATATATATATTATTAGTAAGTGGGTTAGGTATTTGTGAGTGGAGTAATTATATACATAATATGTATGTATATATTGTATCTATATAAATATATGTATATTTGTTGATTGAAAGAGCAATTGAAAGAAAGAAATTTTGAAGGAAACCCGAGAGCTCTCCTCTCTTTTTCATTCTCTCACTCTCTTCCTCCCTCTCCCATACTTAGCTTCCATTCTTTCAACTATCTCCTCTCTCTTTCCCTTTATCTTATATACATACATACATACTACATTAATATATATTATACATTATATATACATTATATAATTAATTTTATAACACGTTATCAGCACGAGTCTCTACCACCGGGCAAAAGTATATTTGAAGATCAACCAGGTACGTTGTTTTTACAGGTACGTATTCTGTTATTATTATGTCAAATTTTATTAAACTCAAATTTGTGACTCTTGATGTCACCGGAAAGAATTATTTATTATGGACACTAGATGTCTGAATGCATCTTGCTACAACGGGTCCGGCAGACACCGTTATATAAAATAATGTGTCATCAACACAAGATCATGTCAAAGCTATAGACTTTGAATACCGTGAAAGAAAAATTCGACCACCAGAAGATGGTCGTTCTCCCGAAAGCACGGTATGACTAGTTGCACTTGAAGTTGCAAGATTTTAAATCCGTGAGTGAGTATAACTCCTCAATATTTAAAATAGTTTCACAGCTGAAACTGTGTAACGGATGATGATATGCTGGAGAAAACATACTCCACTTTTTATGCCACGGATATTGTCCTGCAGTAACAATATCATGAGAAAGATCTTAAATACTCTAAATTGATTTTTGTCTTCTGCGGAACAGAATAATAAATTACTGATAAAAAATTACGAGACTCGGCCTACTGGCCTACTCCTTTCCCTGAAGCGAATACATGATCCCAGAAGAGATCGTGGTCGTGATCGTGGTCGTTACCACAGTCATGGTCGAAAATATGATCATGAATTTCGTGATAATAATTTAGGTGCCAAAATATTTATGACCACCTGAAGTGGACAAAATATAATAAGAAAGGAAATATTGTTCCGAAAAATTATGAAGACAAATATTATCATGGTGGCATGAAAAGTCATTGGTCTCGTGCCTGTAGCACAACGAAACGTGCCTGTAGCACGACAAAACATTTTGTTGACTTATTTCTCATGAAATAAATGATGACGATCTTGAAAATGTTGATATGACTCATCTGGATGTTACTGATCTTTTCGAACATCCAAAAGAAATAATTGACCACTTGATTGGAAATTAAAGTGTCCAAAATAATTAGAATATTATATTATGTGTTATATTACTTTTGTTGTGATATTATATGTTTAATTTTTATTTCTGTAAATAAAATTTTGTTAATCAAACAGATGGCTGTTGTTCAATTTTCTGAAATGAACAACGATATCGAAAGTGTCTGTCTTATTGACAGTGGAACTACGCACACCATATTGAAATACCAGAAGTATTTTTCTCACCTGAATGTGGGAGAAACGTGTGTTACCACAATAAATGGTAGTGCAAAACTTATTGAAGGCTCCGGAAGAGCTAATATAATATTACCGGGAGGAACTATGATTGCTATTGAAAAAGCATTATATTCCTCAAAGTCTCAAAGAAATTTATTGAGTTTTAAAGATATCCGACGGAATGGATATCATGTTGAGACTATGGAAGAAAATGATCATGAATATTTGTGTATCACAAAAATGACCTCCGGTAATAAAGTTTTGTTGGAAAAACTACCATCTCTATCCTCTGGCCTATATTATGCAAAAATAAATACTATTGAGACGCATCATTTAGTAAACCAGAAGTTTACTAATCCCGTTACTTTTAAAGTATGGCATGACCGTTTGGGTCATCCGGGATCAATTATGATGCGAAAAATTATCGAAACAACGCACGGTCATCCTTTGAAAAATCAAAGGATTTTGACTTCTGATAAACTTTCATGTGCTGCATGTTCCAAAGGGAAATAATTATAAACCAGCACCATTGAAAGTAGGAGCTGAAAGTCCTACATTTCTAGAACGGATTCATGGAGATATATGTGGACCGATTAGTCCACCATGTGGGCAATTTCGATATTTCATGGTTTTGATTGATGCATCGACCCGATGGTCGCATGTTTGTTTAATATCGACTCGCAACCTGGCGTTTGCGAGATTACTTGCCCAAATAATTCGCTTAAGAGCGCAATTTCCTGATTATCCTATTAAACGAATCCGTCTAGATAATGCTGGTGAATTTACTTCGCATGCATTTGATTCTTATTGCATGTCGATTGGAATAATTGTTGAACATCCTGTAGCTCATGTTCACACACAGAATGGTCTAGCTGAATCATTTATTAAAAGGCTGCAATTAATTGCTAGACCATTATTATGAAAACAAATCTCCCTACAGCAGCCTGGGGACATGCAATTTTGCATGCTGCAGCACTTGTGCGTTTAAGGCCATCGAGTTATCATAAATTTTCTCCCATACAATTGGCTTTTGGTTCAGAGCCAAATATTTCTTATTTGAGAATTTTTGGGTGTGCTGTATATGTCCCAATTGAACCACCCCAACGGACAAAAATGGGTCCGCAAAGAAGATTGGGGATATATGTTGGGTATGACTCCCCGTCCATTATAAGGTATCTTGAACCTTTGACGGGATGTATTTACAGCAAGATTTGCTGATTGCCATTTTGATGAAAATTTGTTTCCCAAATTAGGGGGAGAGAATAAATGGCATAAAATTGAACTTGCGTGGAAAACATCTTTGAATCATTTAGATCCACGCACAAATATAAGTGAACTTGAAGTTCAAAAGATTATACATTTGCAACAAATTGCAAATCAACTGCCAGATTCTTTTGCTGACTCTAGCAGAGTCACTAAATCGCATCTTCCAGCTATAGATGCTCCTATACGGATAGAAGTTCCTGAAGGACAGAAAATTAATCCTATAGCTATCGAATCAAAAACACGTCAGAAGCGTGGCCGACCCCTTGGTTCCAAAAATAAAAATCCTCGAAAGAAAAGAGGAACAAATGATCCAGAAGATCATATTGATGAAATAGAAAAAAAAACCAAGGGACAACTGATGAAAAGATTCCAACTATAAATAATGATGAGAATTCTGAAATCTCAATTAATTATTCCAGTTCAAATCAAAGTTGGGATCGAAAAAACGTTGTTATTGATAATGCTTTTGCATACAACGTAGCCCTTGATATTTTCAAGGATAATGAGGATTTAGATCCTTTATCAGTTGAAGAATGTCGGCATAGAATTGATTGGCCTCAATGGAAAGATGCAATTCAATCGGAGTTAAATTCGCTTGCGAAGCGAGAAGTTTTTGGACCTGTAGTCCAAACGCCAAAGGATGTAAAACCTGTTGGCTATAAATGGGTGTTTGTGCGAAAACGAAATGAGAATAATGAAGTCGTAAAATATAAAGCACGACTCGTCGCACAAGGCTTTTCGCAAAAGCCAGGAATTGATTATGATCAAACTTATTCACCCGTTATTGATGCTATCACACTCCGATATCTATAAGTATGGCAGTTCATGAAAAGGTGGACATGCGTCTAATGGATGTTATTACAGCTTATCTTTATGGAAGCCTTGAAAATGAAATTTATATGAAAATCCCTGAAGGATTCAAATTACCAAAGGCTTCTAAAGGCCCTCATGAAAATTATTCTATCAAATTACAGAAATCATTATATGGGCTTAAACAGTCTGGACGCATGTGGTACAACCCTTAGTGAATTCTTGTTGAATTCAGGATATAAAATGACCAAATCTGTCCATGTGTTTTTATTAAAAAGATTTTGGTTTTGTGATTCTTGCTATATATGTTGACGATATCAATCTAATAGGAACTCCAGAAGAGCTTCGAGAAGCTATAGATTGTTTGAAACGAGAATTTGAAGTCAAAGACTTTGGAAAAACTAAGTTTTGTCTCGGACTTCAAATTGAGCATATGAATGATGGAATTTTTGTTCATCAGTCAACATATACAGCTAAAGTATTAAAAAGATTTTTCATGGATAAAGCATATCCATTGAGTATTCCAATGGTCGTGAGGTCGCTAGATATAAATAAAGACATATTTAGACCTCGAGAAAATGGTGAAAAACTACTTGGTCCTGAAGTACCATATTTGAGTGCTATTGGTGCACTGATGTATCTTGCAAATAATACTAGACCGGATATAGCATTTGCTATAAATCTATTAGCAAGATTTAGTTCTTCACCAACACGACGACATTGGAATGGTATTAAACACGTCCTTAGATACCTCCAAGGGACAATTGACCTCGGATTATTTTATTCAAATGTAAATGATCCAGAACTGATTGGATATGCAGATGCGGGTTATCTTTCAGATCCGCATAAGGCACGTTCTCAAAATGGCTATTTATTTACATATGGTAATACTGCTATATCATGGCGCTCTACGAAGCAAACAATAGCAGCAACTTCTTCTAATCATGCTGAAATAATAGCCATTCATGAAGCAAGTCGAGAATGTGTATGGTTGAGGTCAATGATCCATTATATTAAAGAGAGTTGTGGTTTATCCTCCAGAAGAGAGATTCCAACTCCTCTATATGAAGATAATGCAGCTTGTATAGCTCAATTAAAAGGAGGATATATTAAGGGAGATAGGACGAAACACATTTCACCTAAATTCTTCTTTACTCATGAACTTCAAAAGAACGGTGAAATTGATGTGCTTCAAATTCGATCACGTGATAATCTTGCAGATATATTCACTAAATCTCTTCCAACAGCAACCTTTGAAAAATTAAGATATAAAATTGGTTTGCGTCGATTTAAAGATTTCAAGAAATCATCTCATCAGGGGGAGAAATCTACACATGAAGAATAGTGTACTCTTTTTCCTTCACTAGATTTTTTTCCCACTGGGTTTTTATCTAGTAAGGTTTTAACGAGGCCTATTCTTTATGTAATGGACATCCAAGGGGGAGTGTTATGAATCCCGAAGATTCATTACATTAATGGATGTCCATCATCTCAGAAAATTACGAAAGGTGATAAATATCACCTAATATTTTTGATATTGGATATATATATATATATATATATATATATATATATATTAGTAAGTGGGTTAGGTATTTGTGAGTGGAGTAATTATATACATAATATGTATGTATATATTGTATCTATATAAATATATGTATATTTGTTGATTGAAAGAGCAATTGAAAGAAAGAAATTTTGAAGGAAACCCGAGAGCTCTCCTCTCTTTTTCATTCTCTCACTCTCTTCCTCCCTCTCCCATACTTAGCTTCCATTCTTTCAACTATCTCCTCTCTCTTTCCCTTTATCTTATATACATACATACATACTACATTAATATATATTATACATTATATATACATTATATAATTAATTTTATAACATATGTATAATTAAATTGCTATTTTACGATTGATTTATTATTATTCAGATATTTTGAAGCCACCGAAAATAATATTTGGGATATTTATTTATTTATTTATTATTATTCAGATATTTGAAGCACTTTTAAGTGAAAAAGACGGCAGCCCAATTTGACCACGAGAGTGTGTGTAAACCACGCTCCACCCTTGCGAAGGGGCATTTCGAATTATTATTATTATTATTGTATCAATTTTTATTTCCATTTTGGCTGCTGAATATATATTTTTATATATATATATATATTAAAAAAAAATTAATTACGAATAAGTTACTATAATAATAATAATAAAAAAAGGAATAAGTTACCAACCAATGGCTATTTTATTCTTTTACGCGCCAGCCACATACACGTGAGGAAGAAACCCAAAATCCGAATAAATAACCAAACAGAATCCGAAGAAATCAACGGCCCTGTTCTCCGTCTGTCCTTTCTTCTTTCCTCCTCTTCCTGTTCTTATAAATTTCTCCGCCATAATCAGACCTTAAAACTCTGCTTTTCTCCCTCTCTCAATTCAATACATTGGCCATTGTAGAGTATAAAATCTAGGTCGTGGGTTTCTGCAAGAGAGACACTTAATTTGTAGAAACATCTCTATTGTAGAGTGCGACAGTTTAACTGAATTACGAGAAATGGAGGTAAGAGCAAGAGCTCCTGGAAAAATCATTCTTGCCGGGGAGCATGCCGTGGTGCACGGATCAACTGCTATGGCGGCTGCAATTGATCTATATACTTATGTCACCGTTGGCTTTCCTACCCCTGATGGTATGCCCTACTATTATTATCTTCTTCATTGTTTCGGTTTCACTACTTGTATTTTATGATTTATGCTTCTGTCGATTTTTTTGGTTGGTGAGACTGATTTGAGTTGGGGTTTCAATAGGGTCTTCTGGATAGATTTTAATATGCTTTGTGTTAATGATTGTGTCTGATTGAGACAATCAAGCATGTTAAGATACTTTTTCCCTGTTTCTTGGAGAAATTTTCTATTGCAGATATTCCTATTTTACAGTTGTGGAATATGTGTTTCATTAATGTTAGCAGTTTTGTATCTAGGACTTGCTGAGGTTCTAGTGCAATGTGAGCTGGGAATCATTTTATGTATTTTATATAATTCTAAGGTGTTGAGATAAATTAAAGAAAGTTTGAAGGTTTTAATACGTGATTACTCCAGAATCATAGTGGATCATATTATCAATTATGATAAACAGGGGCCTTTGATAGATAACAGGATTCTGGTTCCCTTTCTACTAAGTATTTTTTTGTGTGTGCGAAACAGTGATTGAATGCTCTTTAGATGTGAACATTTCTAACTACATTTTCATCATTCTGTTTCTAGTGTTGGTCGGAGTAGAAAATGATGATACACTGAAACTTCATCTCAAGGACATGGACTTTGAGTTTTCTTGGAATGTCGGAAGGATTAAAGAAGTTATCCCGGACTTGGGCAGTATTAATGCGTCTTCCCCCACATCATGCTCACTGGAGATCACTAAAGCAATTGCACTTCTAGTTGAAGAACAGAACATTCCGGAGGAAAAAAAGGGACTTGCTTCTGGGGTTTCTGCATTTCTCTGGCTGTACACTGCTATCCATGGGTCTGTGTTTTATCTTCTCATACTGAAAAAGGCTTATATAGTTAGTAAGACAAAGTTGTGTAAACATTGTCTAACTTGATTGGTTTTTCCTTGGTTGTTAGATGTCAACCAGCAAAAGCTGTGGTCACTTCTGAGCTTCCGCTTGGGTCAGGTTTGGGTTCATCAGCTGCTTTTTGTGTTTCTCTCTCAGCTGCCCTTCTTGCTTTATCAGGCAAAGTGAACCTGGACTTCAGTCACCAAGGTTGGCAGGTGTATGGGGAGAGTGAACTGGACTTGGTGAATAAATGGGCTTTTGAGGGTGAAAAGATTATCCATGGCAAGCCTTCAGGCATAGACAATACCGTAAGCACATACGGTATGTGACCAGTACATTAAATAGATTCTTTTTGTTACCTTTTTCTATTTAATACTAAGTGTATATTGTATGTAATTCCCATACTTGTCACTAACTGTAAATGCAGTGACTGAAATCTTACATTCATGCTGCTTTTTTTATATTTTTGTTTTAATGGTGATACAGCAAAGAGGGCTAAACAACTCTCTTTTTTCCGTAAGACACTATGAGTCAATACAACTGTATATCATATGCAGCTTCTTTATAATGTAATAGTGCAAGGTTTATCAGTTATGGTTTAGTATAACTTTGGAACTGATGACTTTTACACGACAGGCAACATGATCAAATTCAGGTCAGGCGAGCTGACGCGCATTAAGACCAATATGCCAGTGAAAATGCTGATAACTAATACAAGAGTTGGGAGGAACACAAAAACACTGGTAGCTGCTGTCTCAGAGAGAACATTAAAGCATCCAAATGCCATGTCTTCTGTGTTTAATGCTATTGATTCCATAAGCAACGAAGTAGCTTCAATTATTCAAGCACCTGTTTCTGATGATCTTGCCATAACCGAGAAGGAAGAGAAGTTAGGAGAATTGATGGAAATGAATCAGGGTTTGCTCCAATGCATGGGTGTAAGCCATGCTTCCATAGAAACTGTGATTCGGACAACTTTAAAGTACAAGTTGTCTTCCAAGTTGACTGGAGCTGGTGGTGGAGGCTGTGTTTTGACGCTATTGCCAACTTGTATCCTTTTTCATGGTTCCATAACTACGTGTTGCCTTGTTTTTCTCCTCCAGTTATTTCTTGCTTTATATCCCCTTGTGTGAGGTTCTAGTATTCAGTATCTTCTTTTGCTTGATATAGCTGACACAGATATGGAATATCATGTTTTTTCCTTCTTAATCCAATATTACATGCAACTAATAGGTAAGGTGAATTAAAATATGAAATAAGGATATACTTTGCTTTGATGGAATTATGTTTTCTCAGAATCTAGAACAGAGGATGAATAGGGAAGCAAATGGTAGGTATGAGGGGTTGGTCTAATCCTTCCAAGTTAGTATTTCACGCATTTGATTTCTTCCTCGGAAGAACTTCTAGGATACATTATGAATCAATATTCATAAATTTCTTTCAGCTTATGACAGATTATGAAGAACTAAGATTTGCAAATTTGTTTTATAGAATCATGTTTTGTTTCTGTCAATTTGTTGTGCAAATATTGTCCAATATCTGTTTCCTTGACTACTGAATACAGTGTTATCAGGATCTGTTGTTGATAAAGTAGTGTCAGACCTAGAATCATCTGGGTTCCAATGTTTGGTCGCTGGAATTGGAGGAAATGGCATGGAGATTTCCTTCAGTGGTTTCACATAATCTTAAAATTTGTTGTAAGTTCCGTCTCTTGAACATGAAAATATTATTTTGTAGACTATTTTGTTTCTTGGAAGGTTTTGACAGTTGAATAATTCTTGCTCTGTACCCAATGTAGTACCTATTCTTCCATTTGAGATCATTCAAAATGATAGCAATGCCAGCAAACTAGTTTCTTGACTTTTTCAGTATTGGTTGGTTCTCAATCCTGTTTATTAGGTTTTTTTATCTTCCATTTTTTCTTGCCTTTTTCATCTTTATTATCTTTTTAGGTGGAAATTTTGCTTTGCATATCATTTTCTTGGTAACGTCATTTCTCTCATTAGTTCATAATCCCAGTAAACAACACTGAAAATTCATCTTATACTAAAATGCAGAGAAGTACAAAGAAAAGCAGAGAACTGTTTATAGTCTATACTTGGTAGATTGATCCAAAAACTAACACATGTATATAGATACTTAGTTGTTGCAAAGCCCTTGAAATTTGTCACTTCAAGAACTGAGGAAGTCAAGCATCTACATATATATTGTACCGGCGGCATGAAGGACTTGGCCGGTGAAGTAAGGTGAACAACGATCAGAGGCAAGAAAAACATAGGTAGGAGCAATATCCATAGGCTGTCCTACCCTCTGCATTGGTACTTGTTTCCCAAAATTCTTAATCTCCTCATCATCAAAAGAGGCCTGCGCCGCAGCCGCAGCCGGCACCACAGCGTTCACCCTTATCCCTGCCCTCACCAAGGGCTGAGCAAGTCCTTTGGTAAATGCCACAATTGCTTCTTTAGTTGCAGTATAGTCCAGTAACTTAGCATTTCCCTTATGCGCGCTATTTATTATCGCACTCCCTTTCTTCATATACTTCACAGCATGACTGCAATTCAAAACAAGAACCCTAAATCTCTATATATACATATAATTAAAAAAGGTATAACCAACCTGGTAACGAAGGAAAACGATTGATCAGCTCCATTGTTAACCAAAATATCAATCCTTCCATAAAGATTGACAACTTCATCCACAACTCTCTTGCAATTCTCATCAGAACCTAAATCAGCAGGGATGGAAAAGGGCTGTTTTGCATCGGGAGTCTTAGCTTGCTTCAATAATTGAAGAGTATTTTCTGCATCTTTATCTTCATCTCCCTTTAAGTAAGTAAAAGCCACCGTTGCACCTTCCAAAGCAAAACAATGACAAACTCCCCTTCCTATGCCCGAATCACCGCTCGTTACGAGTGCCACCTTACCCTATATATATATATAAAATAAACGTATTAGTGAAAATTCATGCATGCATGCATTTTGTAACTACATATTATACGTACTCCAAGTTTGTAAGAGGGAATATAATCAGGGTGGATGGAGTCAGGAAGTGGATCCATGAGATGTTGAGTTTCTTGCTTCTGAGCTGGGAATTGATCGCCGCTGGAAGACATTTCTTCTTCTTTTTTTTCTTTTTAAATTTATATTATTACAATATTGCAAGATATATATTTATGTGAGAGAGAAAAAAAAGAGAGAAGTGAGTGAAGAGAATTATTAGAAACAATATATATATATATATATATATTTGTAGAGAGAGAGAGGGAGAGAGAGAGAGAGAGAGAAGAGGCGGATGAGCATTAGCATAGATGAGCATTAGCATATATATTTGTCTTCTCCGCCTTTCCCGCACATTTTCATCACTATTTTTTTTTTTTTTTTTTATGGTGAGTGAAATTTTATTAATACAATAAAATATAAATTAGACAGTCTAAAATATAGATAAAATATTTACATATGAAATACATTTATACAAAAAATAGCAATAAATTTTTTTTTCTTTTTATATTATATTTTATATATATATATATATATATATATATATATATATAATCTTGAAAGCTTTTTCCTCAGCATAAATGGGACAGTTTCTAGAAAACGTAACTGATGTCTAAAAACTTGCGAAATTGATTTCCTGAAATGATTCACCTTTCTAAATATTCTTCATCTATTTTTAGTAAAATAGTAACAACCATTGTATCTATAATTTTATTTTTAAGTTAGACTTTTCTCTCATGTATGTATGGTTGTTCTTTACATTTTTTTGCTCCATTAATAAAAACAAAAAAATTCAAAAGTGAAAATTTTAAAACCGTTCTTTTTATTTTCATTAACCATTTAAATATTAATTATATTAGTATGATATTATCCGTTTTATTCTTAAAATTTCAAAACTTTATTTTTAATAACAAAAAAAAACCTCATATTAATAAAATTAATAATATTCTTATATATTAATAAAATTAATAATATTCTTATAAAATAATCACCTCTAACATTATCTTTAAATATAAAAAATAAATTAATTTCCTTACACCACTTACGTAAATACATTCCTAAAGTATCTATTTTATATCTCATTAATAAAATAAAACTTACATATTACGTGACAAATTATGTTCTTAAAGAGTATATTGATAATACATCATTAAATTCTTCCCCAATTCAATTTTTTTTTTAATAATCTGACTTATGGTAATATAGATACAATATAATACAAAGCCATGAAAAAAACAGTACATATCATGCTTATTTTATACATCATATATATATACACATACATATGCATTATTTTACACCAAAGCTTAAATACAAAAGTTTTACTATTCCCATGCATAGACAAAAAACACTATATATATATATAGAGAGAGAGAGAAAGAGATAGAGATCAATTTCTCAGCCATTGACTATAACTCTACCTGCAAAAACAATATTTATATATATATATATAACAGAAAGTGATGAAAGAGAGTATTAAGAGAAAGAATTAACTTAAATTTATAGAAAAACATTAATTTATGTATCATGCACGAAGGTGGAAACTAAATCAACTAATTTAAACGTACGTACCGTTGGGATGGAAGACTTGACCAGTATAATAAGATGAACAATGATCACAAGCAAGGAAAACATAAGTCGGAGCCACTTCCATGGGCTGCGCCGCCCTCTCCATCGGTACTTCTGTTCCGAACCTCCTGATTTCTTCTTCACTGAAAGAGGCTGCCACCAACGGCGTCCATATCGGACCAGGTGCTACACCGTTTACTCTTATCCCTTTGCTTACGAGTTGCAGTGCAAGTCCTCTTGTGAAGGCTACTATTGCTCCTTTTGTTGCAGTGTAGTCAAGTAGTTTAGGGTTTCCTTTGTATGCTGCCACTGATGTGCTGTTTATTATTGAACTTCCTGGCTTCATGTACTTCAAACAGTGCCTGCATGCATCCATGAACTCTCAAAATTAATTTCATACTTTATTAAATCGAATTGTATTATGGAAAAAAAAATGTGATGCACCATTTTATATTGATGGCGTGATACTTTTAAGATAAAAAATAAATTAAAACAGTGTCAAATAATAGTAGTTGACTATGGATCAAGTGAAAATTTTGATGAAAATAATATCAAATAGTTAATTTAATATCAATAATTAAGTATAGTGAAAACAAAATAATACACTAACATAGTAACTTGATAATAAAAACTTTTAGAACTATTGACTATAATAAAAATTATAATATTATCGAGTATTTGAGTAGTTGATTAGTTGATTATATGGTTAAAACGCTAATAAAAACATTTAGAACAGTTATCTATATATCTATATAGTAGAGGCTATAGTATTATTGAGTAATTGACTATATTGTTAAAACGCTAATAAAACTTTTTAGAACAGTTATGTATATAGTAAAAGATTATAGTGTTATTGAATAATTGACTATATTATTAAAACGCTAATAAGAACTTTTAGAACAGTTGATTATATAGTAAAAGACTATAGTGTTGTTGAGTAATTGACTATATTCTTAAAACGCTAATAAAAACTTTTAAAACCGTTAACTATATAGTAAAGATTGTAGGGTTGAGCAGTTAATTATAATTATACTGTTATAAAAATAGTCTAACAGAAGACTCTTGGTGTGATGTCAAGTAGTTGAGTATACAAAAACAACAAACCACGATGTCAAATAGTTACCATAGTGGTGTGATATCAAGTAGTTGACTATAATATTACAAAAACAAAAACAATGATGTTAAATAGTTACTATAGTGGTGTGAAGTTTGTAAATCCATAATTGTGTTGAATAATCACATATGCCTAAATTGTGACAAAAACAAAATGTACAAATTTATGATTAAGACTGTTGAAAATGTGAAGGAAAAAAATAATAATAATAAGACGAACCTTGTTAAGAAGAATTGTGAATAGATATTGGTCCTAAAAATCCTTTCAAGTCTAGGTTCATCAATATCTTCAATAAAACTGCCCTTATGTTGCTCAGCTGCATTATTAACCAAAATATCAATCTTCCCATAGTTACTCCCAACTTCATCTGCAACTCTCTTGCAATTCTCATCGTAACCTAAATCCACAGGTATCGCCATTGGATCTTTCGCATCTCCCGTCTTTGATTGCGTCAGCATTTCCAGTGTTTCCTGTGCATCCTTATCCTCTTGTCCCTTAACGTAAGTAAACGCCACCGTTGCACCCTCCAAAGCAAAGCAATAACAAACTGCTCGTCCGATCCCTGAATCTCCACCCGTCACCAGTGCCACCCTACCCTGCACACACCAATACTTATTAATTCAATTACCTCTAATTACATCTAATCTTCACTTATACTTTGTATTAGTATAAATCTTTTTTAAAAAAAAAAGTGTCCAAAGTGACCATATTAGATATAAATTATCACACAAATTCAATTTTCACCATATTGGATATATACTTACCCGAAGTTTGTTGGAGGGTTTATAATCAGGGTGAACAGACATGGGATGTGGATCCATGACGTGTTCTTTGCCGGGTTGAGTTTCTTGTCTCTGGGGTGGGAATTGGTCGCCACGTGATGCCATTGTTCTAATACTCTAAAGAAATCCAAGTTTATTTGATGGGGTGGTAGTAGTTGTAGTAGTAGTAGTGGCTTATACTCTGATATATATATATATATATATATATATATATATATAGAGAGAGAGAGAGAGAGAGAGAGAGAGGAGAGAAGGATATGTATGTATGTATTACTCTAGAAATGATAGGAATATTAATCTAAAGCATTTGGATATGCATGTGTTGTTATATTTTTTCGTATGTATATATATATATATATATATATATATACACACATATGTGTGTAAAGAGGATGAACCAAACGTGGCAGAAAGGGGTGTACGTGTCATCTAGGGGAGACATGCAGCTGATGACACGTCTTTTTAAACGGGACGTCATAGTGGTAGCGTGCATGGAGAAGAGAGTTCGGGAAAATTATATAATTAGAAAAGACTGATTTAATTTGTGTGTATGAATATTGTAGTGAGAGAGAATTTTAAATTGAAATGTATATATTCTAAACAATTGATAATTAAAAAAAGAAAATACAGGAAAAAACAAGAACCATAAGTTGATGAGACTTTTTAACTTTAATTTGTTGTTTGAGTGCTCGATCTTACGGAACGGAAAAGGAACAATTTTCTTTAATGAATAAGTGGTGTATTTGGTCACAAATAATTTTAATAAATTAAATATTCTAATATATTTTAAAAAAATTTTAAAATTTCAAAATTTTTTATTAGTGAACCTTTTTACGAATTTCAATAATTATTATTATTACTTTAATAAAAAAAATGATAAAAATATCATTACAATAAAAAAAAAATAGAATAAGAGAAAACAACGAATGGAAGAAGAAACTTCCTTCAGCCATATGTACTGAGTTTGGCAAGCTTGGGAGACATGGTACATACCCTGCAAGAAAGAGAAATATGGGAGAAATTCAAAACTTTAGATTTGTAATTTAAAAAAAAAAAAAAAAAAAGTTAAACGAAGAATTAAAGGGTTGGAGAGACAGAGAAAAAGAGTGAGAGTTGGAGTTAGAGAGAGAAAGTAGGTGAGAGTAAGAGTAGTCAAGATTGAAAAGAAGAGTGAGAGAGAGAGAGAGAGTAGGATTTAGAGTTGGAGTATGAGTAAGAGTGATTTGGAGTCCGTATGAGTAAAAAGTTAGTGTAAAAATTGGGGGGTTCTAATAAAAGAGAGAGAAAGTAAGTGAGAGTTTGAGTAAGCGTAATAAGAGTTAGAAAGTTTTAATATAGAAAGTGTAAAGGGTTGGAGTTGGAAAGAATGAGAGCAAGTGAGAGTAAAAGCTCTAGTTGAAGTAGGATTAAAAGAGTAAGAGAAGAGAGAGAGAGAGAGAGTTTAAGTGAGACTATGAGTCATAAGCGTGAGAGAGTAAGTAGTAAGAGTAGGAGTCGAGTAAGATTACGAGTAAAAAGAGAATCGAAGAGTCACAAGAGGTGGATTCAAAGAGTTGGAACTTGAATTGAAGTTTGAATTAGAGTGAAAATTTGAGTGAGATTAAAGTTGAAATTTGACTGAGAATTGAAGCTTTAATTTGAGCTCAAGTTCACCATATTTGAGTTCAATTTCAAATAGGAGCTAGAGGCCGATGCAAAGTCAAAATCGAACGTTCAAAGACGGGTTCTAATTCATGTTGAAATCGAAATTGGATTAGTTGTAATTCATCTCAAAGTTCAAAGTTGGAGTTGAAGTCGGAAAGCAAAGTTCAACTCAAAGTTGAAATTCAATTGAAAGTTGAAGTTGAAGGAAGATTGAGTCAATTTCAAATTGTACTCAAAGTAAAAAATCAGACTTGAAAAATAAATTGAAGCAAAAGTCAAACTCCAAGTCAAAAAGTCAAACTCCAAATCAAAGTTTGGGTTGGAGGCAAAGTCAAAAACCAAAGATGAAGCAGTCAAAGCATCATCAAAATCCAATCTCCTTCTACAGCTATATAACTAACAAAAAAAACAGAAATATGAATAAAAAAATATAAGAGTATAAGAAATTAAGAAGAGAAACTGAGAGATAAGAAAGAAATAAAAATGGGCTGAGAAAGAAGACAGCGAGAGAGCGGACAGAGCATTTATAAACCCCAAAATTTGTACCTAACGGTCAGATTATCTCGCACATTTTTTAAATCATATTTTCTTTCTCCTTTGTTTAAATTACAAAAATGTCCAAATTATCTGTGTTTGGAACTTTATTGAATAATTGGTGAGTTTGATCCCAAACAAATTTATTTTTGGCAAGTTGAGTCCCAAAATATTTTTTTTAACTTTTAAGGTCCCAAAATATTTTTTTTAACTTTTAAGGTTCCAAACTTTTTTTATAGAGAATAATAAGGTCCTTCTTGAAGGATTCTGTCAAAATTTCTAAAATTTTAACGGTTGTTTGTCTTTAGTTAATTAAAGACAAGGATAAAAAAGTCATTACATGTGAAAATAAAGAAAGAAAATATGAATAAAAAAAATATTTAAATGTAGAGATAAAAATGTCCTCATATTTTTTAAATTTTTATTTTGAAAATATCTTCATATTTAAAATTTTAAAAATAAAAAATTTATTAAAATAGTGAGAATATCAAAAGTCGTCATCAATCTTCTTCTTCTCCGATTAATCTTCTTCTTCTTCTCCGATTAATCTTCTTCTTCTTCTCTCTGGCACAAGATTTTTATCTTTTTCTAACATCTTTGAAGAAAGGAAAAAGAAAAAAAATAATTGAAGAAGAGGTCTTTATAGAAAGAAAAAACAAAAAAACGAGAAAGAGAGATTTAAGAAATTCAAATTTTAACCAATGAAAAGAAATAAAGTTACTTTGTTTCAAGAGAAAGAGGACAGTGGTGATATTGAAATACTCAGTGAATCTTCAATCATTAAAACTCATTTGACAAATCAAAGTTGTTTTAGACGACAAGAAACGAATTCAAGTGGGAGCAAAAATGGAATGTTAAATTCAAAGACATTTGAATCGATGTTTGAGTAAGTATTCACATTCCTTATGATGAATATATTTGAGTAAGTATTTGTGTTGTAATATTTTATTGATTCTATTTGCATGCTTAAACACATTTGTTAATGCAGCATTGACCATCCAACACGTAGGAAAATATTGATGGTGGTTGTTGGGGGTAGTCTTGCCATGCTGTTGGAGTTTTTTTCCATTCTCTAGAAACTTGTAGATGAAATCAATATACGATATGTATTCTTATGGTGGTTTTATCTTGAATTTTTAGGAAGCAAAGCTTTTTTTAGTAGAAAATTAATTCAGTTATCAATTCAATTTTTGAACTTGTGATTATCTTGAAATTCAGTTTGTATAAAATCTAAAATTTTTCCAAGGGCCCAATTATTATTTTTGACTAGAACCTTTCTCTAGAGAATACATTTACCTTTTGTTTTAAATTGTATAAAATATCATCCAAAGTAATTTTTGTAATATCAGGGAATAATATAAATTTTTAGCAACTATCAAGAGCATCAATATTTTTTTTTTTGTTAATAATGAAAGTTTTTCTCCCAACAGAAATATTTCAGTTGATAATCATCGAAGTTTTGTAAAAAGAATAAATTGTAATAAAAAAGAGCAACATAACAAATCTTTAGCTAGTAAAAAGAATAAGTTGTAATAGAAAAAGGTAATATAACGAATCTTTAACCAGTAAAATATACAAGAAACATTATTATAGTAAAATAATAGGACAATATTTTTAATAAAAACTTATGTCACTCCACAAGACACAACAAAAAATTATTCACATGTACACTAGTCCCTTTATTTGGCCAGCTTAGGCCGACAAATGAAAGAGTGGAAAGAACTTCTGAGTGAAGAGGGAGAAGTGTTTGTTTTTTTGCATGTTTCCCCACCTCTAACTCTAGTTCCGATTAAAAGAACGTTAAATGGTTTACATGCGCTTGACAAAAAAAATAGGGTGTATATTGTTGGTGATTTTATGACAATGAGGAGTTACATGGTAAAACCTACAACCACTGTAGAGGAAGGTATTCCCAATATCAAATTATATTTGTTCTGATTTGCAATTTACAAATATTCATGTTTTGATAACTTTTAAAGCTCTTGTAGAAAAAAGGATACATGTTTCCCTATAATTGATGATGACTAATTGTGGATTTCCTATATTCACTTAAAATGTAACATTTCAATATGTTCTAGAACATTATTTAAAATAAGTAAATTTTTTAATAGCCTGAGTATACAATTATTTGATGGGTGGTGTCCGGTATCATCAATTTTAATGAAGAGTCAGTATCTTCCTTTGATGAACAAATCACAAGAGTTTGAAGATCTATGGGTAAGAAGAGGATGAATCATAATTTAAACTCAGATTCATATTAGAATTTCTCTTTTTTTATTTTTCTTTCTCTTTCTACAAAGACGCTCTTATTCTTCTCTATTTTTTTCTTTCTTTAAATATGTCAAAAACGGATAAAAATTTTGTAGGAAAGAAGAAGATTGACGAAAGATTTTGATATCATTTGATAGATTTTTTATTTTTAAATTTTAAATGTGAGGACATTTTTATTCCTTATTTAAATATATCTTTATTTATTTTCATATGTAATGATTTTTTTATCCTTATCTTTAATTAACTAAAGATAAATAACTCTTAAAATTTTAAAAAATTTGACAGAATCCGTAAAAAAGGACCTTATTATTCTCTAAAAAAAGTTTGGAACCTTAAAAGTTAAAAAAAGTATTTTGGACTCAACTTGCCAAAGCTAAATTTGTTTGGGATCAAACTCATCAATTATTCAAATTTTATTTTACTAATTGAACATCGAAAAAAAATGACAAAAAGAATTTTTTAGTCCAAACTAAAATAAATATCTAATTAATAATAATAATAATAATAATAATAATAATAATAATAATAATAGGTGCAAAATTTTAGCTTTCTCTCTTTGCAAGCAAAGAAAAAAATAAATAAATAATCTCCCTCTGCTAGCACTCAAAGAACAAAGTTTCTTTTAAAAAGAAATAAATTAAAGAACAAAGTTAAAAACCCTTTTTTCTGTTAGAAATTCTGTATTATATTTAAAGAAATCTCGATCAAACCTTATTTGTTTTGTTATATTAAACCATTATTATTACATTTTTTTAAACCAAACTTACAATTATTTTTATATTTATGTTTAAATAAAAATTAAAAAATTAATTATATTATTTGATCAAAATAATAATTTTTAATAGATTACATATTTGGAAAGATAAAATTCCGTATAAGCGGCCAGTCACTACAGCTGTTGCCCGAAATGTTTTGCATGTGTGCAACGTGTATTACCATGCATTTATGCAATAATAAGTCTTTTTTCTTTTCTTTTCTTTTTTTCTACATATTTCATGAACATTGCTTAATCTAATTAACTTTACTTTTTCTCTCATCCTCATATAACAAGAAAAGAACAAGAAATTATTCAAAGAAAAAGCAGGAAAAAAGAAAAAAGATCATCATCTTCTTCTTCTTCTCTCTCTCTCTCTCTCTCTCTCTATATATATATATATATATTCCTTTTCTTTTGTTACCTGTGTTTAATTTCTCTCTCATCAACTTAATTCTGTATCTGTTCTGAATGAAGAGAATGGCTTTTTCTGGGCTTCAATTCACCGCTCTTTTACTGCTCATCTATATTTTTGTCACTCTCTTTTTATCCCTTCAAGTCATGTCCGATGGTAATAATCACTAATTCTTTCTCATTTTTCTTGTTATATGATATATATATATATAAAATGTATATGTATGTAATAATCACTAATTCCGTTGGAATTTATTTTTCTTTTTCTTTCATTTTCCTTGATATGATATTAATCTTGGACAAAAAAAGAAAAAAAAAAGGTTATAATTAATGTCAAGCTAGCTAATTGTAGTGTTATGTATATTTTGTTTAATTCTCTCTCTATCCCTTCTTTCTTATATATATTGGACAAAAAAAGAAAAAAAAAAGGTTATAATTAATGTCAAGCTAGCTAATTGTAGTGTTATGATTTTTTTGTATCAATATCTTTTTTTCTTTATTTCAAATATTGCATGTAATTTGCTTTTATCAATTGAATTAAGTCTTCTTAACAATAATAATTTTTCTCTCTCTCTCTCTCTATATATATATATATCTTAACAATAATAATTTCTCTCTCTCTCTCTCTCTCTCTCCTCTATATATATAATATAATTATATATATATATATATATATATATATATATATATTATATATTATATATATATATATATATATTCTTCTATTACATTTTCTTCTTAGTAATTTCTCTCTCTATATATATATATTTAATTCTCCTTTCAACTGAATTACATCTTCTTCTTAGTAATTTCTATATTAATATATATTATATATATATATATATATTATAGTAATTTCTATATATATATATATATATATATATATTATATATTATATGTATGTATATTATATGTATGTATATTAATTATGTTGAATGGATGGATGTAGATGAGGAAGATCATCTCCTATCAGCCTTAAACAGTTACAGACAAGCTCAAGGAGTGCAACCGCTAACAAAGCATGACAAAGCAGGTTG
>CM049926.1:3667500-3832500 GCA_027405835.1 Asclepias syriaca | reverse complement strand
ATACTATTTCTGCACTTCTTTTCTCAAATATTTCAGATTTTTTTTTTTTCTTTGGCAAACTCTAGAACTTTGGAATCCCATCAATCTCAAACTCAAGTTAAAGTTATATATATATATATAATTACTTGAACTAGGGTTTCTTAATTAGTTCTTGGAAAAAGAGCAAATTTGTAGTTTTCAGAAAAGGCATCTTTTTTATTTTTCTATTTTACACAATTTTTGTTGGGATTATGCTCCCAATTATGCAAATTAGCAATCTTTTGTTTCTTCTTGTGTACTAGGTTATGGCACCATTGTTGCTTTGAAGCAATAAGTTAAATTTTCTTTAATCTTTTCTCTTATTACAAAATACTTCAAAATGCAGATAATATATATATATATATATATATATATGGTTATTATGTACGTAAGAGTTTTGCTAGCTAGCTAGCTAGTTACTTGGACGTGTCAAGAAATGTTTGGTGCACAAGATTTAATAATGGTGTTTAGTGAGAGTTTGTTTATTTTCATCTCTTTCTTCACGGACTAATTAACTGTTTGTTTACCAGGTTTTCATCTCAAATCTCATCTATCTAGAAGAAACTTAAAAGATATCTTGCCAACTAGTTAGGGTTCTGTTTTTAAGAGATTTTTAGGGTATGTAATCTTTCAAAATTGATAGTTAATTTTATTTAAAAAAATGACAGTTAAATTCGATTTGGCCATTATTTTCATATTCCTAATAGTACGAAAAGAAGGCCGACTCCAAATTGTTCAAGAATAATGGCGTTGAGTTTCTCTACCCTTTAACTTATGATTAGTTAATTTTATTTTTCGATAAATTAAAAAAAACACTTAAATAAAAAAAATTATGCCAATTGAGTTATCATTTCTTTATTATAAAATAAATTTTAAATTTCAATTTGATAATCAATTTATAAGTATGGATTGAAAATTACCTGAGTTTTTTCAACATGATGAGAAAAACCCTTTTGGGGTCTAAGGAAATATTAAGAGAAATAGTTTGTGATACTTTCTTTTTGGTATAAACAAATTTCTACCATGTTTTTGTAAAGTACTAAATTTATTTATTATTGGAAGGATCAGACAAAAAGATTCCTTTCTCCAGTTCTCCGCTATTGTGAAAGGAAAATGTTTTTTTCATGTTTTTTCGTGATTTCTCTTCCATTTACGAACCACGAAACAAAAGTCGGTGTCCATTTTTCGTAAATATATGATGAGTTACTTGTTTTATATTAAAAATGTCAAAAGTGGGATTTTACCAAACCTTTTTTAACACTTTAGAAACTTTGGCAAATGGTCATAACCTTTTTTTTTTTTCTTGACAATTGACAACAACCAAAAATCTATTCTAAATTTTACCTAAAATTCGATCACGATTTTGACCATTACTTAAGACTTCATGTGTGAAATTAGATGCAATCCACAAAACAATTATTACGAAAAGTTACTTTAGATTTATTTGTGCAAAAGTTATTCCCACCTATGTTATTTTATACTAGTTAGAGAACCATAGTTTAGTTGCCACCCCAAGTATATACACATTTAACCTAATAGTTTGAGAAATTGATAAGCGAATTCTTAATAATTTCTTTTGGATGATCGAGAATTTGAATTCCCTATAATAAATAGCTTTTCTATTAAAAAAATTTAGGTTAAATTTTAACCTTTGAGTAAGAGTTGAACTTTACGATCAAAATTTTATGTCAAATTATAACTTTTGAGTAAGAGTCGAACTTTACAATCAATGGTTTGAATCTGAGATAACTTTCATATTAAAAGTTTTGAACATGTCCTAATTCTTAAATAAAAGGGAAACTCTCCAAGCTGAATCCATAAAGCTAAATCCTTTAATCCATAAAGGTGTCTAATCTTGAAATAAGAGTGAAACTCTGAGAACGTTTTGCAGGCTAAATTCATAAATTCATGAGTGAAACTCTGCAAACGTTTTGCAGGCTAAATTCAAAAGTGAAACTCTGAGAACGTTTTGCAGGCTAAATTCATGAGTGAAACTCTGAGAACGTTTTGCAGGCTAAATTCATGAGTGAAACTCTAAAAACGTTTTGCAGGCTAAATTCATAAAGGTGTCGCAGGCTGAATCCATAAAGCTGAATCCTTTAATAAAGTGTCTAATCTTTAAATAAGAGTGAAATTTTAGAGTGTTTTCCGGGCTGAATCTATATCCAAAGTGGGTACCAAAAAAATATATACACATTTCTATATATATATATATATATATGCTGAATAAAATTTAGCTTAAGATTAGGTACGTTCACTATAAATTTGGAGAGCACTCAACTACTGGTTATAGGAAAGAACTCATCTGTCCTAGCAGGCTTTTGGGAACCTCTCATTCTGCATAGAATTTAAGGAGGAGACCATCGAAATCCTTCTGCCGGTATATTTGGAAAACTAATAATTTACCCAGAGATAATCGTTAACTCTGCATTGCCCTATGGGTATTAGAACCAACATATTCCCAATTACAAGCTTTACTCCAAAGTCCACAACTGAGTTTTTTTCCAAAATTCTGCAAGTATTCATTGTGCAGTTTTCTTGAATGTCACATGCTTCATTACAAGGAAGGATTCTTTTAAGTTTTTTCATAATACATGGAACTTTGTAAATATAAACTAACCTGTGCTAATAGCTGTTTCTGTAGTTACAATGATCTGGTATATATTATCAAAAATGAATGAATGTAATAGCTTTCGATGAGAACTTGACTCCCAAGTTTCACAAGAAAAGGCTGTAGGCAATATTCATCATACTTCCACAGTGAACAAGTAGACCTTTAACACCAGAGCAAGAGCCAGCTGTAACAGAAATATCCCAACTACAATCAAGAACCACCTTTCTCCTGCAGAGTTAATGTGGTTTTTAAGATTGAGTGCAACAAAGGTGGCAGACATAAATCCAGCTACACCAGCAATCACCCATCTGAATATCTCATAGGGAATGATAGAGAGACACTGCAAAAAGCATACAAGAGACTGAGTTTACAACACTAGAAAAATAGTTTGAACCAAGACAGTAATAAATTTATTTCCACTATTTAAAATCAATAATCAAAAAACATGTTCCCCCAAATCTTGCTTTGGTCTCCATACAAAGTACATGATTGCCAACCTGTCTAGGGACAATTTGTAAATCATTTTGAGTATCAACCATTCAATGAAATAGATTAGATCCACTTGAGTAGATTTAAGAATTCTTAGCTTCACTACATGAATACATCTAATGAATCTACAAAACCTGCAGAGTAGCAACAAATCTTATGATGGAGATAACATTGAATAAGTGGAAGATGACATATCAGACAAGGATTGGGGCAATAATAAATTCCTACAAGGGTGAAAAATTAATGTATTGTCACTTTCAGACACTTGTTAGAAATATTTGCAATTAATAAATTCCAAATGCTGAAGTTAGTTGTTAACATCAAAAGATGACATAACATCCCTTGGGACTTCAAGACATAATCTTCAGCACTACAGCATTAATCTAAGAGTGACAAACCAAATCAAAATTTTCTAGCATGTAATCCAGGAACTGAACTATTTGTATCTTTAGAATTTTGCAGAAATAATAGACTAAGATATAGAATACAAGAGCAGCTTACCAATGCAGGAATGAAGATAAATAGAGAATAGCCATAGAGACATAACAGCTGGACAATACCAGCTGGGGCAGAGAAATATTTGAGAATCAAATATAAGCCAAACGGGACTATGGTCACATAGCCATAGAACAAACCAGCGGACCAGGTAACCAAATTAATGTCATACATCCAATCTTTTCCATGAAGCTTGTGTGACAGAAATGTAACAAAAGTACCAATTGAAGCAGCTACAAATATTAAAGTTGAGCAAATCCAAAATGGCCCATACCTGCAACAACATACCACTTGTGGTGATTAAAGGAGTTAAGTTCAAAATAGTAAATTCAACTATGTCGGTAGATATAAATGGTTTCCTATTTGCAACAAGAACAACAACAAAAAGAAGCTGTTTTCATGTACTAGAGATTGGATAACAATACTTCAAAACCGAAAGAAATTTGAACAAGAACAGTATATGGTATGCGAGTTCAATTAGAAACTCAAATGACAGGAAATTTCAAACATATATTTCGTATTACTTTCTGAGCGAGCAAAAAACCATGTTTCAGAGAATTTTGGCCTTAGATTAGCAAAATCCTTCTAACAGATAGGAACCTAATTCCCAAGTCCATCAAGAAATGAGTAATCTCATGAGTAGCACTATACGATACAATAACTGGTTCTTAACATGTATTAGAGATGCAGACCTCAGACTCAGTTCAACTGTAACCAAGCTCTATTAAAATTTTTATTACTTGTCAGTCTTTAACATTCATTTGACAAAAAATTCATCAAACTCTTGTTCATGCAACCAGTAAAATTAAAAAAAAAAAAAAAAAAACAAACAAACAAACAATTTTGTATGAAAATCTTCCTGTAACTTTTTGCGCATGAAAGCAACAGTATCGTGTAACAGGTGCATTTGAACAATGTAAGAGATAATGGCTTGGCACCATTATCCCTTTCATCACTCTCCAGGTTATCTCTATTACACTGCATGAAAAGGTTGTTTAGAGCATGCTGGGCATGAGAGGTTATTTAGAGCCTTGATGGATGCACAGTAAGAAAATAAGTTAACAGAGGACATGAAGTGCAGCATCTTAGAGTCTTATGTGGACTCTACTGGATCTCTATATTTATATATCAGCCATTGGAAAGCATGCTGATGAAAAGAAGATTAAACTCATAAAGCAAATAAGATACATCATTTTTCATTCCACATGGTCCACCATGATTCTTTACCCAAATACATGAGTATGTAATAACATTCATCATGACAGAACTAAATCCTAAAAAGATTCATTAGTTTTAACAGAATCTGAATGCCAACTAAACACAGGACGTCATGGTAACTGAGGAATAATAAACGAAGAAAGTGGACCATGGCAATACCTATCTGCATCATTAGGAAACAAAGTAGCACAGTTGCTACTACCTCAAAATAAACAAGAGATTTGACTTACAAATCAGGGTTATTTGCTGTCTTCTCATTGAAATTTCCTCGAAAAGGAAAGAGAGAGTCAAAAATTCTTTCTAGAACATCAGTAGTGTCAACATCAAAGTAAGGCTTGTAAGAATTAACGCTGAAAGCCTGAAACCAACCACCTTGCTGGTTACTTTCAGCTCCATTTGCAGGTCTTGAGAATGTATCTACAACAATAAAAAAGAAACTCAGTGCATCATTAAATAAAGGTCATTTAAGACAAAAAAAACTGTTATCATAATAAAATCAAGTTAAGGAGGATTAAAAATATAAAAATCCAAATTCCTATTTCTTGGTAAAACAGATCAAATGACAAACGGATTCATCTTGAAGTAAAACCCAGGTAAACAAAACAATTTCATTCATTAAACTACTTTTCACTATCTTATGCCAATATTCAATAGCAATTACATCATCCCCTTGGTATTTTTTAAAAGAACTCCAGATTATTGAGCAGGCCACTCGATCCCCCACTTCAAGCACCTACAATATTGGAAAGGAACCCCTAGAGAGAGATAAATAAATAAAAAAATAGGACAGCTAAAGGACAGCATTAATCATAGTCAATCACAAAAAAGTAGAGAGAAAAATCAAGCGCCAAATTTCTTGACACAACAAACTTTTAGAAGAAACCTTGTGACTTGATCTAACTCATAAAGCCTTCATCCCCTCATAAAATAAAAAATTCCCTAGAATTTCATGTTATACATATTATATAGGAGAAAAACAACATTGCCACAATGTGGTTGCTGGACTTCATTTCGTTCCAAAAGTATTCTGGGTGAACCTGTCCAATCCCAATTAGTAACATAGAAGTACTACTTAACACCTTATTGATTTGCCACCTGAATACTACACTAGGTCCAATCACTTTCCATGATTTTTCTTTCTTGAGGTCAGCAAAAACTACTAAGGATGTAATCATTTTAAGCTTCACACATCACTCATCCAATTAACTATATTTCAGCTCTAACTGTTTCTCAAAGATAATATCATATGCATTACAAAACACAAATCTCAAACAAAAATCCAAAACTAGTAAACCAAATCAATCATAAACTCTCAGAAACACATAGATTAATAGACATACACATTACACCTAAAACATACCATCAGCATCACGAGGTGGTCCAGAACCACCCGAGATCTTGCCTTGTGGAGCAGAAGGTGGAAATGTCTGCAAATTCGACTCTGAAACAACCAAATTAAAACATCAAACTCCGTCAATTCTCATTCAAACAACAAAATCCAGCAAAATTTCTACAAGGAAAAAAATAAACGAATCAATAAAAAAACAAAGTACCAGTGAATTTGACCGCAACATGCGCAGGCGGATCCGCTGCAACCTATTCCAAATTTACCAAAATAAAATTCAAAATTATGAAAAAAAAAACACACACACACAAAATTCCTTTACAAAAAAAAAAAAAAAAAAAAGGAAATGAGATTCAGAAGCATAACGATTTTTACCGGCACAGATCCGCTAACGTTCTGACTATCAATCGCCGTATAATTACCGGACATCATCTTCGCTATATACAACTATTTTTATGAGGCTACGGGGTTTTTGCTATGGTTTCTTTCAGCTGGAAGAGGACTTCACACAGATCTATATCTATGCCTTTTTCTTCATTATGTGGCGTGTTTTTTTCTTTTTTATTTTTCCCTTTTCCTGTTTTTAATTTTTGTTTGTTGGTGCCATTTTGTTTTCACCGACCTGTTTTCTGCCTTTCTATTTAATCTTTATTCAAACTTTACCCCAAATTTATTGTTAATTTATACATTTAGTCCAAATAATTTTAATTTAATTCTGTTAGTCCAAATAATTTTAATTTAATTCTGTTAGTCCAAATAAATAAATAAAAAATCAAACTTATATATATATAAAAAAAAATGAATGCTAAAGATAATTTTTTCTTGAAATAATACGATTTTAAATTAATCAAACTTAAAATAATTATCATAAACAAATATATATGAAAAAAAATATAAAATTAAGCAATCCTATACAATCAAACTAAGGGAATATATATTTATACAATCAAACTAAGGATACAATCAAACTAATGGAATATATATGTATGTATATATATGAATATGGGAATGGAAATCATGAATCAGTAGAAGTGGTATTGAACTTGTCTTTAACAGTGGAAATATAAAAGGAAGTGTCGCCGTCAATTCCAGGCTTAGCTACACCCCACCGACCGCCGTCTTCATCGCTAGGCCAGACTCTCGTCGTGAATAATCCACCTGAACTACTGCTACCATTCCTGCCGATTACCGGCGGAGCCGCCCTTGATCTACGTCGACGACGGCTGCTGAAGAATGTAAAACAACAAGAAGATTTATTCTTTTCCACCATCATTTAATCGGCTTAATTAATTAATTAATAGGGTTACCGAAGATTTTTGTAATGTATGAATTAAATTGTGGGAAGCTCTTCTGATATTTATATTTGTGCGAGATGGAAGAATAAATCCATGAATGATGTATAGTCTCCTCGTGGTGAAATAAAAGCCAATAAAAAAAAAGTTGGTAAGAATAGTGAATATATATATTCTAAACCGATTTTCTAAGATTTGATCCATTGGATTAAGTCTATTATTGGACTTGACTAATTATTATCTAAATTCTTAGAAAACTGGTTTAGAATATATATATATATATGGTTTATTATGCATTCAAATACATTTTACATGTTTAAAAAATATTATTAAATACAAAATATTACTATTTTTTAAAGAATTATATCACCAATCATGAAAAGGTATTAGAACATTTGAATTCTTGGTAAGAAAAATACAATTGGCATATTAATTAATTAATTGGTAGATTCTCCAAATTCAACAAATTATGGGAATTCAAAGAATAATTTTTTTCCTCATTCTAAAAGAAGAATGTTTTGTCTAGATGTATGGGTGAAGAATCTTAGAGAAATTGGATGCATTTTCCAATTATTAATAATAGCTACTTTTGAAATTAATAAAGTAAGTCTATTATTGGACTCCCCTGATTATTATTTGTGGTTGTCGATTAAAGATGTTTGTATTTTTACCACGTTTTGAACTCATGATCTCTTAATATTATAAATAATAGTATTATCAACTGATCTCTCAATATCATAAATAATAGTGTTATTAAGTGAACTACACCTTACAATACTACTGTAAGAATCATGTAACTTTTTTTCGAGTAAGAATTGAAGTTTTATTAACACACATCAATTCTCAATCACAATATATACCAATTCTAATTCTAGATATTATGTAACATTCACAAATCATCATACTTACAATGCATAGTTGATATATGATAAATAATAATTCTTGACAGTGTTTTCTTCTAGCTATATAAAGAATTTTCTCAGGAAAATGTGTTAGGGATAAAAATGCATCATCCTTGCCATGTTTCTAACTCAATTACCTTTTTAAGGTGTCCTTCACTTTAGCAGACTGATTCATTCAGATTATATCCCCTGGAACCACTGAGTCTGTTATTATTCAAATAGTTTCCAGCTTACAACTTTATGTACAGGGGCAGAGCACTGAAGCAGCATATCAGACATTAGGCACACCCTTTATTCTACCTTGATTGACTATCAAAACCTTCTTTAATGCAAGTATAAGCAACCATGAAGTTGCAGCAATCTTTTCTTTGATCATTAGAAGCAACGCTGAGCTTAGTACTGTCTTCAAGATTTGAGCATTCAGTCCTTTGTAAAAGCCTGAAACCCCTTCCCTTCTCCAGATAGCTTGTAGGACACCTGTTATTGTCTTCCGTTGTTTTTGTTTGGATTTATTATTGGAGTCATCATCTGTATCTGCAGCTTGAATCATGATTTTACACCTGATTACAATTAAGGCAAAACAAATCATGTAGTGTTCACAGTGGCTATAGATAAGGGGAAGATTTAATTGAAGAGCAAAAGGCACCTGATTGCAGGATATGTCAAAACAGTGGCGATGCTCTTTGACAGAGCACCCAACACAAAAGCAGAGAAGGCAGACAGTGCTGGTTGGGATGACCCTTTCCCATTCTGTAGTTGCTTTCTCTTCAAAAGTCTCTGTTTGAGTTGATCAAAAACTGTATACTGCAAAAATATCAGTATCAACCATCAGCAAATACTCGTGTCCCTAACTAAACCACATTCATCCTTAATGCAATAGATGAATTTGCTAGTTTTGGCTTGCTACTAATTGACAAGAAATTAAACTAATAACCCGATTTTAAAATATAATTATAGTTCCTTTTAACTGAAGGAATCAGTACCTGAATGGCAGGATTGGAAGTCAATAACAAAGAAATGCCAAGGCCATCAAAGGCTTCAGTCCAACTACCTTCTGTGAGGGTTTTCCAGAGGTCTTTAGATTTCCCAAAGGCACTAGTCTGCATTCTCGAGGAAGCTGTATCTAGAGGCTAAAAAATAATATTGAGAAGTATTAACACTAGAACCTATTAAGTTATAAACATTGTTTTTTTCTTTTCTTTTCTTTTTTCTTTTTCTTAAACTTTAAATCATTAAAAGCTATTAATAAATACATTATACATTAATTAAAGCTACAAAGTTTGTCCACAGCAAGTTAAGAATTTAACTTATAACAAACGATACAAATAAATCATATATCAAAAACATGGGCCCAATATGAATAATTGATCTTAGATGTACAGCATTTATTGAAATACTAAATATTGAGATCTTGAACTTAAACATAGAAAAAGGGAAAAATTCTAAGCTCCTTGAGAATTCAAAATTATGTCAAATGTATGATGCAACTTGGTTGCAGTATTCTGGCATGCTTGTTGGTTTTATTTGGTGGAGCAACATATAAGTACTTTTACTATGCAATGGAAAGAATATTACCTATTCAGTTTAACAAAATTTACATGTAAAATACCATTATTTGGGAAGAAAAATCAAGTGGTAATGAGACCTCAGAGTAAGAATTAAGGATCAAACAAAATGTCATATAAAAATCCTCCTTCTCTGAGAACAGATAGACATAAAGACGAGTTCAACTCCAACATGTGCATATACTATATCAGAGCTCAGAATTCATCTCAACTATCCAGCTCCTATGAACACATGCAACCTATAATTGTGCTTGCTTCTTTTTCCACAAAAAGAAATGCCCAAAAATGCCTGAGGTCTAGTCACAAGAGTGACCATCATACTTCCACTAAAGATCAGCTACAGAATTCATCCAAAGATTCCAACAGTCTGAAAAACAGGAAATGATAGCGAATACAACCCACAGATTTAGTAAAAAAGAACAAATCTCCGACATGCAATCCCATTTTGTTTGTGGCAAATGAAAGATTTATCTTTGACTACTTGCAAACTGATTCAGTAAGATGGTAATTCTCATTCGAGCCTTTCCCAATCCTCACACTCTTTTCTCTCAAAATTGAAAAAAACCTTAATTTTCTATGTATTGATATCAAAACAGGACATCCACAATTATAAACCAATAGATTATTAATGCATATTCAACTCATCAGTCTTTTTGAGTCAAAAATAACTTACTTGAGTCGAAATGGCAGTACAGGCCCCAGCAGCAGCCGCAAGAATCAAGTTAGCTTTTGTTCCAATGGACTTGAAACCAGTCCTTTCCAAGTAGAGTCTCTTAAAGTAGCTATAGCCATAGAAATAGACAAACTGAGCAATGAAAGCCTGCAGGTTCTTGGTACCCAGCCCTTGGAACAATGACGAAACTTGACCAGTTGAAACTGCCTCTATGAAAACATCTGTAAGATTCCTGCAAAAAAACATAAAATCAATAAAGGAGTATTATAAAATATCAAAAACAATCTCTTTCCAGTGACAGCAATCCTGCTAACTAGCAATATGGCAAACTGAATTCAGGCAATTTTCAGTAACCAAGAGAGAGTAATAGATTCAATTTGAAAGCAACTATCAAAAAAAAAAAAGAAAAAGAAAAGATTCCATTTGAAAGCAGCTTGTATAGAGGTTTGGTACCACAGGAATATCTCCTTCAACCTGGGAGCCTGAAAATAACTATCACTAAAGGCAAAGATGCTTTCCAACTCATCATGAAACTCCAGATAAAATTGGATTACTAACCCCAGATAAAGACATAAAATTGAAAAGGAGATGGAAAAAAAAAATTAAAAAATTCCAAACATAAAAAATCACCTCTCCAACTTAAAAATTTCCAGATACCAGTAGATCAATTCCTGCCACTTTGCCTATCCCATTTCAAAGACAATCAATTCAGGAAAAACAAGGAGAACACAATTTCACAAAGCAGATTATAAAGGATTATTACTCAATTCCTTACAAATACATATCATCAAAACACCTCATCTCACTACTTATCCCAGCAAAAACATCAAAAACAAAAAGAGGGAAAAACAAAGAAGGATTTAGATCGAGAAATTCCAAAAACCAACCTGTATTTCCTTTGACCATGAGCTCGAAGCTCAGCCTGATACTTGGCCTTGCACGTATCAAGAGGGTACAAGACAGTACTGCTGACTAGTGCACCCACAGCACCCGAAGTAGCCTCCGACAATGATTCCAGATCAAGCGACATACCTATACAATTCTGATAAAAAACAACAACAGAAAACAAAAATTTCTTCCTCTGCAACTCAACCACTTCTATATATAAAACAATGATTTATGGATTCACATCCATTCCAATAATTGAATAGAGGAAGAAAATGATGAAAGATCAAGAAATCTAAATTTACCAAATCATGAACTTATATATATATATATATAAAAGGAGTAAATGCTGACGGGAAAATTTAGGTGGCGAAAGGGCATTTGGATTTTGCCGTTGATACGACGAGGAGAGGAAAAGTGGGGACGGGCATGAGAATGGGATCATCAGCGAAAATGAGAAATTGGAAAATGGATACTTTACCGCTGGCGTTTTCTTGGGAAACGTAAATTATGTGATTTGTTCCACTGACCCTCCTTTTGTCTTGTTGTAATATTAAAATAAAACAAAGAAATTTTGGTTTCCTTTCTTTTGTCACGTTTGTGAAAATTATAAGCAAATATTTTCTAAATAAAAGATATAAAATTGGTAAATTGACATAAATAATACTCAAATTATAAAAATTTTATGACATTAGTCATCAAATATTTTTTTTAGAATTAATTTTTAAATTATAAAAAATTTGTGATATTAATCATTATGTTAAAAATTATGTTACATCATTGATTAAGTAAAAATAATTCTAAAGTTATTTATTTCATTATATTATTTAAATATATTTAATAATATTCATACGGACATAAATAGTATCTAAACTATAAACATTTGGTTTGGTGACATTGGTCCCTAAATTATTATTTTTTAGTGAAATTAGTTTCTAAAATATAAAAGATTACAATATTGATTCTTTCATTAAAAATTATTCATTAAGTAATTTTTTTTATTATATTATTTAAATATATTTAATATATATAATTTATATACATATATTTTTAAATAATATTTTAATATCATTCTAACATTATTTTTTCTCTATTTTTATCTTTTTGTTTGCACCAATTAAGAAATGAAAACAAAGAAAATAAAACGGGAAGAGAAAAAGGAGAAGGAAGACGAAAATGAATTGAGTTTTTTAAAAAATGACCAGTTTTATAATTGTTTATATAGTTTGGGGTTAAAAGTTACATATATCGAGATTATTTATGTCAATTTATTTATTATTAAATATATTAAAATAATATAGTGACATAAATATTTTTAAACTTTTTTAATTTAACAAAATTTTTAACCAAATAACTAATGTCTCAATTTTTTTTTATAGTTTGAGGGACCAATTTTAATAAAAAAATAATTTAGAGATTAATGTCACCAAACTCGTAGAATTTAAAGATTATTTATGCCAATTTGCCCATAAAATTTTAAAAATTATAACAATAAATTTTATTTCAATATCATCCAATATAATTTTATTGAATTTTTATAATATATATTTCTTTTAAAAAAATAAAAATAAAGATAATATTATTTCAAAATTAATATGTAACTTTTCATCTATTATAATAATATTATTTTATTATTTTATTGAATTGAAAATGAATATTTAATAAATTTTATTTAATTTGATTTTTTTCCATTAAAGTTGCTTCTGTACAATCAATCTTTTCGTTTTGGGGCCGTTTAGAATCTCAGATTGCAACCCATCATAATTTCTTTCAAAATAAGAAACCCACACAAACCTTCTGGAGCTATCTTTTCTCTCGATCAAATTTCTTCTGCAACCTCTTTTCTTTCCCAAGGTAATTTTCTTTTCTGTGTATATTTTATGCTATAACCTAATAATTTGAACTTGAATATGGTTTTTTTTAATATTATTTTTCTCACGTAGGGGTTAGGGTTTAAGCTATCAAATTAAAGGTTACATAAGTTTAGAGATTATGTATAATCTTAAGTTTGGATTTTTTCTTTTTTTTTGTTTGGTTGATTCGTTGAATGATTTCCGTGCGTTTGGTTCTAGGTTTCAGCTCATGGCCGGACGTGCTCCAGTTGGTTCGACAGGCTACCCGAACGGCGTACGCATAGTGGTTGCCGGTGAGGCCAAGACAGGAAAGTCTAGTTTGATAGTCGCTACTGCCGCTGAGAATTTTCCCCCCAATGTAGCTCCTGTTTTGCCACCCACTAGGCTTCCCGAGGATCTTTTTCCTGATCGCGTTCCTGTTACTATCATAGATACATCTTCAAGGTCCTCAATTTTTTTTTTTTTTTTGGCTCACAAATTATTATTATTTTTTTTCATGAGTTAGGCTTATACTATTTTTGAAATTTAATCTGAAATCAAGTATTGGTTAACTATTGTGCAGCATTGAGTATAGAGGCAAACTTGCTGAAGAGTTGAAGAAAGCTGATGCAGCTGTGCTAACCTACGCATGTGATAGACCTGAAACTTTGGATAGATTGAGCACATTCTGGCTTCCTGAGCTTCGGCGATTGGAGGTTTGTTAATGAAAAATTATGCATTTCCTTTAAAGTTCTTATTATTACTGGTTGTCTGTAATTTTGTAAAAGCAAACGAGAACTGCTTTTATAAACGTCAAAATGTTACATTGATAAGTCTTAAATGTTTGTGTTGGAGTAGATTAGGGTTCCTGTTATTGTAGTGGGCTGCATGCTGGATAAGAGGAGTGAAGATCACCAAATTAGCTTGGAGCAGGTGATGTCGCCTATAATGCAGCAGTTCCGGGAGATTGAAACTTGTATTGAATGTTCAGCATATAGAAACATTCAGGTAGAGCTTTATTTAATTTTAGCTTTGGGAAAAGTGAATTTTGGGTAATAACCAAAATGGCTTGCAAAACTGTGCAAGTGAAGGTTAAACTTCATCAATTTGGAAATTTTATAAATTTCTTTTATAATTTATACATCCCGCTGCTTACATGGTTCTTACATTCATTTTAGGTTGCTGAGGTTTTCTACTATGCGCAAAAAGCAGTGATTCACCCCACTGCTCCATTATTTGATCAAGAACAACAAACTCTGAAGCCCCGATGTGTGAGGGCTTTAAAAAGAATATTCATTCTTTGTGATCATGACAGAGATGGTGCTCTCAGTGATGCAGAGTTGAATGAGTTTCAGGTTATATTTTTTCCTTTTCTTTTTAAAGATATCCATTTCATATATTGGGATTTAGCTAAGTTGCTGAAGACTCCTTTTTGTAGCTCATCCCTGTGATAGTAATAAACTTTTTGAGGCTGTCATGGTTGTAACAAACTTCTTAAAGCTTCTGGTGGTCACTGTGTAGGTCAAGTGCTTCAATGCTCCATTGCAGCCCTCTGAAATAGTTGGGGTCAAGAGGGTTGTGCAAGAGAAAGTGACTGAGGGTGTTAATGATAATGGTCTTACATTGACAGGATTCCTCTTTCTCCATGCACTTTTTATAGAAAAGGGGCGATTGGAAACAACCTGGACTGTTCTTAGAAAATTTGGATATAATAATGATCTCAGACTTACTGATGAGCAGCTTCTACCGCCAATCAAAAGACATCCCGATCAGGTAAACTCTTAGTAGGTCAAAACTCAAGTATATTGGCACCAGCTGATGCAGATGTTTAGATCATTATGCATGTGATGACTTTGCAATATTCATATCTCCCTTCTTTCATTCATTTGAATGGCTGATAATTATGGGCACACTACTGAATTTTTTTTCCGCCTAATGCTGGCGACCTACCTAAATAGGTATTTATTTGGATTAATATGGTTGAAAGTAGCCGAAAATTTGAATTTATTGAAAACTTGGAGTCCCATGTTTTCTGTTTTACCTTCCATAAGAGTCCTCTCTATTTGCATGCTATCTCCTTTATTTTAGATGCATATTCAGGATCACTGTTGAAGCCATTACAGTCATTCCCCTCTCTCTCTCTCTCTCTCTCTCTTCTCCCTACCTATTTAGGTTCTGTTTATGGTCTTCTTTTTTATTTTTTTTTTTATAAAAAATGCTGAGGCGTTTTATTATATTGGCAGAGTGTGGAGCTGACAAATGAAGCTGTGGAGTTTCTAAAGAGAATATTCTTCACATATGACATTGATGGTGTATGTTTATGCTATCTCTTGCCTACATAAATGAAGTTAGATATATGTTCTAGTTTCTTAACTAATAATATGCTTCAGGCTCTACTATCACATGTTAAAAAAATTCCTTGTGGAGTATTCCTTATGGAATCAACTATTTATGTATATGAAGCATAAGATTTCTTTCTTTAACTGTGCACTTGTTGCATTTGATGGTATGTGATTTAAAATGTGAACTGCAGTGATTTTGAAGTGGATGTCACTTTCATTCATTTTTTGATAAAGTGAAGAGGATGCCCTTTTCCCTCTCTAGATAGTTAGAGAGGTCGCATTACACATAAATAGTTTAGACTTTTGACAGAAACTTGATTCTGATTAATCTTGCAACTTTATGCTACTCATCACTCCCTTTGTTTCTTCATGCATTTTAAAAGATTTTTTAGGTTCATAAACTGAAAATTTTATTCCAAAAGTGAATATAAATTTTCTTTCAGTGTAGTTGGGTTTGCCTTGATGGAAGCAACAAAGTAGTAAACTATTTCCAATTAGAAGGCAGATTTTAGTGTGATTTCATTTTGTATTTTATTACCCATCACATGTTGTGGTAGGATCTATTCTGTATTTAGATATTATTGCTATCAAGGACTTGAATACAATCATATATATTCTGTATTTAGAATTCTATACTTCTACATCAAAAGTTTGTCATAAAAATAATAGCCCCTGCCTTATTAGTCTCCCCTTCGGTCGGATAAGCTAAAACCTAAAAGATTTTTTAGGTTCATAAACTGAAAATTTTATTCCAAAAGTGAATATAAATTTTCTTTCAGTGTAGTTGGGTTTGCCTTGATGGAAGCAACAAAGTAGTAAACTATTTCCAATTAGAAGGCAGATTTTAGTGTGATTTCATTTTGTATTTTATTACCCATCACATGTTGTGGTAGGATCTATTCTGTATTTAGATATTATTGCTATCAAGGACTTGAATACAATCATATATATTCTGTATTTAGAATTCTATACTTCTACATCAAAAGTTTGTCATAAAAATAATAGCCCCTGCCTTATTAGTCTCCCCTTCGGTCGGATAAGCTAAAACCTGGCATATATATTTGAGCACACAAATGATTTGAGTATGCGGTACTTTTAGATGAATTCTGCATAAACATTCTTGAAATCCTAAACTTGGTCAAATTTATATTTGCCACTAGAATATCAAGCCCTCCTGTTTGTCTAGTTTGTGACAGTTCATGTTCTTATTTGATCAGGATGGATCTCTTCGACCTGTTGAAGTTGAAGATTTATTTTCTACTGCACCAGAAAAGTAATGTGCTTTCCTTAAATAGTATACTGTTGTATCACCATCATTAACTTATGTCAATTTCATCAGTATTTATTGGTATCTTGCCTTTCCTTTTAAGTAATACTGGATTTATCCCACTATCTGAGGTTTAGTGAGCCAATCTGAAAATGAGGTGTTTACCTTGTGCTGGGTGTTCTATATGGGATTGATGATTTTCACATTGCTGCTTAATTTTGTGTTTCACTCATAATATTAGTTTTTATTAATATGACTGGATCATTTAAGTACTTAAATGATGCACACTTATGGGATATTTTGATTACTTCTTAATGCCATAAAGCAAAGTTGAAATACATATAGCATGTGGGGAAGTATGTGCTGCTTAATATTAGTTGCACTTTTTTGGTAATGTAACACTTTGTTACTTTTTGAGGTTGGACCGAAAGAGTAAAACAATAGAAGTCAAGCTTCCTAATTTTTGCATAACTTATCCTGTTGACATTGATTACACATAAAAATATTTGGTTCTTGTGATATTTTTGTCCGCCAACATATTTATTTTCTTGTTAGTTAAGCAATTTTGGTTGAAGAATGCACTTATTAACTATAACTATAGCTCGATTAGAAACTTATTTTAATGGCTTCCGTCTCAGGTTCTTTTGTGCTGGTTGCTGAAATTATTTAGTCTGTAATTCTAATTATCATCTTTTAACATTTTCCATTTCTAGTAAGATATTTGATTTTTTCTTGTAGATTGAATTAATGTAGAATTTTATTTTTGTTTTTATTTCAGTTTCCTCCAATCTAATTTATTTGTTTATTTATTTCTATTTAGTCCCTTGAATGAAGCTCCATATAGGGATGCTGCAGAAAAGAATGCCCTAGGAGGGCTTACTCTTGATGGGTTTTTATCTGAGGTACTCTTGCTATCACTCTCAATATTTATTTTAGAAGTTAGGTACCAAACTTGGACATTGTTTGACCAATTTCTAGTTGTAATTTTTTTTTCATGTATTCTGAAGCTCAAGTGTGAGTAAATCATTCTAGTTTTTGTCTGACATAAAATTGTGATAGGATCCTGAGCTCACACAGCGGTCACAACTTCCAAATATCAAGAACAATAGGATTACACAAACAAACAAGACAAAGCAAGATGTATTACATTAATGTTAATAGACTGAATTGCAGATTTCATGAGCAATTATAACCTACAGCTTTTAGAGATGCTGCAACCACTCCACTCCCAAACGTGGAAAATTCCACAAAACAATCCCTTGCCCTTTAACTCACAGTTTTTCCTAACGAAATAATAAAATTAGTGATGCCAAGCCTATCTCTTATGATTTGGGCCTCTTTTAGTTCTTGTCTGGTACACATACTGAATTTAGGGACTACCAATTTGTTATTCCATCACAGCTTGCAATCTTTTTGGACTGTTTTCTTCTTTAACTTGATCATAGATTTGATGAGGCACAATTTTTGCCTACTCATCTCAGCAATGATCGTTAATTCATTTGCTAAACTTTATATGAATGATAAAAAGATGATGATTGGTTTTGTTCTTTATGAATTCTTCATTGCCATTGTCATACTCGGTACATCTGTCGCATATTGATGCTGTTATGTTTAGTGAACTGGGGTCGTACCTAATTTACGTATTAGATAGGGAAACTTGGTGCATTTTCTTATAAATACAAGTTTTCTGTAATTTTAATGCTTCTTGGATTTAGAAATTTTAACCGTTAACCAATTTTTTCCATTTCCACAAAAACTAAATACATGTTCTCTTTTGATAAGAATATCATAGTTGCTACAATGTCGATTTCTCTTGTTTCTTTCCTAGTAATATCTTATACATTGGTATAGATATTGAATGAATGTGTCTGAATATTCTATAAATTGATGTTGTGCAGTGGGCACTTATGGCACTTCTTGATCCAATTCATAGTGTGGAGAATCTTATATATATAGGATATGCTGGTGATCCACAATCAGCCATCCGTGTTACTCGGAGAAGACGATTTGATCGCAGGAAGCAACAATCAGAAAAAAATGTTTACCAGTGTTTTGTTTTTGGACCCAAAGAAGCAGGAAAAACTGCATTGTTAAATTCTTTTATTGGAAGGTGTTCCCTATGAATCTTGCTTGGTAAACTTAATGAAGTTCGATAGACTCCATCTTTTTGCTTGATAAACTTATGATTTGCTTTGTCAACCACTACAGGGCGTTCCCTGATGAATATGTCCCAACTACTGAAGACCATTATGCTGTCAATGTGGTAGAACAATCTGGGGTAAGGTTTAAGTCATTGCTTGATTTGCACAGTGAATAGCTTTGAAAATTCTCTCTTTGAAGATGATAGGACTGTATATCATTAAATGTAGTTGGCATGTGATCATTAAATGTGCATGTAAGCATATGATAAAACTCTTGGGATCATATGACTGTCAGAAGAGCATGCCACCTTTTAATTTTTGGCTATGATAGGGTATTGTTATTATGTGTGCGTGTAAGCATATGATATAACTCTTGGATCATATTGAGTTTTTACTTTTTTCTTGTGTGAATGACACTTTTAGGCGTGTTTAGGCATTGAGAGGCCATATTTCATTTTTGGTGCTACCTCTGGAATTTCAGTGGAAAGGATGAACAATAATAATAGGCTGCTTCAGAGTATTTATGCATTCATTATATGAGTTGAAAATTGGGAAGATACAAAAGTTTTAAAATTTTGGACTATCCAAGTGGGATCTGTATGACATCTATTTTTTGTTTGTTTCCTTCTGCTAATAATTAAATGAGAATGATTTGCATGGATTTTTTGTATAAATTCTCTGATAGAGGTGAATTTAGGCTTACTAATAGAAAAAATGCCATATAATTCTGTTTACAGGGTAAGAAGACTCTTGTATTGCGTGAAATACCAGAAGGTGAAGTAAAACATTTCTTGTCTAATAGAGATGCCCTGGCAGCATGTGATGTGGCATTATTCGTTCACGACAGGTAGCTGGATGTTGTTTTTGTATTTGGCTGAGTCTCATCCTCAAGTTTTTTTTTTATATTTAATATTCATATTTAGCTTTTCTTGTATATTAAAGCTTGGATTTTCAGAGTGCAAGTAATTCTTAGAAAATGATATTATGGAGAAAAATATCACATTATTTTATTTGCTTAGAGAACGATGACAGTTATGTATTTGTCTCTGTATGTGCGTGTATGTTAGATTGGTGGGGAATGTTGGAAATGTGTCTGTACCTTTATTTGGTTTATGCATATATGATGGTTGAGTAAAACTGTAAACTGAGTATTATATTTCACTCATGCAAAGTAATATAACATATAAACATTCTGCTGTTATTTATTTAGTTTTCCAATTTCTTTGGACTATCTGTTTAATCTGCTGACAAGTTTAGTTGTTTTTTCTTTAGATATTATGTGAAACTTACCTGTGGACTGGATCCACACATAAGAGCAATGAATCCCGTCTTTTCTTTGCCAAAATTCCAGATATGCCTTTCCCTTCTCTCACTTTGTTTTTTATCTTAAATGAAGCCTTAGCGCCCAACAATTACTCATAAGCTTTTTTTATTATTTTATTCTTCTGAGAGATGTTCACTTAATCTTTATTATGTTATTTTTATGCTTTAATTGCATGCATCTTTATGTACCTTTGATGTTCTGCTGATCTCATTTCATTGATTGGCGGTTTTCCAGTTCCCGTGAATCCTCATGGCAGGGAGCTACTGAATTGCTACTTGATGTTGCTAGTCAAGGGGAAGCTTCTGGTTATGAGGTCCCATGCCTTATAGTTGCAGCTAAAGACGATCTTGATCCATATTTGACTGAGATACAAGATTCAACTAGGGTACATACAAATGCTTTGAAGTGTGAATCATTCTTCATTGTTGTTGATGTTTTAAATAAATAACACTTACATGCATTTAAAGATAGAAATCCTTTCAAATCCCCTTTTACTGATTCTGCCATACACCAAACCATATATATATATATATGCTCGTTGAGTGTATTAATCTCTACTCTACATCTTATCCTATTGATATTGTTGATGAAGTTATCTTTTGTCACTAGGAAATGGTTGAAATCCTTCTATGGTGATATTCTTCAATGACTATAATTCTGGGAGAAGAGTGATAAATTCAGAATGAAGTGTCAAGCAACAAATTTATATGTCTTATAGCTATATTTGTGTTTTGGCATTTTGAAAGAACTTCAATCCAAATTTCGTTACCTAGAATCATTTTATACTGGATATAGAAGGAAGTAGGCATTTTTTACTTAACTTACTTCCACTTGAAGATTTTCATGGATGCTCAAGGGATGGTGATATTTGAAAACATAGATATTTTACCACTAAGTTTTTTGTGCTTTACATACCCTTAATATGTGCTGGTATTATGTAACAGGTAAGTCAAGATATGGGGATAGAGGCTCCTATACCAATCAGCACAAAACTGGGAGATTTCAATAATATATTCCGTAGGATTGTGAATGCAGCAGAGCACCCCCATTTGAGCATTCCTGAAACTGAAGCTGGGAAGAGCCGCAAACGTTATAATAAGTTAATCAGTCGCTCTTTGATGGTTGTCTCAGGTATGTTCATCATAACTGATGGTGCCATAATCTAAACTGCGCTTTTTGTCTCATCAACAAAATGAGGAGTTTTTTATATGTGCATAAACAGATATTGTATTCCACAAAGCAATTTTTTTATTCCTTATGCCAAGATGATTTACCAAAAGAATTATTTATTTATTTATTTTTTTTTTAAATTTATAGCAGCAGTTATGTTGGACCATCTGATATAGGTTGGTAATTTGAAGTAAAATCTTGTTACCACCTACTCCTGAAATTCTGGCATAGAGATGCCAATAGTTTTATAAGTTTCTCCTGGCTGCATTTCTTCCTCTTGAGCTGACTTTATTGCTTTATGGGGGTCCTGACAAGTGGTTCATTATTTCTCCCACTGCCAATACCTGGTCAAATCACTTACCAGAATCCAGATCCCTCTCTTGATTCCAAAAATGATAGTTGCATTTGTATTGTTTTATTTGCTTTAGTATATGGTGGTTTAGCTTTATGTAATTTCCTCTGGGGATAATATTTTCTGCCCTGCTGATACATTAGTGATTTGCTAGGGGCATTGATGGGGTATGATAATAATATGGATTCCTTGTGTTTAGCTGGTATGAAGGTGGAGGGAAGCTGAATGGTTGCTGTTTACATGATTGTGATTTTTGTCTAATTGTTTGGGGTTGTAGTAGCCCCTGGTCTAACTTTTGATCTTCTACTGCCCAAAAATTTATTAATGAATTATTTTATCTTCTATTCTCTTACTGATTGTTGCTTTGCCTGTTACAGTCGGTGCTGCTGTTGCTGTTGTTGGGTTGGCTACTTACCGTGTATATGCAGCCAGAAGGAACGCTTCAAGTTAAAAGATGGTGAAGGATTGCTCCCCTCTTTTTTTGATTTGGTGAATGACTTATCTTCAGATTAGTGTCTTGATGCATTTGGAAAATTTTCCTTGTTTTTTTTCAGTTGTTTTGTTAGGCTCATTACCCTATCTGTAGGTTGGGTATAGGCACCTGCAGTGGGGAAATCGGTTGATGGATGGATATTGTACGACTGTGCAGTCAGTCTGGAACTCAAAATTTTGCAAAAAATTTATATTCATGCATGCGGCAAAGAAGTGTGGTTATTTTGGTCATTTACCAATCTGCACGACTTTGACAAAAATAAGTTGTTTCACCCTGCACTATTAAGTTATAGCAGATTTTGAGGTGTTTACAAAAATAAGGTGTTTACAAACTTTGATTATTATTATTTTACTGAAGAATGAAGAAAGTGTAGAGAAAGACTTTTTTTGGTTTTAAATTCTTATTTTTAACCTAATAATGATAATAAAAAGTAGCTTAATATTGAGATTTTTTTGCAAAATAGCAAAATATTTATTTGGAGATTGATATAAGAATATGTTAATTCCTTATACTTCAAATTAATTCTAGGAATTCTTATGTCTACCAATTTAGGTAAATTTTCCCCCAATTCTCCGCATAATTCATTGTGGGTTTTTATATGATTAATATAAAAAATAGAAATAGGGAATTACTTATCAAACATGTTATCTGTTAATTAAAGAAAAGAAATTAGAGATTGAAAAAAAAAAGAAAAAAATTCACATTTCAAGAAATTAGGGATATGAAATGTCTGATCTTTCTCCCCAACAAACTAATGCCGCGCCGCACAAGTTTAAACTGATCGTAAGTTGGCGCACAAGTTTTTCCTTAGTTGAATCAATAATCTTCTGTCTTCTATGGAGTGTTTTGAAGAATGGAAACCTCAATGGCCTATTGGCTCTGTATTTTCTCCGCCGCTACTTCTCGGCAAAGATGAGGATGAGCCGCCGTCGAAGCGCATTCGTAGTATTCAAGAAGATGAAGAAACACGTGGAAGAGGAGAAAAAACCTATCAAGACTTAGGTCCTTTGTTTTTTATTCCGAACCATAAATCACTGGTTGAGCTTTACTCCTCACCTGATCTCTCCCCTCGGCTTCCTATTCCTTATCCTGGACTTACTCTCCCCCGGTTCCTGCATACATCGGGCAGTGGCCTTCTGCCTTCCGCTTCAACTCGTATTGCATTTGAATTTGGTCATCAACGAGCTAAATTGGACCTTTATGAAGATAATTTTAGTTCTGTGGCAGATTTTAATTGTCTTCAATTGCTGCCTTGTGGTGATGGAAGTAATACTATGTTGGCATTTTTCCCGACTGGGGAAAACTGTGATCAAGTTGGGTATGTCATAGTTCGTTTCCACGATTCTCAGGTTAGTGCTAAGATAAATGAAGTTAATAATAGAGTATTCATGGCCAAAGAGAAGTTAAATCATCGGATTCTGAAGTTATCTGTAAACCCGGCTGTTAATGGTTATGATAACTTCTCAGGTAATTCACTGGCAGCTTTGCAAAAGTTTCTAATTTCTTTTATTATTTATATTTTTTTTTTGGAATTTTTCAAGCTTTTTAGTGCAAGATTCTGAATCACTGTTCATATGTTCTTCAACCAGGTGTTTTTAGTTTTATCTTTTAGTTCAAACCTGGTATCTTCCATTTTTCTTTTGGAGGTGTGGTGGGGTTTGTGTGGTTGCTGCATTTTTCTTTTACTGTCGTTTAGCATATAATGTACATTTATGAGATATACAGGTGATTTGATAAGATTTAGACTATTTGATTTCAGGTACTACCCCTCCATATTTTGCTGTTATTGGGTATTTGATGGTCTGTTCTATGCAATCTGTGTATTGGTATTTGGTGAAGACTATCAGGGAACCTGAAGATTTTCAGGTGCGAAGTGCATTGCTAGATTTTGTAGGTAGCAAATCCTTCTGGAGTTCCACAATTGTTCATTCCTGTTGGAATCCACATTGTATTGAAGAGAGTATTGTTTTGCTGGATACTGGTGAGTTATACTTGTTTGATTTGAGTTCTTGCTCAAAGAAGCCTCTACATTCCACTATCAGGGTGGGACGAAAAAAGCTACAGGTTTTATGGGATGTAAATAAGGATCATGATGATAGTGGTGGTGGCCGTTGGTTGAGCTGTGAATTCAGTTGGCATCCAAGGATTTTGGTGGTTGCTCATACAAGAGCTGTATTTCTAGTTGATGTCCGGTCTAAAGGTTGCAATGTTAGTTGTTTATTGAAAATTCAGATGCTGTCAACCATAGAGAATGATGGATTTATTGCATTTAGTCGAGCCGACTCTGCTGGCTTCACTTTTTGCATAGCTTCTAAAATGTTGTTATTTCTATGTGATGTGAGGCATCCATGTAGGCCACTGTTGCAATGGGTGCACAATCTCGATAATCCATGTTATCTAACTGTTTTTCGATTATCTGAACTAAGGTCAAGCATCCTAGGTGAGAATTATAAGTGGGCATCTGAATCAGGATCTTGTATTTTGTTGGGATCATTCTGGACTTCTGAATTTGCTCTCTTCATGTATGGACCAGACACCATTAGGAGATCTTTTTCAGACTTCTATCACCTGTTTTATGCATGGGGTCTCCCTACAGAGTTATCATTGTCAGGTCGTAGTTGTAATTGTGGATCTTGTCTCCTGAGAGATGAGTACTCAAGACATTCTCTTCCTATGTGGGTTGATTGGAGGCAGAAAAAAGATATAGTTCTGGGTTTCTCTATTCTTCCTGTAGACTGTGTTGCTCAATTGCCAAAAGAAGATAATTCTGACGGATTTTTTCTATTACGGTTGATGTCCTCTGGAAAACTAGAACTGCAGTATTATTCTGCAGCACGGGACCTTCCCCGGATTTCTAGCGAGGAAGCACATTTCCAGTCACAACCTTATTCTGACATTAACCTTTTCTATGATACAAGCACTTATGATTATGACTTGAAAAAGAAATTTCTGTATCTGAAACTTGAATACCTTAAGGGATATTTGAAGGGCAATCTTTCTGAGATTCTCGCAAAGAAACTACAACAGTTTCACATTGATGTCCCAGAGAAAGAAGATCAAGATGAATGTGCTAAAAATCTGGAAACGGATGGCTCTAGTGGCTTCATATTTTCCAGACCTTTTAATGTATTTGAAGAAATTAACTTCCCAACTAGTATACATGAGACTGTTTTAAGGATTATTTGGTCACGGTTGCAGTTGACTCTTTTTAGTTCGTTTGAGCTCCCTAGGGTTGATGAATTCTTGAGACTTTCCCAACATATGGTTCAATTTCCTTTTCAGATGCCTTCGTTTTGTAACAATAGGGCAGTGCACAGAATTCAGCCTTCTAATGGTCTTTTGGGTTCATTCCTTCCACCGCATTTCCTGTTGACTCTTTTTAAACTCTGCAACAAAAAGCCTAGGAATGCAGATGTTTTATCAGCTGATGGTGAGATTAAGCTTCATTGTGATAGAATATTGGAAGTTGCTGAAAAGCTTCCTGATGACCACAGTATTTCCCTTTCTGATCCTAAAGATGAATCAAGTGATGGTGCAGAAAATCTTCAAAACTTCTCTCTATATACACCAGGAGTATTGTTAGAAGAAGTCTCAACAAAGGATATGACCCCAATTGCCTCTGGAACTGATAATAAGAGATTTAGAAACTTCATTTTCAGAAAACACCAAGACCATGACTGCAATCTTGATAAAGAAATCACCGGACTAGAGGTTCTTGACCTAGGGTGCCCATTGGAGTTGAAGTTTAAAACTAGTTCTATACCTTTGGGGCAAGAGGGGCTTAAGCAATTCAAATTGCTGAAGAAACATGATTTAAACTTTCAAAAGGCGTCTAAATTGTATCAGCAGTATATTACTTTGCCAAACTTGGGGAATCAAGGCATGTGATGTGCTTTATTTTCCTTCATCAAATCTGGATGCCAAGGTACCACTGGCTTTAGTTTATTTTATAACTTATCCATGGAACTCAATCTGTTGGTGCAGAACTAAAGTATGTTTGCAGATAAAATATTTTTGTGTAGTTTCTTTCTGATTCACATACTCTTGTTGGCTAATCATACCTTTTATAATTAGAAAGTGAGCATTTGTTGGAAACTTTAAAGTAGAAACATGATATTTAATTTTGAATAGGGGAGTTGCACATGTTTTTATGGAATAAACCAATTTGGATCAGATGTTTAAAGGAGACAACTCAAAATTTTGGTGAATAATCATGTTAACAAGATAAAAATTGATAAAGTTTTTAATATTAATTTTTGTTCTAAACTGTTAATAATGTGTATTTAACAGGAGTACAGGACTAATGCTATTTTGGTTTGACAATTATGCAATCATATTAACCATTCAGAAGTTTCCTTTGTGTGCTAAGCTCCCCTTTTGCATGTCCTAGAGGCAAGACCTGGCACCTGTAGTTATTTCTAAAGTCTGATAATCTGTTGCCTTGTTGTTCCCCAAGATTGTGGGATTGTTAATGGCACATTTACCACTGATTGAGATGTGTCCAACAGGAATGCTGCTGTGATTTGTTCGCATATTCTTGTAAATCTATTACTATCTTCTGCACCATTTGCTAGTAAAATAATTCTATTGTCCAGCTTCATTAGAATTGGGAATTAATACATCGAAATACTTCAAGAATGCTTGTTAGCCTGTGCATTCTTAATTTTAAGGAAACCTTTAGGCCATGGTGGTACTTTATATTGTGATATGATTTTTTTTTTTTGTTTTGTGAAGCCGTTGCTCCTACAGTTTGAGAAATATTGATCAACACAAAAAATATTTTCTGCTATTGTTATTTGTTTTCCTGTATATGGTTCATTCATCTTAACTTTTTCTCAGCATTTTTAGTTTAGTGAATTGATCATACAATTTTTTTATTTTTTTATTTCAGGTCTTTGGGAAATGATGATGATGCACTTCTGCAAGCTATGATGAGGTAAAAGCATAAGATTAGATAAACAAAGTAAGAGTTAGTGAGACCTGATTTATAGAGTTTATTTGATGATTTTGAGAAGATATTGTTATTCCATTGTTACATAATATATTTACGTTTCCAAAAGTCTAGAAAAGTTGCAGAGTTTGGAAGGCAATGAAAAGATTCTCAGCTTGCAAAATGACGTATAAGTTGTTGACCTTGATGGTTCTGTTGGTAGTAATATCCATACTTTATAGATTTACTTATCTGTCAAGAGAATGTTTTGCTTCAGCATCTTGATTTATATCTCGCTAGACTTGATTTTCTAAGGTGAAGAATATCTTCAGCTGGCACTAAGGGAGATACTTTTAACTACTTCCTCACAAGGGATATGTTCCAGGTGTGTTTTCTATGTAAAATGAGACTATCACCAATATGAATGGTAAAATGATATGGCATCTATGTAAATTGTGATTTGTGATATAGAAAACCCTACTTTAAGTATGTAATGTCTTACCTTGTCATGGATAGGGATCTAAACTTGGTTTTCAAAGTTTATTCAGTCCATTTCCTTCTATTTCTGTGAGTTATAAACCAGTTAAATTATGTTTAAATGAGTCTCTGTGGTCTTTTGCATAATATGTATAAGATGCTTAGTGTTGTAGACTGTAACCAGACTTGGATGCAGATTGCTTAGGTATTCCTGATTGATGCCATAAGATTGTGTGTATTTGTTTGAAATATTGTGTTATATGTACAAAAGTAATCTTTATATGTAATGTCCCCAAGTAATCCTATCTCGTTCATTTGTTTGTCTCAGTGTGCATCAGAATACTTGTCACCATACTTGAACACAGACAGTTTGCTGAGGATGTACAGTTACTGATCTTGCTTAGAGTTAAACTTGGGCATGAGTATGGTTACAGCTCGTGGTCTGGGAGAGCTTACTCAAATCAGGTCTTTTCGCTTCATTTACTACATCAGTAAGTTAAATTTTCCAAATATTTTTCTCAAACTGATTTTGAGCTTTATGTTACTACAGTGGGTCTATGTTCGAAGCTTGGCAGCACTAATATGGAAATTGGAGCAGGAAACGTTAGTGAAGCCCACTTTATGAATTCTCCAATACTAGCTCAGAGGTATATGCCCGGCAACATGGTGTGCTTTTCATGTTTCCCTGTGTAAACTGTCTCTCCATGCAGCAGCCTGCTAAAAGATTATGTGAAATAAATCAATATTTTCTCATATGCTAACTGCACGTAGAAAGAATTTGAAATATTACTTTAAACTGATGACACGGGTAAAAATCTATTAACTATAACTACAGCAGATGTGGCCACTGCCAAGAGTTGTCAGGATTCTTGAAAGATTAACGAGGAAAATCGAGAGTACAAACAAAAAGGTTCATGAAATATTGAAATTAGTATATTCATCAATTCCAAGAAACTTACGAAATTGTGGGGATTGTTAAGGGAATTAAAAAAATATATATATATATATTCTTCTTGCATACCTATGTACTGTTTCTTTTTTTCTTGTTACAAACTGAAAGTTCCAATTATTATTTCTCTTACTAATATATATATATATATATCATTCTTTAAGCTTTTCCTCATCTCATATATGGTAAATATATCTTGTGCAATGCAAATTCTGATTGATGGATTTACTTTCTTCAGATTGTTCAGAAAGGTCCAGTTGCAATGCTCAGGCTATCATTTTGTAGCCCACACCATGAAGTGGTAACGCAATCTCATTAACCTTCGCGTGAGAATCCGCTTTTTCTTTTTCAGTGGTGCAAATGTACTATTGTATGGCATGTTTTCGACAAGATCTTACAAATGATAAATAAGAATTAAGTATGAAAACTCTAAAAGATATATTCATCAGTAATAATCTGTTCATGACATTTTGTTGGGATCAGAAAGCATTCAACTAGCTTTCTTTTCTTGACTTCTGTGACTTCACACACTTCTTTTTTTTTTTTTTTTGCCGCTTTATATTAAAAAGGTCAATATTGTTGGCCATTTCTTGATTTACCTTTTGAATTCATCTGAATTCTTGAGGTGGCAGAGGGCGCATTCAGCTAGGTGGCTCTACAAGTACTGTAACCTGTTCTTGAAGCATAGTTGGATCCCTCTTTGTTTGTGACACTTTTTCCCCATCCACATATTCGAAATGTTCTTTCATTTCTGCATTTCTCCATAGCTTCTTCCTCAAGGTGGGAGCAGTAAGCATCGAAAGTCTCAACACTTACATGCAGTCTGAAATCTATGGACATCAGAAACTTCATTTCCAGTTTGTTGATTTCTGCAGTAGTTATCCCACCAACCTTAGCATAATAGGCATTGTTGTAACACCTGAAAATTTTCATTTAATTGTTTGTAACTTTTTTTTCAAGATTCTTCAATAAATCAGTGTTTTCATATTACTGAAGATTCAGATCAAAGACAAAAAGAAAAATGTAAATGAATGAATGAATGAATACTTACTCATCCTCAACAAATTTGACAGCCAACATAAAGCTTGTGATCAGAAGCCGATGAACATTGAGGGAGGTAAGATGAATATCCTTCTGATGAAGAAACTTTTCCAGGTATATATATGCAACAACAAAGCAAGAAGGACTACAGTTTGAGTACTTAAAGATTCTCTCTATATACTGCCTTATGCTCAGTGCAGGTGCTCTGGAGCCATGGAAAACTGTAATCACCTCTTTCTGGCTTGATGATGATGATGCCTTTAATCTCTTTTCATTCTTTTGTATGCATTTCTCAAGTGCAGATGACAGAATAGCCAGAATCTTGGGCGGCCCTGATGATTCTCCTCCTTTGCTGTTTTCATATCCCTCCAGAACTCCGGAACTACTCGAGCTGGATGACTTTCTGTTCAGTGCCTGTGCTCCCATACCTACCTAGTTAGGCAGCAGACCTGCAATGGATGAATGACAGTTTAAGGTACTCATTCAAAAAGAACCCTGAATATTATTTTTCTATTGAAGCATGAGCAGGATATGAAACTTTTTGTGTTTGAATTTTGATTTGAAATCACTTTCATGTAATGAGAAAACAGCATGAAATCTTGATAAGGAAAAAAACAAAAAACATGATTAGTATTTGAGCACCTTTTTTCTCTCTTTGGTCAAAAAACTTTTTGACAATCTCCGGACAAGACTCAAGAGACGTTCCTTCTAAATTGTCCAGATACATATATGTGTGTGTGTGTGTGTGTTTGTATATATGTATATATAGCTAGCTATAGATCTCTTGAAAGTGGCAAGTGATGATATGCCCATTGAAACATCATAGTTTGTTCCTTTTTAGCTGAACAAAAGCACTTCAAACTACAGAAACATTGTCCCCAGCACCACCAATATATCATTTTCCCATCTAAACTAGTCTTTTTCTTGCAGTTTTTAAAAGAAGTAAAAGTTGCAATTTTTATTTTTTTTTAAATATCTAATATATTACTCCCAAATCTTGAAAAAGTTTTTTTTTTTTTTTTTAAAAATCCCCTTTCTTTTCCTCATCAATTTTTACTGGGGAGGATTCCTTTTTAGAGCATCTTGATCCATCTTCTCTATAGTTTAATGGTTTGTGCTGACAAACTTAAAAAATAGAATAAAATGGTCATAATGAAAAAACAAGAGCATCTTATTATGATTCTCCTGCTGTCTTTAATCATTACAGGCCATAGATTAAAGGGTAAGAAAGATGTCTTCCACCAAAACCCTGAAAACATACTGCAATTTTTCCATAGTTAATTACTTAGTTGCACCTTTTTGTATTGATTAGTTATGATCTGAATACTCTAGTCAGATCTATAATATTATTAAAAAAGCAAAAAACTTGTAACCTCCATGAGAGATGTACAAGAAGAAAAAAATGGATATCTTCACCAAGAATAGAAAAGACCTCACACGATGTCCTACCTAACAATCAAGAAACACTACCTACAGAGATAGGATAAGCTGGAAGAATATACATACATACATATATATATATATCACACATAAACACACAACCACCAAAAACCCAATAGCAGAAATGAAAGTATATGAGAGAATCTTCCATAGAGAAAAAAGTGACTTACAGTTTCTTGAATGGCAAATCACAGTTTCTTTGCTGCTTGCTAGCTTAGCTACTAGGAAATTACATATATATCTGCATGGTACCCTTTTCATTTCTCTCCATCTCTTCTTTATACTAGTTCTTGTTTTTCCCTTGTGCATAGGGAATCATTAATTAAACAAGAAATTGTTTTAATAACTCTTTACCTTTCCATGCCCTATTGGTTATCTAACCTAAAGGCTACAATAAGTGGCTTTCTAGACTTGGAACCCACTATATACAGATACATATATGTGTATGTAGAGATTGATTTTGAAAATTAGTTCAATCTTAATTTTAAAAAAAATAAAAATGATGAAATCTAGTTGAAACATTAACTTAGGGTTGTCGGATTTCAACTTGAGAAAAAAAAGTGAAGAGGACAACAACACAAAAAAAAGAAGAAAAAAGAAGTGAATGGTGTAAGTGGTTATTACGTAAAGGTAATGTGATCCACGTTAGCCTAAAGTGTAACCGCCCCTTCCACAAAATACTAAAGGAAAAAAAGTATTCATACTTTTCTATTCCATTTCATGTCCATAAATTTGGTATCTGATAAAAAAAAAAAAAAAAGTAGAAGAAGGAATCTAATAAGAATTCCCCATAATCCCTTCAAGATATGTAATAACTAAGCTTTAGGTCTTAATCAAATTGCCCGTGACACCAAGAAATTATTCCCAATTATTTTGGGGTTTTTTTTTTTTTTTTTTTTTTTTAAAGAAAAGAAAATTATGTTTGGCGTCATTCTATTCTTCAAGTTCACTCCCCAATCATACTATCATGGTATGTAAAATGAAAGAAATAAACTTTGCTTTGTTCTACTTGTCTTACTAAGTAATCACTTCTTGTGGATAAGATTAATTTGAATAAATTACTATTAAAAATATATATATATATATATATATATATATTACTTTAAAAATAATTTTAAGAAACTATAGTGAATGTAAACTTTTGTGAATTTGATTGTAAGATGATTTATGGCGCAAATATGTAATTTTAGAAATGAAGATATACAAGAATGATTCTTATAAAAAAGATTTGGATAGATTAGAATAGATTCAACAAGTCAGGCAGTGGAGAATATTATATTATATATATAGTAATTAAAATTCTTATACCTTAAATAGATGGAGAATCTAGAATATATATAATTTGATGCCTAGCATGGAATTAGGGTTTCATTACATACAGTATATGCTGTACTTTATATATATATATTTATATATATATATATATATATATATTATATAATTATATATATATACATATATATAAAACATGTGCATAAGATTTTTCCAAAAGAATGATATAAAATGTCATGTTAGCAATAGTTATATATATATATATATATATATATATATATATATATATATATATATATATATATTATGTATGTTGTATAATTGAATTGGTCATAATTACATGCTTCAAAGTTGTTTATTGCTTTTACTCATCTAACACCGAAAATAAAGCATTATTTTCCTATTCAAAAATCATTAGAAATTGAGAACTTATTGTTAATTATACGGGATTTTTTTATGAATAATTTTAATTTAAATTTCTATTAATGAATTGCATAAGATATTAAAAATTTTAAACTATCTTTCTTCACACTTCAGTATTATTATGATTATTTATTTTTCCTAGGAGGCAATATGGCATGATAAAGGGGCAAAAAAGGAAAAGAAGAAAATTGTATGTGTTAGGTGTTGTTGGGTTGGATATCTTAGCATTGGCTTCACTCCTTAGACTTCATAATTTATTGCCTTTTACTTCAAATTTTCACTCATAATTGTTCATAAAACACTTTTTTTTAACATTATATATATTTTTTTCTTTGAGCACGGTGTCCTAAATGAGACACTTTTAAGCCAAATCCACATCTAGACTAATCTTCGTTCGAGGCGAGATGATCCATACATGATTCAAGTAGGATTCAACTTGTATACGTACAAAGATATCCTCAATACTAAAATACGAAATTACCTTTCATTTAAATTATCTTGTCAATTAGAATAATCAGTGAGTTTGGTCCCAAACAAATTTAGCTTTTGACAAGCTTAATCCCAAAATATTTTTTAAAATTTTTAAGGTCTTTTTTTGACGAATTTTGTCAAAAATCCTAAAAATTAACGGTTTTTTGTCTTTAGTTAATTAAAGACAATGATAAAAAAGTCATTACACTTGAAAATTAAAAAAAAATAATAAAAAATTTTTTAAATAAAGAGATAAAAATGTCTTCATATATATATATATATATATATATATATATATATATATTGAAAATATCCTCCTATTTAAAATTAAAAAAAATATATATATATATCAGTGAAAATATCAAAAGTCTGTCTTCAATCTTCTTCTCCTCTGGCTATATGTGTTAAGCAAATTAAAAAGTTTTAGTTGTTAATTTACTGTTATAAGTTCTTATTAATTTATATTTTATGAACTAATAATAATGATATATGCATTGTAGATGAATAAAGATTGGTTCAACATTCTTAAATTTGATGAGTTTAAATAGAATATAATATTGATGCAATCCACATCAATAGAGAACAATCACTTTAGTTCAACATTACCGAATGAAGTAGAAGCAAAAACTGATTTGAGAAAAAACGGAAAGAACATTGATTTAGCTAATAAAATTGAGATTGAAAAACAATGAAAGAGGTTGAGATTGAGGATAAAAAGAAAGAGGGAAATGTTGAAAGAATAATTGAGCATGTCAGTGATGAAGAATATGGTGTACAAAAGAAACATGTTGAAAATGTTGTAAATTCAAAGGAAGATGAGATTAATGTGGACATGGAGAAAGAAAATGAAGATTAGCCGGAGAAAAGAAAGATTTACGACGGATTTTTGATATTCTCACTATTTTAAAAGATCTTTTATTTTAAAAATTTTAAATAGGAAGATATTTTTTAAAAAAACATAAATATTTTGTTTAAATATTTTTTTATTATTATTTTCTTTCTTTATTTTCATATATTTTAGATATTGTATTCTATCAGATATTATTTAAAGTTGATATTATTATTTTCTTTAAAATCTAGAAAATATCTAAATAGATTACTAATTCAAAAACACTTATAAATTCCTTTCCCTTAAGGACAAACGCGAAGATAATTAAAATTATTGACCCAAATACTATGAGAAGAATAGCTTAGGAGCCTCGGAGTCCGACAACATCAGACTCCGATAACATCAGAACCTTTGACCTCACTTAAGCTAAAAGAGTTCCTTACTAACTCACTTTTTAACATTATATTATAAATAGTTCAATAATATTATATATTTTAACGATTTCAGTCTCTCGATTCCACCTAAAATTTCATGTCACAATATTATTATTATTATTTTCATGAAAATACAAAGTGAGACAGTTCTATGAAAAAAAAAAAAAAAAAAAAGGAAAAAAAGTAAGAAAAAAGAAGGGGTAGAGTACACGTTTCAAGGTGGTCCAGAGGCTTCAATATTGGGCTGCTACGTTGTGGGCTATTTATAGCTATATTTTATGGGCCTTTTTTCTTTTTCTAATTTTCAAAACAAAATATTTTAATTCATTGTTCACATTTATTCGGTTAAAATTTGATACTTTATTCATGATTTTTTTAAAAGGAGGCTATAATTAATTAAGATTCAAAATATTATATATATATATATTTATATATATATATATATATATATAATATATATATATATTATATATATTAAATTTCTTCCGGACAATTTTTATTTTTTTTTGAAAAACAGACTTTCGTCTTACCATCATCGCATAACGTCTTCTTAACACTTTGGCACAAAATTAAACATGTGCAACACATGCAAAGTCTTACCAAATGCTTATAAAAAAAAAATGAGTTAAATATTTTGTTTGAAAACTAGAAAATTTTTTTAAAATTTATTTTAAAGATTTCCGTAATAAAATCAACACAAATTAATAAATATTTTAGAATCTTTTCATTACGGATTAACATTTATTTCCCCCGAACAAAAAACCTCTACTTTTTATTTTATACACGCACGTGCATATATTTTGCCTCTAAAATTTATTAACGTAAATTCAAATAATTTCGCATTTTCATAATTTCTTACCATAAATAATAGAATCAACATTTCCAATATTTAAATTATTTTTCAAAAACACATTAATATATATATATATATTATACATCCATTCATTCGTCATCTGATACACAAAAAAAAGAAAAAGAAAAAAGAAATCAGCATGACGTCATCGTCGTCGTCGTCGTTGTCGGCAACGTCGGAGAGAACGATAACGGTAATGAGCGAGGACAGTGAATATTTCAGAGTCAAAAATCAGTTTCCGTCCAGTCATTACCTCTAAAGGCTATGATCGAATACGAATATTTTAACCCGAACCTAGCTTTTCCGTTAAAAAACATTGACGGAAATACGGTTTCCGTTGTGTTTGACTAGCTGAATTTCAAACACGATCATCCAGCACCAGGTAAAATATAAATTTGTTTGAAATCAAATTAAAAGTTTCTCTTTAATTATAATAGATTTATTTATTTTTTTATTATTATTGATTGGGGTGGAAAATAGACGAGAATGGGAAGAAGGCGTTTGAATTGAGGATGGTGGAAAATAAAGGGTTCAACGAACTGATGAAAATTGTGTTAGCTGCAAATTTTCTGGAAATAAATGATCTGTCGAAGTGTGTTTTGAAAGCGATGGCTGAGCGTATGGAAGGGATGAGTGTTGAAGAAGTTCGTAGGAATTTTCTTGTGGAGAATGATTATACTCCTCAAGAAGAAGCTCAATTCTTTAATCCTTAAATTTAATATCATCTTTTCATCTTAATATATATATATATATATATATAAGTTTATGTGTGTGTTTTAGGGTAGGATACTATTTTGTTTGTGGTGATTGTACCCCTATGAGGTTGTTTCTTTTTATCTGTTTATGAATATATTCAAATTCGATTTCAAACAAAAAAAAGAAAAAGAAAAATAGTAATAAACGGTCACATACTAAAAAGGAGTTAAATCTATTATAATCAATTAATCATTACAAATACATCTGATCAATAATCATTACATAGAAAAAGAAAAAATAAAAAGTAATAACCTTAACTATTGTTGTCCGGAATTGTAATATCAAAAGTTGTAGAATTCTTATGCAACAAAGAAGGCATCTTTTGATCATCATCTCGCATAATAATCTATACGGACAAAGGACTAGGATTACAAGAAGAAGAAACGTCCACGGGCCGATCCGACACAATACAATCATTATTATTATTATTGACCTTGTTTCGGAAAGTATGAGATTTGAGATCTTTATTGTCGAAACAATGTTTTAACTTTAATAATTTCTCTTTATTTGAGATTTGAGAATTTGTTACTATGTTTTTATGTTCGTGTAAGAATAAGAATAAGTAAGAGAAGAAAGCTAAAGTTGATGTAAGTCCGACAATAAGAAACAAACCCCAGAAACTTTCCATACCTAAACTATTGGAAGTGATGGTTGTGCTTGTTTCGGAGCACGTGGATGGTTTTGGGAAATATGCGTTTTCTATTTTCACCATTTTGTCACCTTCGGTGACATTTAGAACCGCACGGGAAATATCTCTTACGAGTGGAGAACCGATTGGAAACACCTGTTGTAAAAATATGAGATAAAATAAGAAGATTTAGTCACACACATATATATATAACAAAAAGATCTAATTTAACAATAATTTCCCTTATGATCATAGAAGTCATGGATCAAATTTTATTAGAAGCATAAAGCCCTAAAAATTCGAGAAAAATTATATATATATAATATAATATATATATATAATATTTAAGTAGAAAGAAATTGTCAAGAATACGTAATTTAGTTGGTATCACCATGATAATAGAGGAAAAAATGTTCGAATTTCTAAAAAAAAAAAAAGGAAAAAATTAATTAAAAAAATACACAAAATTTTATGACAATTATTCAATTTAGTCTCTATTTTATTAGTTTTTCCACATTAGACAAAAAAAAAGAAAAGAAAAAGAATGTGTTTTCTTTTTCAAAAAAGGGGAATTCTAATGTGCAAATGAGCTGGTAAGAAGCTCTTCTTATTTGAATCAAAGATTTAAACCGTGACTCATGTATATTACATTACTAAAAAATTAATTTTTGCAACAGTCAAATTAGTCAGTAACTATTTTTGCGATAAATTTGTGACGAATTTGATCGTCGCTATATTTGCAACGGATTTAGGGTTAGAACTTCCTTCCTGAAGGACTGACTTGCTTGACTCGAACAATAATTAGTCTAAATGCAGAATTAATTTAAAAGTGTTTTCACATAATTTAAGACTCATTTAAAATGGTTCGTGCGTTTAGCAAAGGAAAAGAAAAGAGAGGGAGTTTGTACTTACAAATCCAAATCCATCAGTTTTGTATGTGGGTTGAACCATGGTATATTTGGAGCAGTATCTTGAAAGGAAAAGTCGTAGGTAAGGTATTTCATCAAAAGCAGCTGCAATTCCACCACCACCTTTATGATAATTCTTGCCACTGTTATTATTGAAAAGATGGTGTAATTCATCAACTGAATTATAAACTACCAGTCTTGATTCATCAAAACCAACTTGTTTTAGAAACCCTAAAACAAATGTTCCATTTTGGTAACCCACATACTCCTTGTTTTTTATCAGTTCATCTATTCTTGTTATTGTTGGCTGGAGCTGTTGAACTGTCAGCATTGATGTAAGACTTGCTGTGTAGGCTTGTGTTAGAATCAAGACAACCAGGAACCAAATTATCAGTACAAATCTTGCTAAATTGCTTACTATCTTTTCTTCTGCATAAAATCAAGAACCTTCATAATTAGAATGGTATTCAAAATTGAAAAAGAGAAAAGAAAAAAGGGAATACTAATTATTCTTATTGAAGAAAGTAAAGTTAGATAATATTTTAGTCTTTTCTGCTAAAAAGTACGTCAATTTCTAAATTTTTTAGGGTTGGGTCAGGAGGGTCTCTTAACGCCTTCTTTTTTCTTCTTATTGGAGTTCTTTCACAAAGACTTGCCAGAGTAAGGAAAAAGGGGGGGAACAAGCACATTTGGAGAGCGCAGTATAACAGAGAGTTGTATACTGCATTCGGGAAGGATGAATCGCTCCCGAAAAGGAATCTATTGATTCTCTCCCCATTGGTTGGACTGTAGGCACAATGATTTACTTCACGGGTGAGATCTCTAGTTAAAGTCCAGGATGGCCTAGCTGCGTCGGAGAAAAGAATAGAAGAAGCATCTGACTACTTCATGCATGCTCCGCTTGGCTCGAGGGATATAGCTCAATTGGTAGAGTTCATGATGAATGTGTTTGTAAACAAGTAAAGAACAGAAAAAGTAAAATGAACGTGCAATAATAAAAGAAGTAACGGAGAACTTACTTTGTGCAAAAACCATGGTAGAGAAGGCAAACCAAAAGAGTGTACCAACTTGATGAGAGGGAGGTCCTCTAAATTCTTCATTTATTCTATGTTCAAGAATCCAAATAAGAACACCAATAACCACAAAAAAGAGGAAAATTGTAAGCCAGAGATCCCATGTTAATGGCTTGACAAAAACCCATGCATTTTTACTACTTTTGTTAACTTTGATGGGCACAACCATTGATACACCAGATTCAGTAAATGGCAAACTGAAATCCACATACTGTGATCTATTTGCTACAATGGTAATATCTCCCACAGCTGCATCATAGTTCTGTCCAATTCAACAGAAAAAAAAGATATCAATTATAACGTGTTAGAAACATAGTCCTATCAAAACTCGAGCTCGCTAGTCTGTACTATGATTATAGCCCTAATGACACTCAAAATCAAATCTTTTGTATACTTTTCACCGTACTAAAAGAATATCTTATATTGATACTATATATCTAGATTCGTTCTTATATACTATGATATGAGCTCGAGCCTGCAAACCTATACTACGACTATAGTCCTAATAACAGTCAAAATCAACTCTTTTGTATAGTTTTCACTATGATATCCTATTTTGATAATATATATAAATAAGTAGGTATAGATTTGGAAATATTACCTCTAAATAAACTTGATAGACCAAATCATCGTAAGTACCAGCACTTTCTCCATCTGGAGTTGAGAATGGGATGTATTCATATTGGACAGCATAAGGTAGTGAAGCCACAACAGCATCAAAAACATCAGTGCAATATCCAGTAACCTTTGTTGTATTAGTCGACGAATCTCGTGTAACTTTTACAAATTCACTAAATCCGTCTTTAAAGGGTACTAATACCCTTAAAGTCTTCCCATTTGTAGGAAACATCCATCCTTTAGGAGGTGTACTTGTAAAACCTGGCCATATGATGTTTCCTAGGTCTGATTTTGTGGTCGTGTACCTTAATTTCTTACTACTATTGATCATTTGACTAACAAAACCCTTTTCTCTTGTCCAAAACCCTACCGACTTTTCCCTCGTACCAATCACATTAACTATCTCATAAGCCGGTGATTGAAGTTGTCCATCAAAAATTTCAAAGTTTCCACTAAGACCAAGAAATGTAGTGTTCAGTATCTCTCTCAAAAGATTCGAACCACTAATAGAAACCCTAATTGTATCAAGATCGGTAGTATTAGGGTTTCTTGTCACGTTTGATTCTCGAAAATCTAGATTAACATTCGAACCGTTTACTAAGTTCTCCATAGCCATTGCTAGAGCTGTAGCCGAATCGTACGCCCATAATCCAAACACATTCAATTGAGAAATGTTACTAACCGTTGGATTATTTCTTTGGAAGTTCGATTTCCATCTACTAGTAAAACTTAGTAACTCATCCGTTTGTGGTACTTAAGGTTTTACACCAATCACACCTTGCATGAAATCAATCGAAGAAGAATCGAACGAGTTCAACTCATTAGTCATAGCATCACTTATAATCCATACATATCCATCTTTCATCATACCTAACTCATTAGCCTTGTTAAAAACACGAGAACCAAGATCCAGTAACATGTGAATCAGGAAAACCCTAATTTGCATAGTCATTAACTTACACAACTCTAACATTATTGTATCGTCCGTAGCCAACGGAGGAATAGAACTCCGGTAAGGGACACGAGCATTGACTTCGTCCAAAGCATCGGTCAAGAACGGAATAATTCCTTCTCCGAATTCGTTGTCCACGTAGATCGGAACGACTTCCCGCCATCCAAAAGCTTTGACTATGGAACTTATGGCGTTGACTTGTGATGAGTCGTTCTGTGTAGAACGAATGAAATATGGACGTCTAATTGACGATAGAGATGGACTTGTGGCGGAAAAGGATATGATTGGTACATTTGCTTTCTCTCCAAGATCAATTATGAAATCAGCTTGCATTGATGAAACGGGACCCATAATTGCTTGGACTTGAACATTTTTCAATAAATCTAAAGCTGCATATATATATATATATATATATATATAGATATATATATATATATTATATATATATTTTTTTTTTTTGTCAAGATCACGAATTTTGACGTAATTATAAAATCGAGTCAATGTTATGTATATATAGATAGATATATAGATATATATATATATATATATATATATATTAATATGTGAGGTTTTATAATGCAAAAGTATAATACCAAAAAAAAAAGAAAAGAATAATTGAACAAATTAAAAGTCAACTGTAACACAAACTTGAACAAAAGGTGGATACCACCCAGCAAGAAAAACCTAAACTTATCCTAGCTACAGTCTAATTTATTAGACAAAAAAGTCAAAGGTTGTCCAGAATACTCGAGGCAAATCTAAGCAAAGGCTGAAGATTTTTTCTTTCTATTAAAAAATCACTTGCATTATATACATACAAACATACATATATATATATATATATATATAATATTCAACTGTAGATGACAGCTTAGATTCTTGAAAACAGAAAATTGTCAACTCTTCCCAAACACTTCATCAAGTATATATTAATTTGCATTAAAAAATGAAGTTCTTAAGACAATATATATATATAAAAGATACCTGCTGCCGCAGCTCCGACGACGTCGTTTTTGGAGTCACGGTTGTTTAGAACAAGTCTTGTCTTGTAAAAGGAATGGGAAGCATAGAAATCAGAAAGAGCCATGGACATGCAGCTAAGTCCCATCTGCCCAACCCATTTATCCATGTCTAAAATCACTCCTACATTTACCCAAATTACTGTACTACCCTTGCTGTTTTGAGCTTCTGCTTTCTCTGAATGAAGAAGAAGAGAAATAAAGAATAAGAGAAGTAGAGAGAAGAAATAATGAACTGAATATTCATGATGTTTCTTCTCCATTAATCTGTCTTTTCTCTTAGGTTTATTTTCTTTTTGTTCTTCATCATATATATATATATAGAAGTAGTTGATATATATATATATATATATATATATTATATGGAACAAAAGTAGTGTTTTGCAAGTCTATAAACTTACTATAGGAACATGTCATTTGAAAATGATTTTAAGAATAAAGAAAATCTTCATAATTTATTAAACTAAGTGATAAGATTCTTCCGGTCCAGATTAGTATCACCTTATCACCGAAGATAAGAATACGGAGGGCTCCAAGTGAATTGAAAAAAATATCTCTGATCTTATTTTAAGTAGGCTTCATAAATTTAAAATGAGTTATCGAATAATTTAAATATTTATTTAATAACTATTTCTTAAAATTTATTAAAAAGGGCGATGTGGGACAATAATTATATATATAAATCCTTAAGGAATATAACCGATCCGTACGGGATATAAATACCCATTTATGGATCTCATAAACGGGACGTTACACATTTACTCCCTCAATTATGCTCCGTTACACCTAACGGATGAAACGGTAATTCATTACTCATAACGGTCCATAACGGTCCAGAACCATAATGGCCCAATCAATGATCAAACTCCTATAAAAGGGAAGTCTAAATAGAAGGTAAGGGACAATTTCTAATTTCCAGATATCCTAAATACACTCTACTGACTTAAACATCTGAGAGTTCACGGGGTGCAAACTCCCCATTGAACTTACTTGTTTTGTAGGTTGATCAGAGGCTAACTGTGCTACCCCGAAGTATCACACACGCTCAGTGAAGTATCTCATCCCGACATTCATACTTCGCCCCCTCCGAAAAACCTTATCATCAAACCAAATTACAAAGTTCTCCGAATTCCCGGCACTTTAAATTACCTTTTACCCTTCGACAGATTCGTGCAGAATCAGTTTGGTTCCATTACCGGGAACTTTTTTCATTTACCCTCATAATCTTTATTCACTAATCTTCGATCATTATGTCTTGATCCGAAGGACACACCGTTCATCAACCCTCTCACCGACAAGAGAGGACGAGGATGTCTGTTTCCTCTGGTTCAAGTTCCGGTCGCCGTCCGATATCGGAAAGGTTGGGGCCACAGCCAGAAGCTTCCAGGCGTTCTTCAGACTTGCGAGAGCAACTCAATTCTAAGCGCATAGAAGATACAGAGAAAGAATTGAGAAGGCTGCAGCAGCTCAAGCAAGATCAAGAAGCAAAGCGGGATCAAGAGCTCTCGCAAAAATGGCTAAAGCTGAGAGCTGAATTCAGGCAGGCCGGGGCAGAACTTCCCCCGCCGAGATTGCCCGAGGCCTCAGAACTTCCACAACGGACCCACACAACAACTAGGAGATACGACAGGCGTGGAGCACGTACGAGCAGAAAACCGGCTGTTAGCGAAGTAGGGGAAAGTCACCATTCCTCTAAGCCAGTTCATACCAAAAAGCGGTCCCCAGAAGGTAGCCCGGAGACCGCAAAGAATCCCACCAAAGTTCACAAATCCAGGTCAATTGAACTGGGGCCTTTCGTCAAATGGATCCGAGACGTTACCCCGGATTCAAATCTTAAGCTTCCGCAGTTTGTCCTATATTCGGGCTCCTCAAAGCCCATTGAGCATATTTATCGGTATAAGTCAGCCATGGGGTTAGTCTCCAGCGATGAAGCTATTCTATGCCGGGCTTTTCCGACTACTTTATCGGATAAGGCGGTAACTTGGTTCACATCCCTTAAAAAGGATTCCATTGATTCATGGGATACCTTGGAAAAAATGTTCTCGGACAAATTTAGCACCGCAGGAACGATTCAAAAAACTAGGGGAGATTTGGCCAACATTAAGCAACGGGAAGGTGAGTCGTTGCTCTCATTTTTAGATAGGTTCAAGAAAACCTATGAGGAGATTGAAGAGATCAGCCAAGACACGGTGATCACATGTTTTGAAGGGGGATTCAGATCGCGGATGTTATACACCGAACTCCAACTCCGCAGGCCGGAGACGATTGGAGAGATATTCAACGTAGCCAGGAAAGTAGCCCTGGTTGAAGGCAGTGCGACTGAGCCGACCTGGCGAAGAAAGGATAAACAGCCCGAACAGCCGAAACAGGTGGCCTCGAACTTTCCAGAACGGAAAGACAAAAATCGAGGTAAGAAATCTGAAGCATTTACACCTTTGAATGTTCCAAAGGAAAGTTTAATTGCAGTCCTAAAAGAGAAGCACGGAGTCAGGGACCCCGCACCGATGAAGGCACAAACATATGCTTCACGGGACAAAACCAAGTTCTGTGGATTCCACAGAAACTATGGCCACACGACAGAGGAGTGCTTCCAACTGAAGTGAGCTATCGAGAAGCTCATTCAGGAAGGATGTTTGAAGGAATACATTGCAGGTGTGCAGCAACAAAAAGATAAGGGAGAAAGGGTAATCAACATGATTAACCCGGAACTAGGCTCGGTGAGAAAAATAAAGAAAAAAAATCTACAATCTCACCAAATCATACCTCATCCCGAAGTATGAGTTTGAGCATCAGGAGGTCATTACTTTCACCAACGAGGAGCTAGAAAGTAATGAGGAGGCTAAAGTCAGTCCTATAGTCATTGAAGTACGGATGACCCGAGAAGGAATTGACAAATGCAGGGTAAAGAGAGTTCTAGTCGACACTGGAGCCACAAGAAACATCATGTACTGGAGATGTTTCGAAGAAATGGGCTTGAGAGAAGAGCATCTCAAGACGAGTAGGATGGTACTGGAAGGGTTCACACCTCAGAAAGTACCGGTAAGAGGAACAGTAAGACTGCATGTCACCCTTGGTGAGGGCGACAAGGCACGGACAGAGGAGGTCAAGTTCTATGTGGTAGACTTGGAATCTCCTTACAACGCCATAGTGGGAACACCTTTCCACGCGGCTTTTGATCTGGTTATTTCTACTTCACACCAGCAAGTGAAGTTCCACACCTCGCGAGGTGTCGGATTTGTAAGGAGTAGCCCTCGGAGTTTGTTAGGGCAAATAATGAAGATAAAAAGGAAGAGAGACTCTCCCGACAGAGTCGAAAGGGTCAATATGGTGACAGAAGAGCGTGACAATGTGGTAACTGAAAATTGCAACCAAGGGGAGCAAGGAGATGCAGAAAAACAAAGTTGCGACCCCGTTGTTGATGTACCACAGGATAAGGAGTACGACGAGGTGGAAATAAATCCTGCCTACCCTAAACAACTCGTCAAAATCTGGAGAGACATGTCAGATCAACTCAGGCGGGACCTTATCAAATTTCTCAAAGAGCACCAACAAAGCTTCGCATGGTGCACTGAGGACATGCCTGGAATTGACGCTTCAGTAGCCGAGCATGCCTTGAACGTTGACCCGACATATCGCCTAATTAAACAAAAGTCCAGACAATTTGGCGAAGACAAAATACAAGGCATGAAGGAAGAAGTAAACAAGCTTTTGCAAGCGGGGTTCATCCGCGAGGTAAAATATCCCACCTGGCTGGCCAATGTAGTAATGGTTAAAAAGTCTACCGGCAAATGGAGAATGTGCGTAGACTACACAGACCTCAACAAGGCTTGCCCCAATGATTGCTACCCCCTGCCTCGGATAGATGCACTGGTGGACTCAACAGCAGGGTATGAATATTTGAGCTTCATGGATGCTTTCTCTGGGTACCATCAAATTAAAATGAAGCCCAGCGACCAGGTACATACGTCGTTCCGAGCTGCAGGTGCCGTATACTACTATAACGTCATGCCCTTCGAATTAAAGAATGCAGGGGCAACGTATCAGCGAATGATGAATTATATCCTCCGAAGTCAAATTGGGCGGAATATGGAGGCGTATGTCGATGACATGGTGGTCAAAACCAAACACGACACTTCACACTTGGAGGATTTAGAGGAAACCTTCTCCAACCTGGCGAGGTATAATCTCAAACTTAATCCTACGAAGTGCACGTTTGGGGTAAAATCCGGTAAGTTTTTAGGCTTCATGACATCCGAACGAGGGATCGAGGCTAACCCGGAGAAACTGGAGGCCATAGCCCGGCTCACTGAGCCCAAGTGTGTTAAAGACATCCAAAGGCTGAATGGATGTATCGCGGCACTAGGGAGATTTGTTTCAAAATCAGCAGGAAAGACAACTAGCAAGCAGACAGGCTAGTAAAGATAGCTTCAGGGGAAACGGCAAACGAAGAAGACATTCCTGTTGAAGAAGCACCCGCGGAACCCGAAGTTATCTAGTGTCTACATCCTACTTCGGCGAGCTGGGATGAAGAGATAAAAAGCTTCATCCAACACGGAACTCTTCCAAACGATGCTACACGGGCACGACAAATCAAAAGGCAGTCTGCAAGGTACACAATTCACGAAGATATATTATACAGACGGTCCATCACAAGACCTCTACTTCGTTGTGTCCCTCAATCTCAAGTAGAAGATCTGTTAGCCGAGGTACACGAGGGAGTGTATGGAGGACACCGGGGGCCCGAGCTCTGGCAGAACGAGTAATTAACCAAGGTTATTACTGGCCGACGCTCCGGGAGGACGCCAAGAAGTATGTTAAAAAATATGACACTTGTCAAATTTTTGGCACTGTACCTCATCTACCCTCGGTTGAACAAACCCCGGTCGTGGCAGCCTGGCCATTCGACATGTGGGGCATGGATCTAATGGGAAAATTCCCAAAGACAAGGAACGGCTGTGAATATTTGGTGGTAGCAGTGGACTATTTTTCGAAGTGGATTGAAGCGAAAGCACTCACGAATCCCACAGAAGAAAATGTTTATATGTTCTTCCGAGAACAAGTCTTATGCCGTTTCGGGATACCCAGAGCAGTCATCACGGATCACGGGGTGCAATTTTCTGCAAAGTTCACTGCAGAATGCCAACGGTTGCACATCAAACACTGGAAGTCATCCGTAGCCCATCCTCAGGGGAATGGACAAGCAGAGGCCGGCAACAAATTAGTATTGGCAGCACTAAGGAAGAATTTAGAAGGAACGTCTAACAAGTGGGCTGACGAATTGAACTCTACTCTATGGGTAGTACGCACTTCGACTAGGGGCCCCACCGGAGAAACGGCTTACGCCTTGGTGTACGGATCGGAAGCAGTAGCACCAGCCGAAGTAGCACTGCCCACAGCCAGAGTAGCCATGTACAACGAGGATGCCAATAAAGAAAGAAGAGGTCTGGAGCTAGACCTATTGGATGAAAGAAGAATAGCAAGCCGCCTAAGGTCACAATCATTCAAGGAAAAAACCAAGAAGGTTCATGACAAGAGGTTGTTCAAACGACCCATAAAAGTAGGAGATTGGGTACTTCGGAAGATTGAAGGCACTGCACGACACATACAAGCAAACAAGCTGACCCCAAATTGGAAAGGCATGTAAATCCATGGCATGTAAATCACCTAAAAAGGTACTTTGTATGAAATACATTTGGACAAACTGTCCTGAATATCAAACCGTCCATTAAGGCAAGTCCTTGGAATTCCAAAAAGTGAAGTTTATTATTTAAATTTAACTTTGAGCATGATCTCAGTTATCATTCAGGTCTAAACTCGAGCACGACCTCGAAAAGACGCTAAAACCTGCGAGTAAGGTCGCAGTAAGTCTACCAGGCTAAGGCTTGAAAAAAATCCACGGGAAATATTGTGGTTCGAAGTACCAAGTCAAAGCTTGGAAAGTTGAACATAAACACCGAGTTAAAAACATACTCGGAGTTCTGAAGTACGGAATAATCTTCGACTACCGGAAATTGAGGTAAGCACTTGAGATAAATAATGATTGGCACGAGGTACAAAGTCAGGCCATAAAATTTGAAGTGCAATATCTCTCACGAAGTATCAAGTTTGAGATTTTACTTGGCAAATTTTAGTGTCACGGTTCGAAGTATCAGGTTCAGATTTTTACTTGGTAGATTTTATTACTATGAAACTATCATGGGCGAGGATTCAAAATAAACAACACTTGGTAAAATTCATGGTATTAAAACAAAAACCAGTCTCAGTTACAAAGAATAATTACAAGTCTAAGGGGCAACAGAGCTGGAGCCTGGGGTAGCAGAACTAGGTCCTCCACCCAACAAGTCCCAAAAAGTAGGAGTAGAAGGCTGCGGAGGAGTCCAAACAGGTTTGCCTTTCCTTTCATCCCGCTCCCGAAGCGCCTCTAACTCTTCAGAAGTGAAGGGAACATAGTCGGCACCCTGGCGGCAGAAGTCATTATCGAAGTTGGATTTGAAGGCCTGAAGGAGAACAGACTTATCCTAAAAATATGGATGCAGCTGTCTAATAACATGGACGCACCCCTTGTCCAGGAAAGAGCTGGCTTCGCGGCTAACCTCTGTTTGATACTCAGAAGATTTCTTGAAATCATTAATGATTTTCCTTTTAAACTCCTCTGAGCGACAACGATCAAGTTCTTCCTGCAGGGAAAGCCGGCTAGCAACAACCTCATCTCTAGCCGAGCTCAACTTAGTCTTCTCCTCCTGTAACATCCTTTTATCAACCTTCAAATCATATGCCTGCTTCTTCAAACCGGCCAACAACCCCCTCACCTCATCTGCTTCTTTGGAATAATACTGCTTCTCAACAGTCAGTGATTCTATCAGAGCAGTTTGCTTAGCCACTTCCTGCTCCAACGAAAGCAGTCGAGGTTCATTGACACTTCTCCACTCCGCTGCCGCTGCTTGCTCAGTCTGTTTCGTTGCTCGGGACTTGGATATATGAAGCACTAAAGAGGAAGCCTATAAAAAGAAACAAGTCAGAAATTGCTTCCAGGAAAAACTCAAGAAATGAAGAAAAATAAAACAAAGAGCATACCCGAGCAAACAAAGCCCCAAGACGATTGGCAGCTTCCTCCACCCCCATTTCGCTCATCCCGGCTAGGCTGCTCGGGTCATGAGCCCTCTCCAAAATGGCTCCGCCAACCAACGCAGCGACATAAGGATTGTTGAACCGAAGGTTGGTGAGGGGCGGAGTCTTCTCAGCAATCTCCAAGGCCAAGGACTTGAAACCCTCCTCTTCGGTGGGCAATTCAAATCCCGGTTGAAGCCAAGAGGGGCCGGGAGACTTGGAACTTACCTCGGGTTCAGCCGCAGGAGCATCCCCCAAGTCATCAGCCGGAGAGGGCTCAGCCGGAGTAGACCCGGAAGCCATACGAGCTGCCAAAGGAATTGCGTCCAGCACGTCCTCGGCAGAAAGCGAAGTTGGGGAAGAAATGGGTAAGTCCTCAGCAGGGCGCCGAGATGAATCGTCAGCAGAACGCCAAGGTGAAACCCTCCATTTCTGGCGAGGGCGAAGCTGTTCTTCATCCTCCCCCTCCTCCGGAGTAGCCTCCCCGCGAGGTTCGGGGGCCGAACGAGGAGTCTCATCCCGGGGCCTACGCACCCCCCTACTCCGCTTGGGAATTTCAGCAGAAGAAGCGTAGGTCAGTGGAGTGTCGCCAGAGGCACCCCGGTCTATAAGTTTCGAAGGAAACCGAGGTAGAGAATTCAGATGAGTTTGTCGGACGTCTCTCTCTTCCTCCCGATCTCCCCATACGGTCTTAAACATTGTCGGACCTGCAAGCCAAACAAGAAGTCAATACCGAGGTAAGACAAAAGCAGGTAAAGAAGTATGCATATTATACCCTTGCCAGTCTGACAACCCCGATCAGAAGTACAACATGCATCACACTAAAAAGAAAAAACACCCCCAGGGTGTATGGTCCAGTCTTCATTTGGCTTCTCCTCCGCAAAGCCCAATTCTTTCTTCCTCTTAGACAGACCAGGCCCTATCCCACACCATTTCAAACGCGACTCACTAAGTAAGTCTGCGGAGGAGTACACTCGAGTCTGTTTCTAACGGTCATCCCCTAAATCTTGAGTAACGATCTCTAGAAAAGACTTCTCAGAGTAACTAAGGGTAGAGGGATACTGAATTTGAGGCCACTGGAAGTTTTCATTTACAAAGGGGCGGAAAGGGAAACCGATACGAGACTCAACAAACATCCATCTCTCCTTAAAATCCACCTTATTAGGGGGAGAGTCAAAAAGTAAAACTCTATTATTACGAGGACGAATAGAAAGAATGTTGTCTGACATCCGAAGTGAAGAAAAAACATGCTAAGAATGTTGTCGGTTAATTCGAAGCCTAGACGACGACAAAGATAAATTAAACAAAAAATTGTCCGGACAGTGTTCGAATGAACCTGCCCAGGTTGGACTCGAGCAAAAATCAGAAAGTCTGCAAAAGCAGGGTCCATAGGAAGATGGAACCCCACCTCAAAATGGGCTAGAGGAACAGGAATGTGATGAAGGGACATCTTTCCGGCTAAAGGCTCAACAAAAACTCTATAAATCCTAGGGTCAATACTATACTTGCGGGAAAAAGATACAGCCTGCTCCCTAGTAATCCTATTTCTACTTAATGGAAAGTCAGATGAAGGAGGACCGGGCATGGGTGGTTGAAAAGGAACCCCTTCAGGAATTTCACCGTGGGTCGCCCTCTTAGCCGCTGTCACCTTTGGTCGAACAGGTTGAGGGCTCCCAAAACCTTCCTCTATTAAGTCCTCAACCTCCCTATCATTTCCCTTTCGAGCAGCCATATCCTACCTGCGAATGGAAGCTCAATACTTAGAACTCCATGCAAGTACAAAGCCACTCTAAACCAACACCCTGAACCCCTCAAATCCTACGAAAATGCAGAACCAACACCATCCCAAAAAACGAAAACGAACAGTTTAAATTCATAACAGTACCAAAACTAAAGCCAAAAACAGACAAAACATACCTTTTTGAGCGTCTGAATCTGAGAAGAAAAACCGAATGAAAAGGATGAAAATATCAGACGAAAAGAAAGCAGAAGAATCTTCAGAGCGTTAATGGCGAAAAAAGTTTTGTAAATGAAGGTGGATGGAGAAATGTAGAAAAAGGAAGAGACTAAAAGTCTTGGAAAAAGTCTTTGAAATGATTACTCACCAGCTTCAATGCATCGGGAAGACAAAAAGGTTTTCTGCCGGCTGACATTCTGCCACTATGGCAGGAAGCGAAAAGACGGCTAGTTTCTGCCAGAAACCCTAGCTACTCCCACACAAAAAAACGCTAAGTGTTGACAAATACGCCGAAGCATCTTACACTCCGGTTCACAATACTTCGACGAGGGGCCACTGAGCCGACATAAATCCCTAAGGAATATAACCGATCCGTACGGGATATAAATACCCATTTATGGGTCTCATAAACGGGACGTTACACATTTACTCCCTCAGTTATGCTCCGTTACACCTAATGGATGAAACGGTAATTCATTACTCATAACGGTCCATAACGGTCCAGAACCATAATGGCCCAATCAATGATCAAACTCCTATAAAAGGGAAGTCTAAATAGAAGGTAAGGGACAATTCCTAATTTCCAGATATCCTAAATACACTCTACTGACTTAAGCATCTGAGAGTTCACGGGGTGCAAACTCCCCATTGAACTTACTTGTTTTGTAGGTTGATCAGAGGCTAACTGTGCTACCCCGAAGTAACACACACGCTCAGCGAAGTATCTCATCCCGACATTCATACTTCGCCCCCTCCGAAAAACCTTATCAGCAAACCAAATTACAAAGTTCTCCGAATTTCCGGCACTTTAAATTACCTTTTACCCTTCGACAGATTCGTGCAGAATCAATAAATATTTAGGGCTTAACATAATTGGTGAAAAGATAATTGAGGGAATAAAGTTGGAGGTCAATAACTTTGAGTGATTGTGTTTGAACTTGTGGTAATTTCCATGAATATTCCCTTAGAGTTTACTTTGACCAAATCAATTTTTCTAACTTAACCGTATAATTTGGTTATAAATTATTTGGTCTGAAGAAATACTTAGTCAAAGTGGAAGGGACAAGGATTTTGATTTATTTTATTATTTTTTTTTGTATAGTGAATCCAAGAGAATATATACATACATACATATATATATTATATATATATTATAAATATATATAATATATATATATATATATTTCAAGAAGAGTAGTGTATAAATTGCTATGAATTATTATTATTATTATTTCAAGAAAAATTACAATATCTTTTATCATTTACACTAAGAAAGATAACAAAATAAAAAGAAAAGAAAATATCCATTAAACTTTTCTCTTTAATTATTGACAATGCAGGGAAATATATTATGGAATTAAAAATAGTAATTTTTAGTTGTTTTGTAAAGGCCGACATCTATCCGTGTTTTGAAAGCGATGGCTGAGCGTATGGAAGGGATGAGTGTTGAAGAAGTTCGTAGGAATTTTCTTGTGGAGAATGATTATACTCCTCAAGAAGAAGCTCAATTCTTTAATCCTTAAATTTAATATCATCTTTTCATCTTAATATATATATATATATATATATAATATATATATATATATATGTATGTATAGTATGTAAGTTTATGTGTGTGTTTTAGTTATTCTTAAGGGATTCAATTGTCCGATTTCAGTCTTTTCTAGTATGAAAGTGGTTTAGAATTGCGGATTTACTCGTGTTCATCATTATGAATATAAACTAGACTACATTACCAATACTAGACACATTTTTATATATGGTTACAAAGAAAATGTTACGTTATGTATATTATTAAATTTTTTTGTTATCGTATTTTTTTTTTAAAGACATTTTTTGTTTCTACTATAATTCAAATTCATAATTTCTTAAAGTTATATGTGAAATTGCTACCAAATTACGTCATTCAAACTAATAATTACATTGTGACGTTTGTTATAAAGAGTAATAAATGATCACCTAATTTGTAAAAAGAGCCTAACACATGTACACAAAGGCCAATGAAAATTTTAACAAAGAAGGTCTAACACCACACAACACCAGACGAATATGCATATCCTTAGAGATTGCACATATGCAAGATTAGTTTGGGGTACGAATATATTCAAATTCGATTTCAAACAAAAAAAGAAAAAAGAAAATAAGTAATAAACTGTCACGTACTAAAAAGGAGTTAAATCTATTATAATCAATTAATCATTACAAATACATATGATCAATAATCATTACATAGAATAGAAGAAGAAAAAAAATGTAATAACCTTAACTATTGTTGTCCGGAATTGTAATATCAAAAGTTGTAGAATTCTTACGCAACGAAGAAGGCATCTTTTGATCATCATCTCGCATAATAATCTATACGGACAACGGACTAGGACTACAAGAAGAAGAAACGTCCACCGGCCGATCCGACACATTACAATCATTATTATTATTATTGACCTTGTTTCGGAAAGTGTGAGATTTGAGATCTTTATTGTCGAAACAATGTTTTAACTTTAATAATTTCTCTTTATTTGAGATTTGAGAATTTGTTACTATGCTTTTATGTTCGTGTAAGAATAAGAATAAGTAGGAGAAGAAAGCTAAAGCTGATGTAAGTCCGACAATAAGAAACAAACCCCAGAAACTTTCCATACCTAAACTATTGGAAGTGATGGTTGTGCTTGTTTCTGAGCATGTGGATGATTTTGGGAACCATGCGTTTTCTATTTTCACCATTTTCTCACCTTCGGTGACATTTAGAACCGCACGGGAAATATCTGTTACGAGTGGAGAACCGATTGGAAACACCTGTTGTAAAAATATGAGATAAAATAAGAAGATTTAGTCATATATATATATATATACATATATATACACACATAACAAAAAGACTTAATTTATCAATAATTTCACTTATGATCATAGAAGTCATGGATTCAAATTTTATTAAAAGCATAAAACCCTAAAAAATTCTGGAAATTATATATATATATATAACATTTAAGTAGAAAGAAATTGTCAAGAAATGCGTAACTTAATTGGTACCACTATGATAATAGAGAAAAAAACGTTTCAAATTTCTAAAAAAAAAAAAAGAAGGAAGAAATTAATTAACAAAATACACAAAATTTTATGACAATTATTCAATTTAGTCTTTATTTTATTAGTTTTTCACACTTTAGTCTCCATTTCACATTAGACAAAAAAAATGAATGTGTTTTCTTTTTCCAAAAACTAAAAAGGGGAATTCTAATGTGCAAGTGAGCTGGTAAGAAACTCTTCTTATTTGAATCAAGTATTTAAATCGTGACTCATGTATATTACACTACTAGAAAATTTAGTTTTTGCAACAGTCAAATCAGTCAGTCGCTATTTTTGCGACAAATTTGTGACGAGTTTGGTCGTCGCTATATTTGCAACGGATTTAGGGTTAGAACTTCCTTCCCGAAGGACTGACTTGCTTGACTCGAACAATAATTAGTCTAAATGCAGAATTGATTTAAAAGTATTTTCACATAATTTGAGACTCATTTAAAATATTTTGTGCGTTTAGCAAAAGAAAAAAAAAAAGAGAGGGAGTTTGTACTTACAAATCCAAATCCATCAGTTTTGTATGTGGGTTGAACCATAGTATATTTGGAGCAGTATCTTGAAAGGAAAAGTTGTAGGTAAGGTATTTCATCAAAAGCAGCTGCAATTCCACCACCACCTTTATGATAATACTTGCCATTGTTATTATTGAAAAGATGATGTAATTCATCAACTGAATTATAAACTACCAGTCTTGATTCATCAAAACCAACTTGTTTTAGAAACCCTAAAACAAATGATCCTTCTTGGTAACCCACATACTCCTTGTTTTTGATCAGTTCATCTATTCTTGTTATTGTTGGCTGGAGCTGTTGAACTGTCAGCATTGATGTAAGACTTGCTGTGTAGGCTTGTGTTAGAATCAAGACAACCAGGAACCAAATTATCAGTACAAATCTTGCTAAATTGCTTACTATCTTTTCTTCTGCATAAAATCAAGAAACTTCGTAATTAGAATGGTATTCAAAATTGAAAAAAAGAAAAGAGAAAAGGGAATACTAATTATTCTTATTGAAGAAAGTAAAGTTGGATAATATTTTAGTCTTTTCTGCTAAAAAGTACGTTAATTTCTAAATTTTCTAGGATTGGGTCAGGAGGGTCTCTTAACGCCTTCTTTTTTCTTCTTATTGGAGTTCTTTCACAAAGACTTGCCAGAGTAAGGAAAAAGGGGGGAACAAGCACATTTGGAGAGCGCAGTACAACGGAGAGTTGTATACTGCGTTCGGGAAGGATGAATCGCTCCGAAAAGGAATCTATTGATTCTCTCCCAATTGGTTGGACTATAGGCACAATGATTTACTTCACGGGTGAGGTCTCTGGTTAAAGTCCAGGATGGCCTAGCTGCGTGGGGGAAAAGAACAGAAGAAGCATCTGACTACTTCATGCATGCTCCGCTTGGCTCGGGGGATATAGCTCAATTGGTAGAGTTCATGATGAATGTGTTTGTAAACAAGTAAAGAACGGAAAAGTAAAATGAACGTGCAATAATAAAAGAAGTAACGGGAGAACTTACTTTGTGCAAAAACCATGGTAGAGAAAGCAAACCAAAAGAGTGTACCAACTTGATGGGAGGGAGGTCCTCTAAATTCTTCATTTATTCTATGTTCAAGAATCCAAATAAGAACACCAATAACCACAAAAAAGAGGAAAAATGTAAGCCAGAGATCCCGTGTTAATGGCTTGACAAAAACCCATGCATTTTTACTACTTTTGTTATCTTTGATGGGCACAACCATTGATACACCAGATTCAGTAAATGGCAAACTGAAATCCACATACTGTGACCTATTTGCTACAATGGTAATATCTCCCACAGCTGCATCATAGTTCTGTCCAATTCAATAATAATAAAAAAAAAAGATATCAATTATTAGAAACATAGTCCTGTCAAAACTCGAGCTCGCTAGTCTGTACTACGATTATAGCCCTAATGACACTCAAAATCAAATCTTTTGTATACTTTTCACCGTACTAAAAGGATATCTTATATTAATACTATATATCTAGACTCGTTCTTATATACTATGATATGAGCTCGAACCTGCAAACCTATACTACGACTATAGTCCTAATGACAGTCAAAATCAACTCTTTTATATAGTTTTCACTATGATATCCTATTTTGACAATATATATATATATATATATATATATATATATATACAGAGAGAGAGAGAGAGAGAGATAAGTAGGTATAGATTTGGAAATATTACCTCTAAATAAACTTGATAGACCAAATCATTGTAAGTACCAGCACTTTCTCCATCTGGAGTTGAGAATGGGATGTATTCATATTGGACAGCATAAGGTAGTGAAGCCACAACAGCATCAAAAACATCAGTGCAATATCCAGTAACCTTTGTTGTATTAGTCGACGAATCTCGTGTAACTTTTACAAATTCACTAAATCCGTCTTTAAAGGGTACTAATACCCTTAAAGTCTTCCCATTTGTAGGAAACATCCATCCTTTAGGAGGTGTACTTGTAAAACCTGGCCATATGATGTTTCCTAGGTCTGATTTTGTGGTCGTGTACGTTAATTTCTTATTACTATTGATCATTTGACTAACAAAACCCTTTTCTCTTGTCCAAAACCCTACCGACTTTTCCCTCGTACCAATCACATTAACTATCTCATAAGCCGGTGATTGAAGTTGTCCATCAAAAATTTCAAAGTTTCCACTAAGACCACGAAATGTAGTGTTCAGTATCTCTCTCAAAAGATTCGAACCACTAATAGAAACCTTAATTGTATCAAGATCGGTAGTATTAGGGTTTCTTGTCACGTTTGATTCTCGAAAATCTAGATTAACATTCCAACCGTTTACTAAGTTCTCCACAGCCATTGCTAGAGCTGTAGCCGAATCGTACGCCCATAATCCAAACACATTCAATCGAGGAATGTTACTAACCGTTGGATTATTTCTTTGGAAGTTCGATTTCCATCTACTAGTAAAACTTAGTAACTCATCCGTTTGTGGTACGTAAGGTTTTACACCAATCACACCTTGCATGAAATCAATCGAAGAAGAATCGAACGAGTTCAACTCATTAGTCATAGCATCACTTATAATCCATACATATTCATCTTTCATCATACCTAACTCATTAGCCTTGTTGAAAACACGAGAACCAAGATCCGGTAACATGTGAACCACGAAAACCCTAGTTTGCATAGTCATTAACTTATACAACTCTAGCATTATTTTATCGTCCGTAGCCAACGGAGGAATAGAACTCCGATAAGGGACACGAGCGTTGACTTCGTCCAAAGCATCGGTCAAGAACGGAATAATTCCTTCTCCGAATTCGTTGTCCACGTAGATCGGAACGACTTCCCGCCATCCAAAAGCTTTGACTATGGAGCTTATGGCGTTGACTTGTGATGAGTCGTTCTGTGTAGAACGAATGAAATATGGACTTCTAATTGATGATAGAGATGGACTTGTAGCGGAAAAGGATATGATTGGTACATTTGCTTTCTCTCCAAGATCAATTATGAAATCAGCTTGCATTGATGAAACGGGACCCATAATTGCTTGGACTTGAACATTTTTCAATAAATCTAAAGCTGCATATATATATATATATATATATATATATATATATATATATTATATTTGCTTATAATGCTAAAATAAAATACCAAAAAAAAAGAATAATTGAACAAATTAAAAGTCAACTGTAACACAAACTTGAACAAAATGTGGATACACGCAGCAAGAAAAACCTAAACTTATCCTAGCTATAGTCTAATATATATATATTTTGTCAAGATCACGAATTTTGACGATTTATAAATTCTAGTCAATGTTATGTATATATAGATATATATATATATATAATATATTAATATGTGAGGTTTTATAATGCAAAAGTATAATACCAAAAAAAAAAAAAAGAATAATTGAACAAATTAAAAGTCAACTGTAACACAAACTTGAACAAAAGGTGGATACCACGCAGCATGAAAAACCTAAACTTATCCTAGCTATAGTCTAATTTATTAGACAAAAAAGTCAAAGGTTGTCCAGAATACTCGAGGCAAATCTTAGCAAAGGCTGAAGATTTTTTCTTTCTATTAAAAAAATCACTTGCATTATATACATCATACATACATATTATATATATATATTATATTATATATATATATACATAATATATTCAACTGTAGATGACAGCTTAGATTCTTGAAAACAGAAAATTGTCAACTCTTCCCAAACACTTCATCAAGTATATATTAATTTGCATTAAAAAATGAAGTTCTTAAGACAATATGTATATATATATATATATAAAAGATACCTGCTGCCGCAGCTCCGACGACGTCGTTTTTGGAGTCACGGTTGTTTAGAACAAGTCTTGTCTTGTAAAAGGAATGGGAAGCATAGAAATCAGAAAGAGCCATGGAAATGCAGCTAAGTCCCATCTGCCCAACCCATTTATCCATGTCTAAAATCACTCCTACATTTACCGAAATTACTGTACTACCCTTGCTGTTTTGAGCTTCTGCTTTCTCTGAATGAAGAAGAAGAGAAATAAAGAATAAGAGAAGTAGAGAGAAGAAATAATGAACTGAATATTCATGATGTTTCTTCTCCATTAATCTGTCTTTTCTCTTAGGTTTATTTTCTTTTGTTCTTCATCATATATATATATATAGAAGTAGTTGATATATATATATATATTATATATATATATATATATATATTATATTATGGAACAAAAGTAGTGTTTTCCAAGTCTATAAACTTACTATAGGAACATGTCATTTGAAAATGATTTTAAGACTAAAGAAAATCTTCATAATTTATTAAACCAAGTGATTGTAAGATTCTTCCTTCTTCTCCCCAATTTACATTTAGACTGATTTTGATTTTTATTCGAGCGAGCCGAATTATTCGAGCGAGCCAAATTATCTTTGAAGAAGAAAACTCTAAACCAAAATTGTAAATAGTTATACATGAGTTACGGATTCATGATAATTGAACTCTTGATCTAATCCAAAAGTTTGAAAGAGTTAGTAAGCGAACTCCTAAATATTTCTTCCATTGTCGGATGATTGAGGGTTCGAATCGATCCAGCTTAAAAAGTTTCTCAAATAAAAGTTGAAGTTCCGGTACGGATTAGTATTACCGCGATCGGATTAATATCACCACTGAAGATAAGAACACAAGTTCCTCGAGTAAGAGTTGAATTTTCGATCCGAATTAGTATCACAGAAGATGAGAACACGGAGCGCGCAAGTGGATACTGAAAAAATCCATGATCTCATAGGTATGAATTATTGAATAAAGGATTTTAAATTCTTATTTAATAATTATTTTTTAAAATTTATTAAAAAGGGACGATGTGGGACAACAATTATATATATATTTAGGGCTTAACATAATTGGTGAAAAGATAGTTGAGGGAATAAAGTTGGAGGTCAATAACTTTGAGTGATTGTGTTTGAATTTGTGGTAATTTCCATGAATATTCTCTTAGAGTTTACTTTGACCAAATCAATTTTTCTAACTTTAACCATATAATTTGGTTATAAATTATTTGGTCTGAAGAAATACTTAGTCAATCCTAATTACTTCATATTCAACTCAATAACTAAGTATGCTTTGATTGAAAGGGACAAGGATTTTGATTTATTTTTTTGTATAGTGAATCCAAGAGAATATATATATATATATCAAGAAGAGTAGTGTATAAATTCCTATGAATTATTATTATTATTATTATTATTTCAAGAAAAAAAAAGAATTATTACAATATCTTTTATCATTTACACTAAAAAAGATAACAAAATAAAAAGAAAAAAAAATATCCATTAAACTTTTCTCTTTAATTATTGACAATTCAGGGAAATATATTATGGAATTAAAAATAGTAATTTTTAATTGTTTTGTAAAGGAAATTGTACAATTATATAGCAGAATAATGGATGGTATTATTAAAAAAAGTGGGCAAAAATACTAAAACAAGAAACTTCGAGGACTAAATCGATAAAAAGCCAAAATACCTTATGTAACAGACGGAATCGTCGCCAACTGTCGGAGGAAACGGACAGAGCATCGCCGTTGTCCTACGTGGCATCAAATAACGTCATTTTCCGCTACTTCGTGTCATCATATCGTCAGCATCATTGTCGTTGCGATCATTATCCATTCCCGAGTTCCACACTTCGTTTTCTTCACTATAAAATTTCTATTCACCGTCGGACTTTTGTTCATCAGTACGGTTCGGTGCTGATTTCGAAGTTCTATGGTTGAATTTTTTTAGTTGAGGAAGCAAAAATAAATTTAAAAAATGGTTGAAATTGGGAAAGTTATTCTGGATAAAGGATGGTTAGCTGCTAGATCGACTGAGGTGGAGCTTAATGGAGTGGAACTCACTACTACTCATCCGCCTTCTGCTGCTTCTAACCCTTGGATGGAAGCGGTTGTTCCCGGAACGTAATCTTCCTTTTTCCCTATTTTTTTTATTTTTAGATAGTTCAATTTTTTATATTTATTGAACTTAGGGCTGCTAACATTGTGTTGGGAATTGTACTGAAATGATTTAGAAGTTAATTGAATTGATCACTGGGTTTATCCGCCAATTTGTGATCGATGAAGAATTTTTTTGAATTTTTAAAGGTAAAGTTTTATTTTAATTTACTTAGTTATCTTATATCTAATGGATTTGGTTCATCTTATTGGCAGTGTTCTGTCAACCCTTCTGAAAAACAAACTTATACCAGATCCTTTCTATGGGTTGAACAATGAAATGATCCTTGATATAGCTGATTCTGGACGGGAATACTATACATTCTGGTTTTTTACTACATTTGACTGCAAGCTGGTATGCCTATGAGAAAAGTAGGAGAATTTATTTTTACTTTTTTGCAAGTCTATCGCAATAGATGTTTAACTTGAGGAAACATTGTTTTTGCATTCATGAATACTACCTGCAATAATATGATGCATCATTATCTATGCTTCTGTGTTTTTGAAATGTACGCTGTGAACATACTCAAGAAAAATGATTTGCATGTGGGTTAATGACTCGTTGCCACTCAAAATACTTTGAAAGTGATTATAGTCTTTTTGTCTACTTTATTTTGTTCCTCTTATGTTTAAAGCAATTCTTTAACTTGTTTCAGTCAAGTAATGAGTATGTTGATCTAAATTTTCGAGCAATAAATTATTCTGCTGAGCTCTATTTGAATGGGCACAAGAAGGTCCTTCCAAAGGGGATGTTCCGAAGACATTCTCTTGATGTTACTAATATTCTGAATCCCGATGGGGAAAACATGCTTGCTGTTCTAGTTCATCCTCCTGATCATCCAGGAGAAATTCCTCCACAAGGGGGTCAAGGGGGTGATCATGAGGTATGTATAGTTCTGAAGATAACCCTTTCCCCAATTGCTCTATTAGACTAAAACCTGCTATCCTTGAATTGTTAAATCATGTAACCTGGTATTTTTCTCCTCTTTTTATGTTTTTACATTTTTTTTATTGTGTAAGATTGGGAAAGATGTTGCTACACAATATGTTGAAGGATGGGATTGGATTGCTCCAATAAGGTGAAGATGGATCATTTAGCTTTTGACATTATATGCACAAAATTAGTGTATATCATGTCTTCTAATGAATTTATTGCCTAAATTTCCTTTACATGAAAAATGTAATGTGTTACTTGAACAATTTATGATTGTTTCCTTATGCATCCACATGTTCCACAATAAAGATCATCTTTGTTTAAAGCTTTCACAGAACTGATTTTGATCTGTTCTTGCTTGTGCCAGTGCTTGTCTTCAGTTATTTCAGATAATGTCTTTCCATTTAATGCACTAAACTTGTATATCTATAATAGAATGCATATTTCATTTTTGTATCTTAATAACTCTTGTCTCTATAAAATGATAGGGATCGGAACACTGGCATCTGGGATGAAGTATCTCTCTCAATTACTGGGGTGAGTTTATTTCCACTTAATTGTTGTATTAGGATACTATTTTATCTTAGAAGAGAACTTTAAGCATTATTCCATGATTGGATTTTCCTCTTTAGCATCAAAATCTAAACAAACATATGATTCCTTGGGCTAAATTATTGCTGGATTATTATTATTATCTTTTGTTCCATTTCCTATTTCTTGACTCGGAAGCAGTAACAATTTTCTGCAGTCAGTCAAGATAGTAGATCCTCACTTGGTTTCGTCATTATTTGATAATAACAAGAGAGTTTATCTACATACTACAACAGAGTTAGTAAATAAAGGTGCTGAGGTTGCAGAGTGTTCTCTAAATATCCAAGTGTCTACTGAACTCAATGATATTTGCTTAGTAGAGCAGCTTCAGACTCAGAATGTGACCATACCGCCCGGAGCATGTGTACAGTATACATTTCCAGAGGTTATTCTCTTAATTTTTACTCATGAAGTCATTTATTTTTATGCACTCTAGTTCATAAGCATACAAATAAATACATGATGATATTTGCTTAGTAGAGCAAATTCAGACTCAGAATGTCATAAATGGATGGACCAAAAACTCTAAATATGGTCCTTATGTGAGTTTATGAATGATTTTTATCTATAGATGTTCTTCTACAAGCCACTTCTGTGGTGGCCAAATGGCATGGGAAAACAATCTCTGTACAATGTGGAAATAACTATAAATGTGAAAGGCTGTGGAGAATCTGATATGTGGAGCCACAGCTTTGGTTTCCGTAAAATCGAGAGCCATATTGATAGTGCTACTGGAGGAAGGTAAAACATATTGTCTAGTTTCTGTTTCTATTTTTCCAATTCCTTCAGTTGGTTTCATTGTTTCACTAATTTTAATATTCATCATTTCTTGCTTTCTAGGTTATTCAAGGTAAATGGAGAACCTATATTTATCCGTGGTGGTAATTGGATATTGTCAGATGGATTATTACGGCTTTCTAAAGAACGTTATAAAACAGATATCAAATTTCACGCGGACATGAACTTCAACATGATCCGCTGTTGGGGTGGTGGAATAGCTGAAAGGCCAGAGTTCTATCACTACTGCGATATATATGGTTTACTGGTAATTATTGGTCCTTGCTGGGAAGGCGGATTCAAATGTTTTCTTGTGTTCTTATTTCCTCCATCTTGCAGGTCTGGCAAGAATTCTGGATAACTGGGGACGTTGATGGACGAGGTGAGCCCGTGTCAAACCCAGATGGTCCACTGGACCATGATCTTTTCTTACTATGTGCCAAGGATACTATCAAGCTTCTCAGAAATCATCCTAGTCTAGCTTTATGGGTGGGAGGTAATGAACAAGTTCCACCAGATGATATCAATTCAGCTTTGGAAAAGTTCCTAAAGCTTCATCCAGATTTTGAAAATTCTGGTACGCGAATTCCCTCTGTTGTGTTGTTGGATGACCCAAGTAAGTATCTTGATGGTACACGAGTTTACGTCAAAGGATCAATGTGGGATGGCTTTGCAAATGGTAAAGGAGATTTTACAGATGGTCCTTATGAAATTCAAAATCCTGAGGATTTCTTTAAGGAAGATTATTACAAGTATGGTTTCAATCCTGAGGTTGGTTCTGTTGGAATGCCTGTAGCAGCCACTATCCGAGCAACAATGCCTCCAGAAGGGTGGCAAATTCCTTTGTTCAATAAGTTGCCCAATGACTATGTAGAGGAAGTCCCAAATCCCATATGGAAATATCATAAATTTATACCATATTCAAAACCAGAAAAGGTTCATGACCAGATTCTACTCTATGGTACCCCAGAAAATCTCGATGATTTCTGTCTCAAGGTAATGTATACACACACACACACACACACACACACACACATATATATATATATATATATATGTATATTTCCTGATCCTCATACTTCTTGTCCTCACAAAAGTTTCAAACTTTTCAGGCACAATTGGTTAACTATATCCAATATAGAGCTCTCTTAGAAGGCTGGACATCGCGTATGTGGAGTAAGTACACCGGTGTTCTAATCTGGAAGACTCAAAATCCTTGGACTGGTCTTAGAGGACAGTTTTATGACCACCTCCATGACCAAACAGCCGGTTTCTATGGATGTCGCTCTGCTTTAGAGCCTGTTCACGTTCAACTTAATTTGGCAACATACAATATCGAGGTGAGCTAAATGTTGATGTTGAATTTGTAAAATGCACAAATAGTTTCTCTGATTTTGCTCATGCCTGTGAACAGGTAGTTAACACCACATCAAAGGAACTATCTAATGTGGCTATAGAAGCTTCTATTTGGGATCTGGAAGGAACATGTCCGTACTACAAAGTTTCAGATAAGTTCACTGTGCCATCAAAAAGAACAGTACCTATATTTGAAATGAAATATCCCAAGTCTAAAAATGCCAAGCCAGTGTATTTTCTTCTGCTTAAACTGTATAGTGTATCAGACTATGGTATTTTGTCCCGGAACTTTTACTGGTTACATCTACCCGGTGGAGATTACAAACTGTTGGAATCATACCGGAAAAGGAAAGTTCCATTGAAGATAACTTCTGAAGTTTCCATGAAAGGATCTAGATATGAAATACAGATGCAGGTACAGAATACTGCAAAGAAGCCAGGTTCTGTTAGTTTACTTGACAAGAACAAGTTCATCTCTAAACCTAGTGATGGCGATTCTGATGCATCATCATCCATATATCAGAAGATTCAGAGAAAACTTAAGAGTGGTTTCAGGGTTGCAGACATTAATGGAAATGATACTGGAGTTGCTTTCTTTCTCCATTTCTCCATTCATGTCGTGAAAAAAGACAAGATGAAAGGAGAGGACACAAGAATTCTTCCTGTACATTACTCTGACAACTACATTTCACTTGTACCTGGTGAAGAAATGGTAATCACCATGTCTTTTGATGTCCCTCAAGGTACCACTCCTCGAGTCAATCTCCATGGATGGAACTATGAAACTGGCCATGACATTCTTCAAGGTAATGTGAAATAGCCCTCTTCATCATCAATGTCTATACAGTTCAAATAGCCCTCCTCTCTCATATGTTTAACCAATAGTGATAGGGTACCATAAACAGCATCACCTTGGGGATGCATTTGATCAGCAACCACAAAACTGTGAATTTTTCTGTCAATTTCAATCCAACTTATCCCTGTATCTTTTGATACTACTCCCATCTCTTTCATTTGCTTGATGGATTTTGCCCTTTCTTTCCACTTCCCTCTAGAGGAATAAATATTAGCCATTAATATGTAAGGAACAGGGCTGTCAGGGGCAGCCATGGCTAACTTTTCAGCTGCATATTTGCCTAATTCTGTATCACCATGAATACAACAAGCGCCAAGAAATGCTTGCCAAATTAGTGCATCATCTGGTTTCACTGCTAATCCCTCTATAAAACTCTTTGCTTCATTCAGAAAACCTGCTCGGCCAAGCATGTCAACAACGCAGGCAAGATGCTCCATCCTCGGACTAATCCGATACACTTTCTGCATGGATTCGAAGAATTCCATGCCTCTGTCAACCAATCCCACATGGCTACAAGCATGAAGCAGAGAAAGAAATGTGACATCTGTTGGATTGACTGCTGCTAATCTCATCTTTTCATAAAATTGAAGCGCTTTTAGACCATTTCCATGACGAGCAGAAGCAGCAATCATGGAGTTCCATGAAACTTGATTCTTCAGTGGCATACTCACAAAAACTTCAACAGATTCCTCCAATTCTCCACACTTGGAATACATGTTAATCAACCCATTATTCACAAAAACATTTGCACAAAATCCTTTCTTTATGATAAAAGAGTGAACTTGTTTACCAAGATCTAAAGAAGTCCCAGTATCAAATACTCCAAGAACAGCAGAAACAGTATTGTCATCAACCTCAATTCCTTCCTTCACCATCTCTACGAAAATCTGAATAGCTTCATCTTCAAAACCGTTTTGTGCAACTCCAACTAGTAGAACAGTCATGGAAACTTCATCAACCACATTAGCAAAGCTATAAATCCTCCAAGCATTCTCCAAGCAACCACATTTTGAATACATATCCATTAATGCACTTTCTATGCACATATCTGATTGCATCCCCAACTTCCAAACCAGTGCATGAAGCTGACATCCTTCTCTAAGAGCCTGCCAACCTGCGCATGCACAAACTGCACTCATAAATGTTAAATAGTTCGGACTAATAATTATCCCACATCGCATCTTCACAAACAAATTGAAACTTTCTTTACAAAACCCGTTTTGCAAAAGGCCTGAAATTACAGCAGTCCAAGAAATGACATTTCTTTCCACCATCTCATCAAAAACCAGTTTTCCTGAATCAGAACATGCACATCGAAAGTAAGACGTAATCAAAGAATTCCCAACTGTGATTTCCCTATCATAGCCAGTCACCATTACCAGCCCATGTAACATCTTACACACAGCGGCAAAATCAGCTTGATCACAAGCAGAAAAAATTGTAGTCAAAGTAGCTTGATCAAACCCATAATGAACAGATTCAAGTATTTGTTTAAAATACCTAAATCCCAATTCAAATTTCCCAAATGCTAAAAACCCAGAAATAACAGTATTCCATGAGATGGTATCTCTCACAATCATAACATCAAACACCTTGACTGCACTACACAATTCACCGCATTTCGCATACATTGCGATGACGGAATTCCAAACCACAAGAGAATTGCGGAAATTGTATGGGAGACTCAGATTATAGAGTTGCAGATCCTTGGTGACGGAGGCGTGCAGTGAAGAACCTAGACGAAGATTGCCCTCTCTTCCACAAATGGATAAAAGAGTGCTCGTGTCTGCATAGTTTAACGAATATTTTCGAGTTTGGGAAGAAAATGGAGCCGTAGCATATAAAACCCTGAAAATTGACGTCCTTGGCCGGAACAAGGAAGGAGTCATTCTTTGGAAAATCCATGTGGAATTCATCCATCAAATAACTGTAGTATTGTTCTTAGCAATTCACCATTTAGGTCATAAATTTTTTTTGAGAAAGACTAACTTTTAAAATCTACTTTGCACCTTAATTTTTTTTTAATAAAATATTTCGATATACTTTATTAAATTAGACCTTCATTTTTTTAAATGAAAAAATTATTTATAAATTTTAATTATTTAATAATTATAATTTATAAATAATATTTTTATTATAATTTATGTAATATAAATTATATTTATTAATAATTCTTTAAAAAATTAAGATATATTTTATAATCACAAAATATATATATATATATATATATAAAACTTTTTATTTGAAAATATTTTAAAAATTTTAATATGACATGAAATGATAAATTATTAATATTAATAATAAAATTTATTGGTGAACGATCTTTTTATTTATTTTAAAAAGTAATATTAATTTGGAAATTTTTTTAAAATAATATTATTTTGATAAATAAATTAACTTTTAAACTCACAATAAATATCAAATATTTAATATTTTATAATATTCACAATATAATTCATATCAAATTTATACTCAAAAATATATAGATTTAAAATTTAAAATTAAGTTAATAATATATAACTGTGTAACAATTTCGCTTATAAATTTAAATTTAAAAAATTATAAATTAAAAATATAATAAAATATATTTAATTAGTATATATATACTAATTAAGTAATTTGTTCCCATGAAGACTTCACAGAGTCAAGTCAATTTCTCGTTTTTCTTGGTTTGGTACAATTTTTTGGGACAAACATTTTAAAAAACGATTTTTTCCACAATATTTTCTTACACATTTTTGGAACATCTCATTTTTGAATTGCGTCCTCAATTGACTATTGACTTAAATTGTTGCTTTCCGAACTAATTAATTTTCCTCGTCTTAGATTTGGCAAATCTTTACCAAACACATTTTTCTCCTAAGATTAGTGTACAAAGTTTTAGTATATTTAAATTTATTTTATTTCCCTCTTTGAATCGTCACTATAAATTGAGTTTATTTCCTGCAGTAGAAATACAACACACAACACATTGCAGAAAAAGAAAAAAAAAAAAACAATGGAAATTCTTTCGTTTTCTGTTTCTATTGCAGCAGTCATAATTTTCTTTACAATTTCTCTAATTTCATTAACATTCGTCTCCAAAAACGACGCCCCCGGCCGAATAAAGCTTCCGCCCGGTAGCTTCGGATGGCCGATAATCGGTGAAACCATGGATTTCTTATTTAGTAAACCGGAAAAGTTCGTGGGAGACCGGATGAAAAGGTATTCTCCCGACATCTTCAAGACTAAAATCCTCGGAGAAAAGACAGCTGTCATATGTGGTCCTAACGGTCACAAGTTTCTCTTCTCCAACGAACAAAAACTATTCACCGTCTTCCGTCCACATGCCACGCAGAAACTTTTCCGTTCTTATCAAACACCAGCACCTACACCAGCAGCAGCAGCAGCAGATCAAAACCCAAGAACTAACGAGGAATCCAAGGTTTTAAGACAACCCGGATTTCTAAAACCCGAAGCTCTGAAAAAATGCTTGGGAAAAATGGATTCAATTTCTCAGCAGCTGTTACAGAATCACTGGGGAAAAAATAACGGTGAGAAAATAGTGGAGGCGTATCCGTTAGCCAAAACGGTGACATTGACGCTTTCTTGCCGGTTCTTTTTGGGAATTGACAACCCGGAGAGAATTTCGAGACTCGTGAAATATTTTGATGACGTCACTTTAGGTTTGCATTCCGTCACGCTGAACGTTCCCGGAACGACATTTTATCGTGCGAGAAAAGCTGCCGCCGCCGTTAGAAAGGAGCTTTTGCACGTGATCAAGGAGAAGAAAAAAGAAATATTGTCCGCGTCCGGACCTATGCCGGATATATTGTCGCATATGATTGTTTCTTCGGGAAGTCACGTGACTGAGAATGAAATTGCTGATAAAATGATGGGTTTGGTTGTGGCCGGATATAGTACCGTTGCAACGGTCATTGTTTTTCTAATGAAGTATGTCGGAGAAAGACCAGATATTTACGACAAAATCAGGGCTGGTAATTATTTTTTTTATTATGCTTTTTTAAATTTTATTTAAAAACATTAAAAACAATTAACTTGGAAAAGTGTGTATGGTTATGTGTCATTATTCCAACAGTATGAGCCTGACAACATCATTATTAGCTACTTTGATAAGTTGATTATAATTATATAGGTTCATTCATTTTCGTTATTCATGTGGGACAAATATCACATTCAGTCCTTTACAATGCCTAAGTCCTTACTAGGGTTTATTGGAACATAATAGGCTTCCCAATTATCATCACCCAAACCTGAAGGCCCGGACTGCAACTAATATAAGTTCATTCACTTTCTTTATCGATGTGGGACAAATATCACATTCACTCTTCCACAAGGCTTAGGTTCTTACTAAGATTTATTCGAACATAATAGGCTTTCGAATTGTCACAATTCAGACCCACAGACCCGTGTCGCAACTATAGGTGTGACAAAGCCCACAATCAACTATATGATATCCGAGTTAACTATGCATATTCTTATATATTATTGCACATTTAATTTTCTTATCCATGTACAACCACACATCACAATATGTTACTTGAAAATAGCTCTACTACTTTTCTTATAAATACATATATTTTAAATAATATCATTTTAAAACTGTTTTGTATCTTGATTTTTTTAATTAGCATAACTGATATTATAATATTTTAAAAATATCTCGTTTTGTAGAACAAATGGAGATAGGTGAATCAAAGAAGGAAGGAGAGTTATTGGAATGGGAAGATATGGCGAAAATGAAGTATTCTTGGAACGTAATACGTGAGACAATGAGACTGAATCCGCCTCTTCAAGGAACATTTAGGGAAGTTTTGACTGATTTCACCTATGCTGGTTACACTGTTCCAAAAGGGTGGAAGGTATTTATAATCCCAAAATCTTGACATCAAATTTTGACAGGTCTTTTTAGAGTAAATGTTAAATTTTATGGGCATTTGTGTGTAGGTATATTGGACAGTGAGCACAACAAACATGAATCCAACATATTTTAAGGAGGCAGAGAAATTTAATCCATCAAGATTTGAAGAAGGAGAAGGTCAAATTCCATACACATACCTACCATTTGGAGGAGGACCAAGAACTTGCCCGGGTAAAGAGTATGCAAGATTAGCCACACTTGCTTTTGTGCACAATGTTGTAAACAAGTACAAATGGGAAGTATTATTTCCTGATGAGAAAGTTACTGGTGATATGATGCCAACCCCAGAAAAGGGACTCCCAATTCGTCTACACTATCTTTAACTACTTAAATCAATTACTTAGTTAGTTAGTCAATTACCAATTCAAAAGTCAAAAGTCATATATATATATTCGTCTACTTTGGTCTCCTTAAATTATCAATACAGCACATTTTCTTTTTGAATTTCTTGATATATATTTTATATATATATATATTACACAATATGTTCCATTTTGGTGGATGGATGGCTAGGAATGTGGCCAGAAAAAGAACCATAGTTTGGAATTTTGGTCCATAGTTTGGTGAAGAAATCAAGCAGAAAAATAGTTTGGTAGTGTTTTCTTCCCTAATGGAAACAATTTATAGTGACATCAATCCAACCATTGACTGAAAAAGACTCTCTATTTGCCCACAACAACCTTTTATATATTTTTTTTTATATATACATATATATATATATATACATATACACACACATATACATTTGTATAATGTCAACCAAAGGTTCAAATTTACACACACACACACATATATATATATATATGTGTGTGATGTATTTCAAGAAGTAAAAAGAGGCAGTCTTTTTAAGATAGGTTGGTAGTGTTTTCTTCCCTAATGGAAACAATTTATAGTGACATCAATCCAACCATTGACTATAAAAGACTCCCTATTTGCCCACAACAACCTTTTATATATATATATATATATATACACACATACACACACACATATACATTTGTATAATGTCAACCAAAGGTTCAAATTTACACACACACACACATATATATATATATGTGATGTATTTCAAGAAGTAAAAAGAGGCAGTCTTTTTAAGATAGGTTGGTAGTGTTTTCTTCCCTAATGGAAACAATTTATAGTGACATCAATCCAACCATTGACTATAAAAGACTCCCTATTTGCCCACAACAACCTTTTATATATATATATATATATACATACATACACACACACATACATTTGTATAATGTCAACCAAAGGTTCAAATTTACACACACACACACACACACATACATATATATATATATATATATATATATATATATATATGTGATGTATTTCAAGAAGTAAAAAGAGGCAGTCATTTTAAGGGATGATGAAGCTCCCAAATAGAACAGTTCTCTAGTTTCAGCAAGCATAGGACATTGGCAAGTACAACAACAGATCCAAAATTTACCATAATTCTGGGATTTTAGCATTGAATTGTTTCAGAAACTTAAGGATGCACATAGTTAGATCCAACCAGCCATAGTTGTCAAGTATGAACTAAAGTAAAACAGGCTGCCCCGACAAGATGACGGACAAGATTATCTAACAGAAGATAAGAAAAGATAAGATAGATAGATAGATATATATGTACAAATAGCCATGATTATACACAATAAAAACGATGAAAACAATTGGTTAGGACAAATGCACTGGAGAATTTTCATGGCCTACTTACAAAGATACTATCATCTACTAGTTTTTCCTGTTTTTACAAGGCCAAAACTAAAAAGATCTTTCCTTTTTCCGTTAGAACTGCACATTACTTGGGAGGCATTAAAGAGAAGCCCCTCTATAACCACAGAGAATTCATCTGTTTCTCTTCCAAGATTTTCTTTTTCTGTTTTTTTTTTTGTCACCATCCAACTTTAATCTGCTGAAATACTAGTCTCTGCTGTTTCATCGTCTTCGCTAAAACTAGATGGCATCTCAGCTGTAGACCTAAAGCATACAAATATATTAGCATAATATCGAATGTTCGTAGGAAAATTTACATGTACTAAATTCATTGGATAGATTAAGGAACTTTGGATACAGCAAAAAAAAAATGTCTCAATTTCTTCAAATAGAGAATTATCAGGGAATTACCGGACTATAAGGTAACAGAAGAACTTAGGTGCAAGGAGGAGGGAGGGAGGGAGGGACTGTACAGGGAACACGGAAATAGCAGTTAAATCTCAAGTTCCAGTAAAGGTCTAACCTGGGGACCTGACTTGCAGGATTAGTCCAAGTTGGCACTTCGTTTGGTGATGATTGCCTAAAATGATCGAGAGGTAGTTCGTTCCTGGCTCTCTTGGCAACCTATATAATGACCAAGTATCTTAAACGGATTGAAACTAGGTATTAAAACGAGAGAGAATGCTATGAACACTGGCATAAAACTTACTTGCACTTCATTCTTATGGAGACCCTTTGAGTGAAATGGATCAGATTCATCATTTCTTGAAATCCGTTGTCCAAATAATTTAGTCTCCTGTATATCACACATACTAAAGCTTCAAAACCAGGAAAGAGAACGTAACAAAAAAAAATTTATCTTACAAAAGAATAATACCACACCTTTCCCATTCTTCTAGAAGATCCTTTTTCAGGGAAGCCGTAAGATGCATCCCCCTTGGATGCCAAATTTGATGACTTGTATTCAGAATGTTCGACTGGGTTAGCTTTGAGATGGATACTATTGTAGTTTTGATGTGCAACCTCTGCTTGTTCCCGGCTGATTCTTGCACCATGAGAACTTAAACGATGCTGACCAGTAACAGAATCCACATTCATCATTCCAACACCGTGTTTAACCATTTGGTGAAGGTCCTGGCGGTCTAAAACAGGATTTCCTCTTCTAGACCCTTCATGCAAATCTATAGATGGGCTCTTCTTCCCTGGATAAAATTCACCATAACTGAAAGTAGGAGATTTGTGCTCAAACTTTTGGTGAAAGTGACTTTCGGAATGGTCAGATCCACGCATTGACTTAAATCTTGATCCATCTGAATCAGAATTGTGGAAGCTTGTCTTTGAGTTGTACCCATAAGTCTGAAAGGATATAAAAAGAAATTCATTAATCTTAGTGATAAATGGAATATGATTGCACATTTCTAAGATAGTGGGACCAACACATAATGGAAAGCACATTCTTAATATTGATTCTATCTGTTTCTCCTTTTCTTCCAAAACAGAGAATGTGATACAAGCGCATCTGTATGCATTCCTTGATTCTGAAAGTTGAACCAACACAAAAGCCCGCCAGTCACTGGCAAGGAAGAACACAGGAAGGAACCTGGAATTTAGAGTTGATTGGACCAAGGAAACAGAGGAGAGAGGTCAAGTTCCAGAACACAAAACATAATTCATCCATTGATTGGCTATGTACATGTTCTGGAAAGATCAAGTTCAAAAGAACATGTCTTGATGCACCAAAAACGTGTTCAGATGGAATTTAAAACTTGCATACTTTCTAAGACGAGCATAGATACATCTTGTATACGTTAAATGGATATGCAATCAAGAGTTGGAGATTATTATAATATTTTTCTGCAATAAGATAAAAAAAGCATTGAAAAAAAGTCCACGATCACACTTACAAGGCCAGGCAGAGGATTATTCTTGCTAACTACTGAAACATCCTGTGAGCAAAGACCTGGCTCTGGAGCAAAATAAGAATCTGGGACTCCTTCAGCACATAAAGCGAAATTCAGTTAATGAAGTATATGAGATAAAGAGATATCATAAACCCAAGATTGATTGATGCTGCATATATATATATATACACAAACATAAAATGAAATTAATCTATAAGTAGAAATTGGCCAATTATAAATTACTACAAATCACACGGTATAGAAAGATCCAAGCAACTTTACTAAAAGAGTGGTAAATGGATTCGAGATTTCAGTAAGTTACTTCATTTGATTAAGATATATGATACCCTTTTAGGGCATATAAGCTCCATTTAACGCCATAATAGGAATGAGAGAGAAATAACAATTACGAGTTACTGTACATTGCCTTATAAAGAAATAAATAAGAAGGTTATTTCATTTGTTAAGTGGAAGAATAATTAATGCACCTCTACAGAAGAGGTTTTTCCTTACCATTTTGTGGATCTTGAACAGGAGACTCAAATGCACCTGGTGGAAGTGGGTCAAATTCAACACCTAAGGGTGGACCATCTTCCTTATAATGTCTACCCAACTGCCTCTTAACTGCAATAATAGCAGGATTTTCAACTCTACTCTTTACTTTTAGATATCCAGATGGGCCAGTCCTAGCTTTTATACCCTTCCTCTCTACAGGGATGCCCTTCATTTGGTATCTTGCACTTCCAATATTGAAGTGATCCTTACCAGAAGGAACTGACATATTCCGTAGAGAAGAGCTGCTTCCAGATGAAGTATCATCAAGACAACCAGGATTCCCTGTGTGGTGACTACCAAGCTCATAATTGAAGTCTGCTGCAGAATATTCTTGTGAAGTTAATCGTCTACTTTCAACTTCTCTGAGATCAAAATTCTTATCATCCCCTTGTTTGGTGCTGCCACATGAATCCTGCTTAAGTCCACTACCACGATCTTGTAGTATGGCACTGGAACGATCTTGTCTCCCATTCGTATTGGCTTCACCACTTCGTACCCTCTTATCCTTCAACCTTCTGTGGCAAAACCACCCAGAAACCTGCTTATCTGTCAGACCTATTGACTGGGCAAGTTGTTCTTTCATTGTCTCTGTAGGATATTTGTGGTCTGAAAATATGAAAGATTTCTTCTTATTTATAGTTTATGCAGGACAAACATAGTAATAGAAAATCATAAAGAATAAAGAAACAACAAGAAATTTCCTTTACCATCATAGAATCTCTCCAAAGCTTCAACCTGAGCACGCGTTTTGACTATTCTCTTCTTGTTCATCTCTGGAGGAGTTTTATCATCCTGGGAATGAGCCGCTGATGATTCTAGAGGATCTAAAAGCAGTAGCAAACAACGTTAAAGGGCATAACATTTAACATGAATATATACAATAAAGCAATCAACAACCCTACTATTGAAAACACGGAAATGGACTCCAAAAACTCCTTTTTGCAGATATAGGGCACCTTCAAAAGATCCTAGATATTCAAGGAATCCTAAGTAGTAGTACACTGTGTGACAGAAAACTTTTCTATTCGACTATGGAAGACGAATAGGCAGTAAAAGACAAAGCAAGAGATGATTTTCCACCAAACAACAAGGTAAACTAATTTATGAGGATGCAGAATAGAATTGCAAATAGAAAACGTAAAGATGGACAATGGGCAACAACTGATTTGCTAATCTTATCACATCATTGGTATTATCAAACTCATAATCCACAATAACACAAAAGAGCCTCTTCCACTTACTCATCACAGATTAAAGGAGCCCTTTCAATGCAAAAGATCAAGCACAGCATGCAAATTGAGTTAGATTAATGCCCCTGGACAGGAATGATGATTCCTACCCAAAATTCCTTTTGCAAAATCCAGAGGCAAGCCTCCCAAAATACTTCGAGTTTAATTCAGAATGACAACCACAAACAAGGAGGAAATCAAAATCACATTCATGTTCCCCCAACACAAAAGGTAGATAAATGCCACCGGTCGTCTACGGGCACATTTTAAACCAATAAAACGCCAAGATCTAATACAAATACAGTCGAAATGGGGACAAATACGAGTTTTAACCAAAACCCATAAAAGATTAAAGATGATAGAGTGTAAAACGCAAAACCCAAAGCGTGAAGTCAGGTTCTTATCTCCACAATTGAACTAAAACTCAAAAGTCATACGGAAACTGAAACAAAATCAAATAACTCACAGAAACTGGTCCCTAAAACAAAGACCCTGTAAAGCCCAAATGCTCTAGAACATTAAAATCACGAAAAAACTATAAAAAACGAGGATTTATTCAGGAAGATTAAGAAAAAAGATAGAAACAAACTATACCCTCCATGATCGAACGCAAATTAGAAGACCCGATTTTGCAAGGTGGGTTCTTTTTGCCTCCCCTTTCTTCACTTTCTTCTCTATTAATTACATCCGAACCAACGGCGACGACGGAGAATGCAAGAACCCTTTTTTTTTTTTTTTTTTAATTTTTCCCCCTTTTCTTACTCCTCTTTTTTCTCTTCTGGTTTATAACTGTGGGCAGAAGAAAATCTGGGAATGCATGAGGTTTTAGCTTTTAAAGACTTGGAGAATTGTTTTGCATATTTGATGGAGAGGAAAGAGAATGAGTCCAGATTTGCATAAATGCTGCCTGTTGAGGAAAAAGTTTAGAAGAAGGCCCATTGATGAATGAATATTTTGCGTATTCTTGGAGGAGATGACTATTTCTTCTAATCTTATTATGCTATCATCGGAAAATATATACATATAAATACATATATACATATATATATATATATATATATATATTTATCTAAATTATCTAAATACTAATGGATAAATATATATATATATATATGCTTTACTTGTCAAATTAGCAATTTTCCCAGAGACCCTGGAGTTTCTTCTCCCCACTTCCCCCAGCGCCCTCCTCTCCCCACCCAACCTAAAATATAAATAAATAAAAAGTCACCCAAAAAAAAATAATTTCAGCAGCTTATCTCTCCTCTCTCTCTCTCTCTCCCCTTCAAAATATGGGTTTCTGATCTGTAATTTTCTTCAAAGACTGTCTTTTTATGAAAGATTTGGCATCCCTTAAACTGACTGGACAGTTCAAATTTTACTTTTTTCTTTAATAAATTAAAAAGCAAATATTTTTATTATACTGTTCATATTCATTTGTTTATAGAATAAATAAAAACATTAAAAATGAAATTACATTTTACTATACACAAATTATCTGAATAAATATATATATATATATATTAAAAATATTAATATACTTTTTTAGGATTAATTTTATCAAATATATAATTAAAAATAAAAATAGCAGCCAGTACAGAGGCAGGGGGCGCAAAATGGATGGATGGATTAGCTATCCAAAAGAAAATTAAAGAAAAGCTGACACGAACTGTCCAGAAAAGGCGTTTTTTTATTTTTTTTCAAACACTGTAAAGAAAAAAACAGCAAGTGAAAAATGGTTTAAAAAGATCATAAAGATTCTGAATTCTGTATCGTGGATGCGAAATCATGTTTCTCTGCTGCAATAATACCGTTTCAATTTCACCCCTTTTCAGAAATTCGCTTCAGAATTCCCCTTTTAGTTTCCCTACTTGCTTATTATTATTATTCCCCTGTACTACTACTACTTTTATCTCTCCCATTAAAAACCCATTTCTTTTCTTGTCTTCTTCTTCTTCTTCCCGGTTTAGGCTGAATTGTCGGTATAAAGATGATGTACCTTTGTCTACTTCTATGGCTTTTGATGTTCTTGGTGTTAATCCTGATTGTACTCCTGATGAACTCAAGTCTGCTTTCCGATCCAAAGTATTTTAAAAAATTACTCCTTTTTTAGAGTTATTAATAAAAAGATTTTATGTCATTTAGTTTTTGATATATATATATATATATTTGATATTCAGGTGAAGCAGTTTCATCCTGATGTAACGGAGAACAAGGGAAGTTCTGATATAATGATTCGTCGTGTACTTAAAGCATATGAGGTAATTAAAATCCTTTTCATTAATGATGCTGTTTGAATTCTGTTCTTTACCTAATATTAATCTGAGTTTCAGTAGATTGATGGATTATCCTTGCAGTGAGTTTTGAATAGAATCATTTGTATTGCTCTTATATGAAATTTTAGCAATGTTTGAGGGCTTGGAATCTATATGTATATATATATATATATTGCTGCATGATTTCGAAAATTCCATCTTGATGATCAGACAAGCTGATCTTACTGGTTTTGAAATGTGATCAGATATTATCCAACTACAGCAGATCAGAAGTTATTGAGAGGTATGTGAACTTTTTTAAGCCTCATACTTTAAGTAGTGTTGTTTTTTGTATTCTTATTGTGTCCGTTGATCCTTTGGTTCCTTCGTCTTGTGATCATATTTGCATTTTCTACGAGCACACATAGCGATAAAATTGAGTATTTTGTTCGAATGGTTGTTGATTTGTATCTATATTTACAAATTATATGTATCTTTCTTTTGTAGAGAATGTTTGGATCCCTTTGATGAACCAGAATGTGAAGCATTTGATCTCTTTGTTAACGAGATTCTTTGTATTGGTAAAGGTATCGATTCCCCTTTACATTTCTTTCTTCTATGCATATCTCATTTTCCCGAACAGTTATGATGCCATGAGTAGAATGGATATTTTATTTCCTTTTTCACGATGTTAACTATAGCACGGGAAAAAGAGTTAGTAATGTTAAGTTTGCTGTGGCCTAAGCGTCCAAACTAACTGGCTGTTCTGTATTTGATTGAAGAGTAGATATAATTGCGTTCTCAAACCAAACAGTTTTTTCCTAATGGTTCTTTAGATAAAACTCATTATAAATCTCGGAGGAACTCCATAATTATTTGATATTCATCATTTGGGGAGAATTCTTAAATTTGTATGCTGTTCATCATCTTCCTTTGCCAATTTTCTGGTTGAATCCTTTTGCAGTTACGTTTTTTTCTTGTTTTTTTTTTTTTTTTACTTACCATTAGTTAAACTTTGTGCAGGATGTCCTTATTCCTGTGTGAAGAGAGCACCTCAAGCATTTGAATTTTCATCTTTAACCGGAACTGCTCGTGCAACTTCTCAAGGTTGATCTTTCACTACCAACCCTGAATCTTCATCTATTTGTTGTTTGAATAGTTGTGTACATTAAATTGGTCAATCTAAGAGATACAAGACCTCGCAATTGCTTCTTATAAGAAATCTCTGTTCTTTTATGTGAGACTTTTTAAGTTTCTATTTCCCTACTCAGGTTACCAAAATCATAGAAATACTTGCTTCAGCTTTCCTACTGTATCTTTAACATCTGGTTTTTTCTCTTTAGAACATGGCGAAGACTATGAAGTACAAGTTGCAGTCAGTCAGTGCCCGAGGAATTGCATTCACTACGTAACACCTTCTCAGAGAGTCATTCTGGAAGAGCTACTTGACAGGTATATCAGATTCGAATCCCATGGTTCGGAAATGTCAACTAATAGAAATTTGTGTTTGAACTAGATATAACATATGCAACACTACCTTGGGATTTCTTCGTATTCTTCTTCTTCTTCTTTTTATTTTCTAACCTAGAAAGCGGAGATTCTAAATGCAATCAATCTGCTCAAACTTTTCCTCTTGTTTTGCAGCATAATTGATGTATCCTATGATACATCAGCTGAAAAAGACTTACTTTACACACTAATTGCGAAGGCCAGATTTGAAAACAACCGATTCCAGAAGCCGAAGAAGCAGCCAAAGGACTCAACCAAACAGGTGGATTGGTACTGAAATCTACGGTTAGTTTGCTACCACCATATGAAGGGAAAGTAAAAGCATTGTAGAACATATATATATTCATATTTTTGTAATATACATAACCAAGGCATTTTATTGATTGCTGACTCTGTCCTAAAAGGCAAATAAATTGGACATTTTTGGTTAGCCCTTAGAAAATTTGAGGAGTTATCAAAGCTATTCTTGTAATCCTCACAAATGGTTTGGTTTTTTGCATGCCGGCCAATCAAGTGGTCAAGAAAAGTATAAAATACATGACAGCTTTCTCTATTATTTTTCACCAGTTAAGAAAATTATGGCTAAAGTTGAGACTTTTCTCCTTTATTTTGCTGCATTTTTTGCGTTTACTATCCTAATACCATGTGGTGAGTGTGGAAACAAGCTTTGCATTATCACTTTCTTCATTCATATTTGTTCTGTTATTTCTATGCCAAATTTATTCTACTTTGAATTTCTTTGGTCAAGTTTTAGTAAAGAAATGAACAATGGATAATTGAAATTTTTTTGTTCTATTGTTCTTCATAAGCACCATCTTCATAAGAAAAATTCAGCTAGCCTAAGTATGGAGAAAAGGGTTTTTCTTTTTGTCCATTTACATGTGATTATGAAATTCAGCTAGGCAAATTTTATAAATTGTATGGTTTTGTTTTCAGATGGAAAGGTGATGATGGAATACATTGGAGCCACTGGAAAACCAGTACAATTCAGTGATGTTCCCATTGAAGACAATATCAACTTCCACTTCATTCTTGGATTTGCTATTGATTCAGATCCATCAGGAAATCCACAAAATGGCACATTTTCACCATACTGGGCATCAACCTTGACTCCAGAATCAGTAGCTGCCATTAAGGCCAGTAACCCTAATGTCAAAGTCTTGGCAAGTCTTTCAGGCTGGAGTATTGGTGGAAAGGTCTTAAATTGGTACACTCCAGTTGATTCTCAACTTTGGATTTCCAATGCTTTTACATCACTCAAATCCATAGTTGAGATGTATCATCTGGACGGAATCGATGTAGATTACGAAAAATTTGGCAGAAGAAATGACAGTTTTGGCCATTGCATTGGGGAACTAATCACCCTTCTGAAGAACCAAAGTGTAATTTCTGTGGCAACTATTGCTCCATTTTATAGCACTGTTATACCATATATCGATCTGTACAATAACTATGGTGATGTTATAGACTATGTAAATTATCAGTTCTACACTGATAAAGTTAGGACTCCTAAAGGTTACTTGAAAGCATTCAAATCAAGAACAGGGCAGTTTGATAAGTTGAAGCTATTACCCAGTTATGAAGTTAATGGTAGAGGGATCCAAGGAGATGCATTTTTTGATGCTTTAATTCTTCTTCAAGAAAATGGATTTGATTTCAATGGAGCGATGATCTTCTCTGCAGATGCTTCTGCTACTAATGGCTATTACTATGAGAGGAAAGTGCAAGCATTCCTGCTCAATTCTACACAAATATGATCGATATTTTTCATTCTACTAATAAAATTTCTTGCTGAAATACACACCCATCCTTTCATATATATATTTCAGTTTCTTGGATAAGATTCAATGGTACCTGAAGAAACTACTTTGAAATCACTCTCATGAACCGATTAAACGATGAGAAAATGCCTGCTGCTTGATCAAACAAAGAGGTACCCTTTTCTTGGTTCTCTTCTACACTTCCATATATGATCTGTAATGAATCATGTAATTGATAGATTCAAGTTTGTTGACTATGAAAACAGAATAATTATGCAACTAACTAACTAACCTCAAGATCTTCAGCATCAGGACGACGTACCATCTCCTGTGCTAGGAGATATCTGTTTGGCCTGTCCTTATCATCATAAAAAACCTTCCACAGTCTGGAAATTGGTACCAGAAAAAGGGATTACACTAATATATATTTTACACCCTTATATATTTTACATGTATTTTCCGATGTGGGATACGGATATTTGAAGAGGACAAAAAGTACTTACCCAGGGTAACATCTAAAGACAGCACCTGACTGGAGAGGTTTCATTGAGTAAACTACTGTAAATGTGCTGCAAATATGGCCATTTTTTCAGCAACAAGAGAGAGAAAGTAGTAATCTCAGACATAAACTTAACAACATATGATACTACAAATGCCTGAAAAAAAACACTGTCCCATAAGAATAAAAAAGAAAACTTGAAAAGAAAAAAGATACCTCAGAAAGTCTCTCCTCAGCCTGCGGACATTGATCCCAACACCAACATCTCCACTAACAAGACTAGGGTTCCACATGATAAGAGGCCTAGGCTAACAATAAATCAGAATTTACTACTATGAGGGCATTCACTTGGATATTGTTAATGTTAAAAATGCTTTCTTTGGGAGAGAGAATGAAGATTTACCGGATCATCAGAAAGTTCAGATGCAATTTTTTGTACATATTCCAACATCTGATGATCAGGAACAATCAACACAACAATTTCATCTTCACTCTCTACTGGCTTCCTGTCACCTAAACTGGAAAACATAGCAAGAAAGCATGATATTTAGCAACAAGGAAGATTCTAGAACAATGTTTTTTTGCCTATGTACCATAAAGAGAGTTGAACTGACCTGGAAAAACCAAAAGCAGAATCTTTCCATTTATACTTAAGAAGTGCAGTAGCTCCAGCATCAGGAAATATGGCTTTGACTCTCTAACAACAAGAGATTAAAGGTCTTGGATAGTGAAAATATTTCAAAACAAAGTAATTCAATGATTCTCAAAAAAAAAAAAAAAAAAAAAAAAACCAGATAAATGAACTATTTGCCAAGAAACCTGAATCCCAGTTTCTTCCATAAGTGTATTCAAGAACACTCTAGAGAGTTCCCAGAGCTCAAACTGAGCACCCTCATCATCAAGAAATTGCAGCTGTGGGATTAGGAGCTCAACCTTAAGAAAAATGAAAGAAGAAATATGTAAAAGGGTATAGATAGTTTGGACTAGATTGGGGTGCCTTAGAACTTAAACCATCAAAATATCTAAAAATGATACAAAAGTTTCCATACTAAGGCTCTCATTCCCCCTGAAGTTACAAAAGTTGCACTTGCTTGAGCAGACTGGCGAACTGCACCCTCCAAATCAGAAGGTAAGCAACTGTTAAGAAAAGATTCATAGTTACTGAGTACTGCTGTTTTCTACAAGAATTTTAGGCAAGTGGGATGCATGAAGAAATATGGAACTCAACTATGAACAGGGATAAAAGTAATCAGTTGCACGTAGCTATGCTCTCAATAGGCAAAATTCAACAATCAATCAACAAGATGGCAGAAAGTATTGAAAATCTTGGATAATGAGACATGCCTAAACAGATTGAAGAGGGAAATCAAATGGAGTGTAACCCCTTTAGCAATTACTATGTTAAGCATAGAAAACAACATAAGAACAAAAAATCTCAAGAAAAATCACCAATATGAAGTCTTAAATCAGTAAAAAGATGCAAAACTACATATGAAAAATCCAAGCGTACTTTTTCCCTTTACACTTCCCTAAACAAAGAAAATTTGCTCACGACAGAAATGTATGAACTTTCCAAATACAAAAGCCCCAAATTGAAAACCCACCTGTCATCTTCTTCATCTTCCATACTTTCAGTGTTCTCTGCATCTGGGTCGAACCCAGATTCCAGAATTTTGTCGTCTTGAAGATTTTCTTGGCCTTGGAATTTCTCAAACTTGGCATGAATTCTTGTTGAAATTCCAATTCCATTGTGTACCAAAGGGTTGAAAGGGAACAAAGACGATGGAACTAAGCTTGTTGAAGTTGGGAGTTTCGGAACTGATCTCAAGTAGCAAGAAAGATTTGAGCTCAAGGAAGAACTTGCCATTAAAAAATTTCCCACTGTTCCAAAGCTCCAACCACCAGTTGTTTTTCTTAATATGAACTAGAGATAAAAGTTCCCATATCTTTTAGGAGAATTTAGCAACTGTATTGTTGACCACTCTTGAGGCACCACGTGGACAGACAAGTTTTACCTGAATCCCACATCGCGTGTCTCTTCATTGAATTAATTTACTAAATAAATATTTGATAAAATTAAAAGTTTCAAAACTAAAAATTGCGAAAGAAAAAAGTTAGGGACTAAAGTTATTAATATAAATAAAATGGGTGGCTCATTTTTCATCTTTATATTTTGAAATAAATACCCAAATACCAAGGGTAAGAAAATAAATAAATAAACCGACGTCGTACTACCCAAGCCCGATAATAGGATGCCGTGAGCCCGGAATGGGTACCCCGCAAGAAGATGATATATTATAGCCGTTAGAAAACGGCTCCTCTACGTTCAAATCCAACGGCTCACAGTCGCCCATTTTCAAATTCAACTGAAATCAAACTAAATCCCCTCTTTTTCTTTTCTCTCAATCTCTCAGTCCCCCCCTTCTTCTTACCGTCATTCTGTCACACTTTCTCTCTCTTCAATTTCTCTTGCCAAACTCTGTCTGAGTAATTCTTCTTCATCGATTTTCAGTGAATCAAACCAAGTTTGGTAGATTATGGACGGTAATAGTAATTTCTATAGAATACATAATATACATTTAACTTGTTTTAGCTTTGAAATCTGGTTATGGTTTGAAATGAATGCTGACTCCATTTTTTTTTTCCTTTGATTTTTGTTTAGATCAAACCCTAGAAACTCCAAATCAACTTGCAGGTTCGAATTTTGCTGTTTACTTCTTGCTCCTTTTCTTTTTGGCTCTTGTTTGTAATTAGGGGTTCGATTTTTTTTTTTTTTTTTGTGCTCGTGTTGTTGTACGTTTTTAATTCTTTTTGCTTTCCAAGAAAACAAGAAAGTGGTTTCAGTCGATGGATTTCATATCAGGACTAATCATGAAGCTGTCAATTTTGAATGATTTTGTGAAAAAGATTTGGAACCAATCAAATTGTGTTTGTTTGAAGACAAAAAAGGAAAGAAAAAAAAAACAAATGTGAATTAGGATATATTGCTTTGTGATTACTTTTTCAGCTTAAATTCATGTAAAAGACCAGGGGAATTCTCTTGTTTGAATTCCGTTTTATAATTGAATTTTACTGCTTATGTATGTCTATTTACTTTTTCCTATGATGTTAGAATTAATTGAACATTTTTTTCCTGAATTCTTCCAGAAAAAGTTGAAGAAAAAATTGATTTAGTAGAAGAGAGTCCTGAAATAATGGGTGAAAGATCTAATGATGCACAAGAAAAGTATTCATATCAAGGGCAATCTCTTCCGGTATTACTGAAATTTGGAGACCTCAGCAACAAATTACAGGTTTTCTTTTTCCCACTTCCTAGAATTAATGTGTTTACATTTTGGAATTCTAGAAGGTTGTTTCCTCATTTTAATTTGTAATTATTCAAACCAGAACTTGAAGAGAGAACATGAAGTTCTGTGCCATGAAGTAAAGGGCATTAAAGCCAATTCTTTTCCTGAGACTGAAATCTGCGATGCTCTTCAGAGCCTGGGTATGTAATCTGTGGTATTGGAATTTTGTTGCCTGCCTATTACATTTTCCCCGTTGCCGCATGAGTTATTTTATTCCTTGGGTACATATTAGGTGCGGAACATGAAACGCTGAAAAGGAAGTATCATGAAGAAAGTGAACTATTGAAGAAGAAATACCTAGAAGAGTGTATTGAGAGAAAACGTCTCTACAATGAAGTGATTGAGCTTAAGGGAAACATAAGGGTCTTCTGCAGATGTAGGCCTTTGAATCAGGCTGAAATTTCAAATGGATATTCTTCTGTTGTTGATTTTGATTCTTCACAAGAAAATGAGCTTCAGATTATTTGCTCTGATTCTTCTAAAAAGCAATTCAAGTTTGATCATGTATTTAGGCCTGAGGACAGTCAAGGTAATTTATAAACTCAGAATCTGCTGTTGTGTGTGAGATTCTGAAGTGAAACTAGTAATTTTAAGTTCAGATATGGATATAGTTATTATGAATTTTTTATTGAGTTTTCTTTTCTTATTCCAATTTGTGTACCATCAGAGGTTGTCTTTGCTCAGACTATGCCCATTATAACATCCGTCCTAGATGGGTACAATGTGTGTATTTTCGCCTATGGGCAAACTGGAACTGGAAAGACATTCACGATGGAAGGAACAGCAGAAAATAGAGGAGTTAATTATAGGACACTGGAGGAACTTTTTAGAGTTTCCAAGGAGAGGAGCAGCTTTATGAAGTACAACTTGTTTGTCAGCATGTTGGAGGTCTACAACGAGAAGATAAGAGATCTCCTAGTGGAGAGTTCCTCTCAACCATCTAAGAAGTAAGTTTCGAGTCCTGTTTCTGATCATTGTCTTCTTTTTAAGCATGTGGGTATATTTAAAAGAAGACAAGTTATGCTCATTTTTATCGTGTTCTTTCCCATCCTGGGAACTTATTGTCTCTGTTCTTGCTCCCCTCTTCAACCATGAATATTTGCAGATTGGAGATAAAGCAATCTGCAGAGGGAACTCAGGAAGTCCCAGGGCTTGCTGAAACTTCTGTTTCCAGTACAGATGAGGTTTGGGAACTACTCAAGTCTGGGAGTCAAGCTAGATCTGTTGGATCAACAAATGCAAATGAACTTAGCAGTCGCTCTCACTGGTAATTTTGAACTCTTTTCTTTGTTCATTTGTTATGTTATTATTATTTTTCGTTTGGGTTGGGATGGAGGGGTGGGGGAGGTCTATAGAAGTTTTTCATTTAGCTTATTAAATTTCCTTCCCTGATAATTTGACTACAACTTTGTAGCTTGGTTCGAGTGACTGTTGTGGGGGAGAATTCAATAAATGGGCAGAGGACTAGGAGCCACCTTTGGCTGGTAGACTTGGCAGGAAGTGAACGAGTTGGAAGGATTGAAGTTGAAGGTGAAAGACTGAAGGAATCCCAGTTTATCAATAAATCCTTATCAGCTCTTGGGGATGTTATATCTGCTCTTGCCTCCAAGACTGCCCATATTCCTTACAGGCATCTCTCTCTTCCCCATCCCATGAGGAGCTATGATATTCTTGTTTTTCAAGCTTGAAATTTTATTTATATGTCTATGTGCTGATGGTGTAACGACTGTTTCCTTTCTTTGCATATGAAAACAGGAACTCAAAGCTCACTCACATGCTGCAGAACTCTTTAGGTTAGCTACCTTTATAAGATTTATGATTTGTGCCTGCAAAATTACAGTATAGAATGCTATTCTCATATGTCAAACAAAATTCCTCAGTAAAATAATTTTATCTTTGTGGGTGAGTAACTCTTACTCAAGTTTGAAATGTAGGAGGAGATTGCAAGACCCTGATGTTTGTTCAAATCAGCCCCAGTGCTGCTGATTTAGGAGAAACACTCTGTTCATTAAACTTTGCAAGTCGTGTCCGAGGAGTCGAGCATGGTCCTGCTCGGAAACAGGCTGATGCTACTGAACTTCTTAAGTACAAGCAATTGGTGTGTAGCAGGAAATTCTGATTTTCAGAACCATTTTCTTTAAACTCGTGTTATGGGGAGGGGAACTCATGTATTTTACTTTTCACATGAAACAGGCAGAAAAGGCTAAGCATGATGAGAAGGAAACAAAGAAATTGCAGGATAACCTACAGGCTTTGCAATTAAGGCTTTCAGCCAGGGAGCATATTTGTAGAAATCTTCAAGAGAAGGTGAAATCCATAACAGAATCTTTTCTTGGTTAACAAGGCCATTTTTTACTTTCAAGTTTTCTTTGCAAGAAGAGTCCTTTCCCTTGAATGATGGAATTCTTTTAAAAATGTCAACAGGTTAGAGATCTTGAGAACCAGTTGGTTGAGGAAAGGAAGACCCGTCTAAAGCAGGAAAGCAGAGCTTTAGCCAATTTCTCTACTCAGTCCACTGGCATTTCATCTTTAAGTCAATCACAGAGGACCACAACTGAGAAAAAACCTCCACTGGCTCCATCAAAACTGCGGTTACCACTTCGAGGAATTACTAATCTCATGCCTCCACCATCTCCTGTTCCTCCTCGTGCATATAAAACCAGGAACTCCTTGATACCACTTCCAGCAGCAAATAACAGAGAAAATACGTCAAGAACATCCCTAGCAGGAACTACCAAGACAAAGGCAGCAGTTATCCTTAAAGCAAGGCGTGGTTCAATTGCTGTGAGGCCTTCTCCAGCAGTACAACCAAATCAATCTGTTCAACATCATCAGCCTAGAAGACGAGCATCGATTGCAACATTCCGTCCTACTGATACAAATAACGCCAATGTAACAACTCCAATGAATAGGTCCAATGCTCGAATGAGGACTGATCGCGTGATGGGTCGACAATCATTCGTTTGGGATCCACAAAGAGTATGGCGCACATCAAGAGTGAATTCTCCCCTACAACAGGTCAGGGAAATGTCTAGTTTGCCTGTAGAGGAAACACCAATTGGTTCACAAAGAAGCAGAAAGTTCATGGGAAGCCCCCCTCCATCACAACAGGTTGGTTCATGGAGGCCTAAACATCCAACAGTTATTGCACTGCAAAAGAAGCAGTTGGTTTGGAGTCCACTGAGGATGAAAGCCATGAAAAATAGCAGGAAATCTTTGTTGTCATGATGATATCCAACAGTTATTGCACTGCAAAAGAAGCAGTTGGTTTGGAGTCCACTGAAGATGAAAGCCATGAAAAATAGCAGGAAATCTTTGTTGTCATGATGATGTATAGATATATTCTGAGAGAGAATTTGTACATTTCTTTGCTTATATTCCATCCTCCCCCACCCCCACCCCCCCAATCCCCTGCATATTCCTTCATGCGTCTGCATCTTGCTTACAGGTAAGTTTGTTTTTCTTCAGTAGCCATTTGTGTTTGTATCTGTTCCTGTTTCTATAAAAAAAGGCTTATTCTTTCTTCATGTTTTTTCTTGCTTCTTTTATTACAATATATGTACCCCAGTTAGAAAAGTTAATTTTTGTCAATTTTATTCCTTATTATTTATGATTTACTATTTTTCTTTAAAAAATTTAATGGAGATTAAAGAAATTCAACTAAAACATTAGGACTAAATCATAGTATAGGAGCTAAATCAGTCGATTTTACCTAAATATGGTTAAGATGAGGGGCTTAAGTGCAATTTCGTTTTCTAATTTTAATTTCTTTCCTTTATATACCCTACACTCTTTTCAAAAAAATTTCTCTAACCTTTTTCCCTCTCTCTCTCACACACAACGATCAAAGCCACAAAGGAAACCCAATTCTCACTCATGACTGACTCCATTACTTTTGAATTTCTCTCTCTACAACTTTGAAGATTCCCAAATGCAATTCTCACCCTAATTTCTCTCTCTCTCTCTCTCTCTAACTCTAAACTGTCTTACTGATAAACCCTAAGGGAACAGTTTTCTCACGTTATGTATTAAACTAATTGGTAAAGTAGGAAAGTTTTGATAGGGCGAGGAGTGTTGGTTATGCAAATCAAATGGATATATTTGGATCAGTTCGGCGATCACTTGTGTTCCGCACTGCCGTTGATGGTGGTGGTGAAGATGGAACCCTAGTAGACAAGTTTAGTTCCTGCATCCGCAAGTCTAAAGTGTTTTCTAGACCTTCACCTCCACGTTTGCCGCAGCCAAATGACGCCGGAGATACTACTCCAATCGTTTCGCCTCCTATTCGGTGGCGCAAGGGTGAGTTGATCGGATGTGGCGCCTTCGGACAGGTTTATATGGGAATGAATCTTGATTCAGGAGAGCTTCTCGCTGTTAAACAGGTTGGAAAGAAAATGACTGCCTTTATTAGGATTTTCTTTTGCTGGAATTAATTAATTATTTATTTTTTTTAATGTGGAAATTAGACACTGTGATTTGTATTAATTTCTATTTCTTTTCATTTGATTAACTTGTGGTTCAGGTTTTGATCCCTGCGAATTGTGCTTCAAAGGAGAAAGCACAGGTTTGGATTTTCCAGTTAATTTTCGCTCTTTACTGGAATTTGAACATCAAAGTGTTGAAGCTTGTAATCTTTTTTTTTACTAAAAATTTCTTCTTCTGTTTTAGTGTTGGATTGTTAGCGGGTGTAGTAAGAAGATAAGTAATGTGATGTGATAAATTGAACATAGGAAGGATTGTGGATACAATATTCCAGTATGATATAAGAGTGGGGGTTTTGATGCTTGCAGATTTGTTTACATAATAAGCTTTTGCACTTTATATTTATCTATGGATCTTCATTTCATCAGTGTATTCAAATGTTGAGTCATTTAGTATGTTTAATTTCTGCTGCAGAAGTAATGAAAAGTTCAATAGAAAGAATCATGTATCCATAGTCAACTAAAAAGAATGTTTTATCAGTAGAAACTAGCTGAGACATTGATATTACCAATAACACTCAATTGTCTTTGTTCAAATTTACTAAAAAGGGTCCAAAGTAAGGACATCTAGTTAGAAGGAAAGCTCTAAGGGGTGGATGGTTTGTGCTACTCACTCTTTTAATTGACCTCATTCTCAGTCAAAAGCTGGTGCTCACTAAAGTTTCTTTGGTATTATCCTATTTAGACATTGGAAACGTGAAATTTCAGTGAATTATATCTCTATTATGATAATTATCCGTATCAGAAAACAATTGTGTAATTTTGTAATATCACTCATTTCTTATTGGTTTACCATACACCAAAAGTAAAAGTGATTGTTCTTAATTTTGTCATAGTGAATTTGTATTAATTTGGGTTTTTTCCCTCTAATTTAACATTTAAGCAAGATGATTATACAAATTAGGTTTTTACTTTAAATTCAAAATGCATCAAATGCATTGTATGGATTCCTCATCCATTATAACAAATAATAACCAGGACTATCTAAATTAATTTTTGAAGGACTACTAGGTAAGAAATTTGTGCACCTAATTAATGCCAAAAGGCTGCCATATAGTAAGTTCAATCATGATAGATGAAATAAAACCTGATGTTTTCACGGCTTCTCTTATGTTGTCTTCTATAATTAGTTAAGGAAGGTTACTCAAACATATGGGTGGAAGGTCTTCTTGCTTATTTTACTTTAGTAGTTTTATTTCTTCAGTAATTTTGAAGCAAAACATCCAAAAAGGTTAAGGGAAAGAAAGCATGCTCACATATACTTGCATTTATTTTGTAGTCATGGGTCACTTTTTTGTTATTTGATATATCTAAAAAACAAGTACATGTTATAGGATCCAAAGTCATAGCCCAATTACTACATTAATCTTGCTCTTCTTTACAAATATTTACATTAATGAGCAGGTTCACATAAGGGAGCTTGAGGAAGAGGTTAAGCTTCTCAAGAATCTTTCCCATCCAAATATAGTTGTGAGTTAAATATAGCTTTTATATGTTAAAGCATCAGTTTCTTTGATTTTCTGACTCTCACTGCTGCATCTAATTGGTCTGCCAGAGATATTTGGGAACTGTAAGAGGGGAGGAAACTCTAAATATACTGTTGGAATTTGTACCAGGAGGCTCAATATCATCGCTCCTGGGGAAGTTTGGGTCTTTTCCTGAACCGGTCAGTTGTTGTTAATTATGTAACTGTGATTTGTCATGATTGCATTACGTTTTTATGTGTATACATCTATAACAGGAAACTTTGTCAAGCAGGTTGTAAGAATGTACACAAAACAGTTGCTTTTGGGACTGGATTATCTTCACAAAAATGGAATTATGCACAGGGACATCAAGGTACTTCATTTAGTTTCTCTTCATGGCCATTTTTTTCACCTTCAGTTATCATTCAGAAGACATTAGCCTGTCTTTTGCATTAGGGGGCAAACATTCTGGTCGACAATAAAGGCTGCATTAAACTTGCTGATTTTGGGGCATCAAAACAAGTAGTGGAGCTTGTAAGTACATATTTTTTATCTTTTACTTCAGTTTACTCTTGCACTTTTGTATTTGACTTGTAAGTGTGTAAAATCACATCTAACTCTGGGTAATTTTATAGGCTACTGTATCAGGTGCCAAATCAATGAAAGGCACACCATACTGGATGGCTCCTGAAGTCATTCGCCAAACCGGTCATAGTTTGTAAGAACAACAATACTTATTTGAATCAACGCCATAACTCTTGATGCTTTTTCTTCAACTTATGGTTTTAAAAATTTTCCATTTAATCTCGTGATTTTTTTATGTTTCTATTTGCATTTTCATTGATATATTTCAAGCAATACTATGTTTTGTGTTCCATTTTCATGTTTTATGCTTTAGAATTTCGCTTAGAATCTGAGTGCATAAATTATCAATTGAGGATCTGGTTCGGATGAGCTTTTGACTCTTTACCTCCTTTTATCGACATATCTGTGTTTGCATTAGATAAAAATTCACATGATAGTAGGAATTTTTTATCTTGCAAGTGAAAGTCTTGTACTGCATTTACTGGGTTCTTGTATATTTGCCATTTGGTCAAAATGACCTTTTTTTATTTTTGTATTTTTTGACATGCAAACTGAATTCCGTGATCCCTTACCTGAATATTATATTGCCATTTTCTTTTCCCTGGAAGCTTTTATTCGTTTGAATACTTAACCCATTAAAGCATGAAAACTGTTGCTTTAATTTTATTTTTTTATGCACATTGAACTTAAGCACTAATCGATTATATCATAGGCTACATCCTTAGAATCTATAGTTTCCTCTCATTTTTTGCATACCTTTTTTTTGAATGAGCTCTGAACATAGTATACGATTATCATGTTTGATTGTTGTTCATTCATGCTTTTTCTTGGATTTTGTTCTGCATCTGGTGCTGGGTTTGGTGCCTTTGGGCTGACATTTTTCTGTTATTATTTTCATATAACTTTTATTTGGAACCTTTTCCATTTTTCTTTCTATTAGGACAATGATCACTAAGTATTCAAGACTGCTGATTCACAATCAATAATGTTCTCTTTTGATGTACTTGCAGCTCGGCTGATATTTGGAGTGTTGGCTGTACTGTGATTGAGATGGTTACTGGTAAGCCTCCCTGGCACCAGCAATATCAGGAGGTATGTTTAGAAGGGAATTTGCAGAAGTTATTTACGTTTTGTGCAAATTTTCCTTATAACCTCCAACAGCAATATTACCTTTGAAGTTCCCAATTTGTTGATCCATTATCTCCAACCCCACAGGTTGCTGCGTTCTTCTACTATATTGGGACGACCAAGGAGCATCCCCCAATTCCTGAAAATCTCTCTGCTGAAGCAAAAGATTTTCTTTTAAAATGCTTACAAAAGTATGTTTCTGAGATTTATTAATCCTTCCATTTGATGGTTACTGTTTAAATTCCAGCATAATCAAAATGCAATCAAACTTGTAGATTGTCGTTTTGATCACTGATTCCCCCAATTCCCAAGATCACTCTGCTGAGGCAAAATATTTTCTCTCTAAATGCATACGAAAGTATATTCTTGAGACTGATTAATCATTCCATAAGATTTTTATTGTTGACATTCTAGCATAATCAAAATGCAATAAATAAATAAGCAGCCGAATGTAGTTTTGTTGATCATTTGCTGCATCATATTTCTTCATGTCCATCAAATTAGAGAATTCTAGTCTTTTTTTCTTGTCACCTCTCTCTCTCGTATGTCCATTTTCACTTCTACTCATGTTTGTTGCCGTATTGGTATTCTGTATTTATGTTCCTAGACTTTCTCAGGTTACTTGTAATTGGCCAAGCCTCTCATGAGCTATGTTCTTAATTTAGAGCTTATTTTCCTCCAGGGCCTAAGTTTACATTTATATATCATGCAGGGAACCAGAGTTAAGGCTACCAGCTTCTGAGTTGTTGAAGGTGATTCTGATCATTTATGATGGTTGATTAAAGTTTCTAGTTTTTAGCTACTCCTGACAATTTGTGTTAATATTTTAGAAAGATTAACATTTATTTTGTTAACTGTTTGCAGCATCCATTTGTTACAGGTGAAGTCATGAACTCGGTTGTTGCTGATCATAGTACAGTTATGGTTAGTACAGTTATATCGCGAATTAGTTACGCGAATTTTATGAGATGCATTTTACTGAAGCACTTATAGTTATTGCTTTCCATGCAACTGTCAGGGACCTGCTCTATTGCCACCTGTTGAGAATGTGAGTGATATGTAAGTGATCCTGTGCTTGCCCTGAATGAAGATTTTTTATGTTGATTGTGGTTTGCTTACTATTTGTATAAACTTTTACTCATTGGAATATTAGTGAAGCTGGCTCAGAGGATGTCTGCAATTTGGGAACGCTGGACTTCACTACTGTGGGTTCTGAGAAGTTCCCAGAAGGTAAGCATGTTTGGGGGAAAGGTGATCTTGATGATGATTTGCATCAACTTGATGAAAAAGATGATATATTGGACGGAGAAGCAAAATTCAACAATATTTTGATCCATGATGACTTTGCTGAGGTACAGAAATTTCATTTTATTGGGTACCATGTAGCCTAGCAATGTCTAGTCTGGAAACAAACTTTCATCATTATCTGTTTTTTTCAGAGTTTCAATCCTATGTGTGAGCCCTGTGATGATTGGAGAAATAATTGTGCTTTAAGTCCTGAATTGAAAGGAAAAGATGCAAACTTGTGCATGGAAGAAAAAAGTGATAGGCCTACTAATGGCTTTGGGTCACATGAAGACAGTAGAAACGACTCTTCACTATTTGAGGATGATGAGGAGGTTACAGAATCTAAAATCCGGGCCTTTCTGGACGAAAAGGTATTACACTAAAGATTGCCAAGTAAATAGCAACAAATAAAGATTTACAGAATTTGGTCCTAATATTGACACACTTGCATGGTATTGCTATGTAGGCAGTAGAACTAAAGAAACTGCAGACTCCTCTATATGAAGAGTTCCTCAACAGTATGAATCCTTTATGCTCTCCAAATTTAACAGAAGTGACTGCAGAGGAGAGTACACCAAGATTTTTGAAATTACCTCCAAAAAGTAGGTCTCCTAGCCGAACTCCATCATCTGGGGTTGATGTTGTTGTTGCTGAAGCAAGTCCTGGAAGTGGTAGCAGGCGCATCTCCCATATTGGTATTGCATGTAATGAAAATCATCAGCCAAATTCATCACCACAGACAAATGATCAGAATAGCTGCATTGGTGATTCTCAGAAGGATCAAACTAGTCCAATGTTAGTCTAACTTCTAATTACTTTTCGTCTTATTTAATGATCTTTTCTATATTTACGTAATCTGAAGAGTGATATGCTGTAGCAGGGATGTTACTGAAATAAAGAAGAAATGGAAGGAGGAACTAGACCAGGAGCTTGAAAGAAAGAGGGGTAGGTCTTTCACGCATCTTATTTGACTGTTTCATTCAGTCTGCTTCTCAATTCAAGCATAATTCCTTTTCACAAAGGAAAAAAAATTGTATCAGCTTGAGTATGACTCATCTACTATTGACTTGATTGCAGAAATGATGCGTCAAGCTGGTGTGGGTGGAAAAACTTCTTCTCCCAAGGATCGAACTATGAATCGACAGAGAGAGAGGTCAAGGTTTGCATCTCCTGGTAAATAATTGGCCAACTGTTTTTATGCTCTCATTTTAAGGAAGAGGTGGTTGTTTTGTTACCCACCCTCGCTTGGCCAAATGCTAAATGATATATGAAGCCCTCTTTCATGAAATTGCAACATAAACATCTTCGATATCAAACCGCTAAAGTCTCTAGCAAAGATGCATCATAGCCTGCAACATATATCCCGAGGTAGCAATTGAAAAGTACATAATCTTCTCCTTCTCTTGGAACATGGCTTTTTTTGAGTTTGGTTATGGTTTTGTGATTGTCTGAATTTAGTGTACAAAGTTTGTATCTCTTTGTATACAATAAGAAGGATTCAGATGGCAAGTAGTAGCCACTGAATCCTCTTCCACTTTCTCACTTGTAATATGTTATAATTCTTAATCATTCTATGATGATGAGTTCCGATGTTTGCTGAGTTTGTTCTCCGATGTGCAAAATGTAATATGGATTAATGCATAATTTTTAGATCACAGTACCTGTTTTGAGGTATTTCCATTTCCATGCACCTCTCCTCTCTCTCTCTCTCTCTTTCAAGAGAAGCCAACTCACATTTAAAGTGGAAATAATTCTTTTATTCATAAAGGAATCACACAAACAATATTTTTTTGTTTATAAATATATATGGACATTGAGAAAATATCATTGCGGAAGAGAAAAATCTTCCATAACTCAAAAACCAACAAGATAAACCAACCACAAATCAAGTTAAAAATCTTAGGAACGCATTGCAGTAGGTCGTTGCTTTAGCCCACTCATCATCTTCATACCATAATCAATCTTATCTAGAGATTTCCTGCTCTTCAATGGCGAAACCAGCCTATTTGCCAACCTTGACGGAGAAAACGACCGGCGAAGTTTTGCAGCCGCCGTGGATATCTTCCCGGGAGATTTCTTCTTGCTCATCATTATACTTACTGTTGTTGATCTTGTAGGGGAAATTGACAATGGAGGACTTCTAATTTTGACATGAAACTTTGAGACTGATGGAGACTTGATCAAGAACTTGTGTGGACTCTGCTGCTTACTATTTCTTCCAATTATTGGAGACTTTGTTCTGCAAAACTTCTGCTGCTGATTATTATTATTATTATTATTATTATGCTGTTTAGTTGGTGAAGAAGAATGAAAAAGTGGGTTGGGAAAAAGAACAGTCTTTCTAGCCCATGGCTTATTCCTTGGAGAAACTCTGTTAGCTATGTATTTGCAGTTGTTCTCTTTATCAAACTCCTCATTCTTCTTCTTTTTTTGATGACTATTAATCTGGGGTGAAGAAGAAGAAGAAGAAACCTTGAAAATTATCCTGGATTTTGCTCTTTGAAGGGACGGATGAGGAGCATTATTGGGTAAAGCACCCTGTTTTTCCCTTCTTCTTTTTGCACGAAGCTCTGAGTAGCAGTTCTCAAGATTGTTGTTTTCTGACCTTTGGTTGTTTTTCCTTTGTGTTGTCACTAATGGTGTTTTTGGATCATCAACAACTGTTCTTCTTTTGGGGTTTTTAGGATTAGGATTTGGATCCACAGCTTCCACTATTTGTCTGGCGAACTTACTTGCTTGCACAATTTCTCCCACTGTCTCCCCTAACAGCATTGCTGGTAATGACATTCTCTTCCAATCCCCTGAGTTTTCACCACCATCATTAAAGATTTTTTTAATTCATTCTACCACTGAAAAATTGAAAGTGAAAGTGAAGTAAAGAAAAGGGTTCAGTTTATATGTATGTACCTGTATTTGTAGGCAATTTTCCAGGAGGAGATCTGAGAGATCTGCCATTATTCTTGATCCTTAACATTTGAAGAGAGAACCCATTATTTATTTAAAGTTTAAATTACATGTGTGTATATATATATATATATATAGATAGATGTATGTATATATGTTCTAACCTCAAAGATTCCTGCTTGCATCTGAGACTGGTTTTCAGGTACCCTCTTGTGCTCCGAGGACTGAGTGTAACCCCGGATATCTTTTTCTTCCCACCTGCTACTGTAAATTGAAGTTCTTGCAGTCTTGCAATAGATTTCTCCACCTACAAATCAAAAAGACCATTTCAAGAACTTCAGAATTAGAAGCCGAATAGTAACAAACAAGTAATTGTACGGAAAATTTGAATTGGGAAACCTACCTTTTCGATTGTTTCTCTAATTCGAGTTGGATCGAGGGGAGGCGGCGGATGAGAATGAGGTTGAACCGCCATTTTTTTACTGTTGTGCAACTTTGGTGGGCTTCTTGCTACCATATTTCTGGAACTTCAGAAGCAAAAACAAATTGAAAAAGAAAAAAACAGAGATTCAAATGGTTTTTCCTTTCCCCTCTCTCTCTCTCTCTCCTTAATCTAAAGAAAGTGGTATTTTTCTTCTTGAATCTTCAACAACATCATCAGCCATAATCATCAATAGATAGCTCAAAGGAGGAGTCTTGACTTTTTTTTGGTGTAACGGATATCTATTGTTTTTAGTTTCCAACGGTCGAATTTATCGCCGAAAAACGCATATGATTTTTATAAAACGGCTACTTCTTCTCTCTCTACTTTTTTCTTTCCTTTCTTTTTTTTTGAAATACTGTAGCTTGGATTGCTATTTTAGTGGGCCCTAATTAGAACCTTCTCCAAGCCCAGGTTGAAGATAAATAATTTTTCCCAAAATGGTCAATATATAATTTTTCCCAACAAATTTTATATATATATTACTTAATCCAAACGAAAAGAGTTTGACTTTCTATCTCGAATATGAATTTTTTATATAAAAAAATATGTGTAAGAAAAATTTTCTACTAAAAATTTAATACAGTTTAAATCTTATATAATTAGATTGAAAATGAACTATCGAGCGTACTAAAAATTATATATATATATATATATATATATATATATATATATATATATATTATCCTGAATATCTATTAAATTCGAAATATTTTTATTTATAATATCAATTATCTATACATTTTTTACATGTTATATCTTTAAGATATATTTACATTCTTTGAGTTGAAAATGTAAATATCTTTAACAAACTTTTACAAGAAATTTAAATGTTATGGATTTTTTAGAAGGGTAAAACTATTTCAAATGCACCTCTTAAAGGTCAAAATTCAGTTTTTCACCTCAAAGATTTTTTGTACATAAAATGCCTCTAACGTTTCAAAACGTCTCACTACATGCACATCTGTTAAGTCAAACCGTTAGTGACTCAATTTTGCTGTTAGTCAACATTTTTCACTATTTAGTACTATTTCAGTTAGGGGTATTTTTGTCTAATTTTTTAAATTTTTTTAAAATTTTTTTTAAATTTTTTTTCCTTCTTCTTCCTCTTTTCTCTCTCTTCCTTCTTTTTTTCATTAATTTTTTTTTCTTTTTCTTCCCATTTTCTCTCTTTTCCTCTTTTCTCTCTCTTTTTCTTCTCCTTTCTCTCTCTTCCTTTTTCGTTTTTTCATAGAGAGAGACAATAGTTGAGAGATTATTCTTTTGCCTTTTTTTTTTCTTTTTGGTTTTATTGAGATTCGGTGCTATTTCAGATGCTAATTGCAGACTTTTTCGAAGTTTCTATGTCGATTTGGTGATGGGTTATTTATTATTTAATTATATTTATTACTTTTCTTTACCTAAATTGTTTGTAGAAGTTATTAGCGGAACCCAATTGAGAGGAAATTGATTGTTCTGAAGCAATTAAAGGAATAGGGTTTGTGAATGTATTTGAGATTAAAATGGAGGAAGAAGCAATTTATTTTGATGGGTTACCTGAAACAGTAACGAAGGCTTCGAAAATTGAAGAAGATGAAGAAGATTTCCGAAGTTGTTGCGAAAATGAAGATGAACTGAAAGACAGAGAAGAATCAATAAAGTTTGATTATGAGGATATTGAATTTGATGAACTTTATGTGAAAATGTACTTTAAGGGTATATCAGTATCTGGCCCTAGGGAGTCTGATTCTTGTTTATCTGGAATAGGGGTTGTTATGGAGAGGTGCTCAGGCAATGCTTCTCCTATTCTAGTGCAGAAAAGGCTTAAATTTTCTGTTGAAGAATCTGTTGCGAATTATTTAGCTTTGATGGAAGGTTTGACAGAAGCTAAAGAGTGCAGGATTAAGAAAGTGTGTGCCTTCACAGATTCTGAGATCTTGCAGAATTCCCCTTCCATGGCTCTACTGGTATTGTTCAGATTATCGTGGTTTCATTTCTTGGCATTCAAATACTTCATGAAATAATCCATCAATGAATTCGGCCAAACAATTTTATCTATGAAAGGAATTTGATCTTGAATTTGTCCAAGGAAGAAAAAGGAGAGAAATACAAAGATATGGAGAGAAATGAGGAGGAAGAAGGAAGAGAGAGAAAGGAAGAAGAAAAAGAGAGAGAAAAAAAAATTTAAATTAATGAAAAGAGAAAGAAGGAAGAGAGAGAAAAGAGGAAGAAAAATGAAAGAAAAAAAAATTTTAAAAAATTTAAATATTTTTTAAAAAAAATTGGAAAAAAATGGTACTAAATAGTAAAAAAATGTTGATTAACGACAAAATTGAGTCACTAACGGTTTGACTTAACAGATGTGCATGTAGTGGAATGTTTTGAAACGTTAGGGGCATTCTATGTACAAAAAATCTTTGAGGTGCAAAAGGTAGATTTTGACCTTTAAGAGGTGCATTTGAAATAGTTTACCCTTTTTAGAATAATATCAAACACTTACACTTATGTAAATATATAGAATAATTAGGAATGTATATCATATGTCAAATTTATAGATTTTGCAAAATAATTAATATATTTTTTAACAATATGATTAATCATAATTTTAAGAGAAGCAATATACTACTTTTACTTTAGCCAAACAATGTGAAGTCAAAAATACGATTTATGTAATATGCATTTCATTCCCTTTTCAAAATCAAGAAAAAAAAAAAACCAAAAAATTGTTCAAATGTATATAAACGCTGACGATAAAGCCCCCCAAAAAAAGGGGGGAAAAAGAATTTTCTTCACACGGGTTTTCTTCTGGGATCCTTGATCTTGATCTTCCAATGGCCATCGGAAAAATTCCCTATCCTCGCAATACCTCTATTCTGTTGCAAAATCTGTTCCATCTCTTCAGTGAGTCCACAGAACGGCTTGAGTTTCTGCGGCATGGCATCATAAACTTCCCACCATCTCCGGTGAGCCGAGTCGCTGGCAAACCTCTGATTACTTTTAATATCCCAATTACAATCGTAATCTCGGTAACATTTCCACGGCTTCACTCCCAAGTAATGCAGCGCGCGCGTGTTCTCCGGGTACACGTGTTGTTCACCGTTCTTCCCAACGGCGTCGTGCGCACTGACATTGTAGAAATCCTTGAGAAAATTCACCTTCCTCGGAATCCTATGCCACCAGTTAAACACTTCATTAAGAAACCCTTGATCGCCGCCGTTGTACGATACCACCGTATTCGTCTTCTCCATTAAATGGTCAAACATACATTTCGAAGGTTCCAGTACCAAAACTCCTGAATTGAACAAATGCCTACAGTTTCCGACGGCCGTTAACTGCGGGTAGAAAAAGTATTCGTCTAAGTCCTTCAGTACCAATAAATCCGAATCTAGAAACATGAGTTTGTCGTATTCCGTCAGCTCCCAAATTCGTAACTTACTGTAGTTATACTCGTTGTATGCCTTGTCCTCCGCGTTTGTACTCCTAATCCGTTCGATTTGCTTGATTTTCCAGCCGGCGAGTTTCAGAGCTTCCCTGGATTTTTGTGTTATCGATTTGTCCGCTAGGAGAATTAGGTCTTTTCCTGTATGAGATTGGACAAGACTTTGCCCCAAAACAATAGCACCGCACACATACTCTTCCGATGAATGTAGAACCGTTACGTAAGCTTCCCTCAGCGTCAGAAATTTATCCGGGAATGCATATTCCTTCCATACTTCTTGCCCTGTTTATAATTTCAGAAATGTTCAGTTCACATATACATATACTCAGATCCGAAAAACAAATTACTCCGATTCGAAATTTATTCTTCCAAAACATACGAAATCGAACAAAATCAAAAGAAGAAGGAGAAGAAGAAGATTACCTGGCTCTGCTAATGGAGGCGAAATCTGGCAAGTTCCTACAGGCATGAGAACCCTGTGAGCAAGTTTTCTCAAATTAGGTTTATAAATCGAAATATTTCCTTCGTGCCATAACAAATCTTCGCATCTGAACAATTCAACCATAGGTCCACAAGAACCAAAGAACACAGCATAAACCTCCCCTTCCTCGATACCATCAAAACTACTGGTTATCCTGCTACTCTTAACCACCAAATTTGCGACAATTAGATTTACCTGTAACCTATACAGATCTTTATATCCCCTCTTACCACGTGAAGTCAGTCCATCGCTTTCTCCACCTTTACACGGAACTCTAGCAACAACCGCATTCAACCCCTGGTAATCTCGAATTCTCGGCATTGGAATATCCGGACATTTATTTTCACCCAAGTCGGATACGGGTACGGATGCGGACTCGGGTTCTTTGATCCACTCGGGGAATAAATTTTCCCACCTCACGTGATCCGGCACGGGTTGGTAATATACTTTTACCTGCGTCATCAGGTCTTTGTTTACTTCTTGTAGAATTTCCCCTTCTTCTCGTGAAAATGAATTTCCAACGTTGACAAGCCCAATTTTGACTGGTCCTTTATTTTTCTGGAATTGTTCTTGATCAGATAAGAATTTGTACCACCTCGGAAACTGATCTCCTCGTCTTGGTGCCGGGAAAACCTGCTTCTGAGGCTGATAAACCTTAATTTCATCCGGGAACCATGGTTGATGATCGGAACGATTCTTCTCTACGGGTCTTGGTGGATTGACCAAAATTGTAGTAAAGATCACAGCGGCTAGTATAATAAAGGAGATTTTATGACACAATGTTGGTTCCCAACGATTTTGAATCCCCTTATAACGCCTTATCCTCGCCATTTTTCTTCTTTTTTTTTTTCAAGCTTCTCTCGTCTTCTTTTCTTCTTTTTTTTTGTTGGAGAAAAAAATTGAAGAAGGGTAAGAGGGAAGAAGATTATATTATATAGGGATTGAAAAATATCAATGAATGAATTCATCGTGATTTTATTTTTCTTGTATAACAAGTTTTTTTTGGAAAAAAAAAAAAAAGATCTGAGTTTCTCTTGAGGAAAATATCAGGGAAAAAAGAATTGTGTTATTTTGGTGTGTTTGTAACTAAAATGGATGGGTAATTAATATATTACTTGGATTTAGTGACAACAAGAAACGTGCAGATAAGCAGAACTAATTGCCTCTGTGTGTATTATTATGTGTATATATATACACGTGTGTCAGTGTGTGTATATATATATTCAAATTAAGGAACAGAAAAACAAAAACAGAGTGCGTTACTTTTGAAAATGGGGAAGATTTTTTTTATTCATTAAATTCATTACTTATCCAAAGAGATATATTTGCAAATATATATACATACATGTATATTTAAATTTATAATTTAGTGTAAATCAGAAAATGTATTGTAAAAATTTAAAAATATTTTTGTTTACTGTTTTATATATATATATATATATATATATATATAATCGAGAATATTAAAGAAGAAAGAAATTTCTTTTGATTATAAATATTATCCGAAATGTGTAAGAAATTAGAGGGTTATATTATATATATATGTGTGTGTGTGTGTGTGTGTGTGTGTATGTGCTAATTTTTAGTTTCCTAAACAACAATTAATTAATAAACCACAAATATATGCATAAATATAAATAGGGTAAATCTCCCAGTAGCACTTAAACTTTCCAAAAATTCAGCTTTTGCACCAGTACTTATTTTTGCTTTGAACTGACACTCGAACTACCAAATATCACCTCTTTTGCACTTCCGTTCAAAATTTCCGTTAAACTTTATTTTCTGTCTATTTATCAAGGGCATTTTCGTCTTTTTAATTTAAAAAAAATTAAAATTTTTTTTTTCCACCCATCACTCACTTTCCCTATATAAACGCAATATATCTCTCTCTTCTTCCACCCATCACTCACTTTAATGTCAAGCTTCCGATTTCAGGAGGGATGAGACCGGATAGTTTATTATCGAAAAGGTACAATAATTCGAGGTTTTTGAGGTTACCGAATGTATGTGGGATTTGACCTGCTAGAGTGTTGTTGGACATAGAAATGGAAACGAGGTTACGAAGTTGTTCTAACTCGGGAGGAATCGGACCTGATAGAAAATTGTCGTACATATAAAGATAAGTTAGGTTTTTCAGCTTGCTGAAAGAAGTAGGAACAGGGCCGACGAGCTTATTTGTGTACAGAGCAAGCTCGCTGAGGGATCTTAGTTGGGTAATTTGGTCGGGAATTGAGCCATTCAAGAAATTCTGAACTAAATGTAGGGTTTGAAGATTTTGGAGAAGGCCAATTTCAGGTGGAATGTTTCCGGAAATTCGATTTGTGGATAAATCAAGATAGATGAGTTTGGAAAGTTGGGATACTTGAGGTGGTATAGTGCCAGAGAAATCATTCATACTGAGATCAAGATACTCAAGATTTTTCAGGGATGAAAATGAGAAATCGTAAAGGGTGCCGCGAATACCTGAATCCGTGAGATTCAACCGGTTGACGGTGACAATACCGCCGCAAGCTGAAAAAGTGAGTGATGGGTGAATTTTTTAAAATTTTTTTTTTTTAAATTAAAAAGACGAAAATGCCCTTGATAAATAGACAGAAAATAAAGTAGAAAATAAAGTTTAACGGAAATTTTGAACAGAAGTGCAAAATAGGTGATATTTGGTAGTTCGAGTGTCAGTTCAAAGCAAAAATAAGTACATGTGCAAAAGCTGGATTTTTGGAAAGTTTAAATGCTACTAGGATAATTTACTCATATAAATATATAAATAAATAAATAAATAAATAAATAAATAAAAAAATAATAAAAAAAAAAAAAAAAATAATATATATATATATATATAAGCATTTTTTTTTTTGATAAAAGAGGAAAATACATTTAAAGGAGCAAGTCAGTTACAACATGTTCTTCCGACCAGGGAAGATTACATTTGTTGATTTGTCTGGTATACATGTTACCTTCCAAATCATTATTGAAAGCAGTAAGAGAGAAACTAGGAGGGTTGTAAAAGACAGTAAAACTGATATTTTCTGGTAGCCTGTGCTTTGAGAGGAGATCCGCAACAACATTTGATTCACGATATACATGCTTAATTTGGTAGTTCTCCAGTTGATTCAGAAGCAATCTGCAATCATGGATCATATTGCTTAGATTAGGTGCTAATATTCCTTGAGTTATACCTTTGACCAGTATTTGAGAATCAGTTTGTATTTCAAGCTTTTTCATGTTGTTGGCCAATGCCAAATCTACTGCATGTTTGAGTGCCCATACTCCAGCTTGGTTGCTCGATGAACAGTAGAAGTTTCCTGTAAAGCCCATTAACCATTTACCTGTATGGTCTCGGAAGATTCCGCCACTGCCACCTTGTTTGGTTGAAGGTAAGTACGAGCCATCAATATTAATGGAAATGTATGGATCTATTGGTGGGTGCCATTTAATATAAGTAGATTCTTGACAGCTTCTAGAGGAGGGGGTTACTAAGGCTGTTAAATTAATGAACTCAGATGCAAGACTGAGTAAATGGTGGAGGGAAGGTGGAATGGTTGACTCATGACGGATTTGCCTACGATTTCTACTCTTCCAAAGGTTCCAACAGGAAAAGGCCAAAAGAGTGTTCCATGGAATGTTGATGAAGAAATTGGTTTTGTTGTTAAGATTGGAATGTAGCCAATTTTGGAGGGAAGAGTCGTTGAGCAGGCTATCACGGGTGGCCTCGTCTATATGAGGGGTGAATAGATTCCAAACTGTTGTGGCCAGAGGGCAACATTTGAGAACGTGAATTGTGCTTTCATTTGTATTTGGGCATAAGAGGCAATTAGGTTCGATATTCATGCCTCTGTTGTGTAGGAGCAAATTTCTTTTGATTTTATTGTGCCAACACAGCCACAACACAATCTTTCTCATGCACAAACTTCACTACAAACATATATTATTTCGCCTTCACGATTTTGTTATCAATAATGGAATAGATATAATTCTTATATGCTAGAGATTTAATGATATTAGTTCTCAAATTATTATTTTTTTTTTGGAATTGTTCCCTGATTTATAAAAAATTCCGTTAAGTAAAAAAAAATTCTAAGGGTATTTATGTTACTAAACTATTTAAATATATTTAATAATAAACAGATTGACATACATAATCCCCAAACTATAAATGTTTTGTGACATTAATTCCTAAATTAATATTTTTTTTTGTGAAATTGGTTCTCAAATTATAAAAAAAATTACTATATTGATCATTTTATTAAAAATAAATTGTTAAGTAAGAAAACTTTAAATGTATTTATGTTATTACCCTATTTAAATATATTTAATTTATATACATATACTTTCAAATAATATTTCAATACCATTCTCACATATTTTTCCTCTATTTTTATCTTTTCTTCTTCTTCTTCTTCTTCTTCTTATTATTATTATTATTATTTAAATCTAAAAAAATTATCTAATTTTGTTAGTGTTTGCACCAACTAATTTTCTTCAAACTTTTTTTTTTGTTGAGAAATAAAAATAAAGAAAGTGAAAAGAAAAGAGAAATGAAAATGATGTTTTTTTACTTAACCATTGCAAACCAACGTCACTAAATCTCTATAATTTGGAGACTATTTATATCAATTTCTAGTTAAAATCCTTTACTTCATTATTGGACTATTTATAATAATTCTTTTATAAAATTACAAGTTAAAGAAAGTTTAGCTTTTAGGGACTAATTAATATCCATTAAAAACAATTTTTTTTAGTAAATGAAATAATTCGCTCAGTATGGGATTCAAACCCACAAAACCACAAGGTCAAAAGCCTTGCACTCTACGGACTAAGCTAGATAATGATTTAAGTCTAACATCTTTGAATTGTTATTAAATAAAAGTTAAAAGTCCTTTACTTTATAATGAGACTGTTTATGATAATTTTTTATGTTTTTTTTTTTTATAAAATTATAATTTTTTAGTTTATAAAAACTATGTTAGAGTAGTTAAGAAAGTGTAGCTCAAATACTAACTGTTTTACTTATAACTTTAATAGATTATGAGTTTAAGATACAGTGTCTAAAATTTTTTTTTCCCAAGTATAGAGGAAATATTCAACTTTTAAAATAATCTAAAAGAAATGTATAGTATAAAAAGTAAACATTCAATTTTTTAAAATAATAAAGGAGTTAGATTGCTTCTCTCTCTAGAATAGAAACACTCCTCCATCTATCTAGAAGAGTTGTCTCCTTTTAGAATTGCTTCTAAAATTCTTCATTGAAATCTACTATGAAAGTTATTCTAGATGTGACTATCAATAATGATCAGGAAAACCTAATAAATGCTCTGACTATTGTTGGTAGATTACATTCACATTGCACTATTAATGTAAAAGTAATAATTGCATTATTTTTAACATTTTGGAATTTTGGACAAAATGTGGTTTTGAAAATAATTGACAATAATACAGTCACATGTACATTTAATTGAGTTACAGACAAAAAAAGAATCATGGAAGTAGGTCTTTGGGCAGTTAATGGGGACGCTCTCAGCCTTCACCACTGGCCCACGAATCTTACTCTAGAAGAAATTTCTTTTCAACTATGCTACTATTGTGTCCAACTATACAACATTCCCCTAAATAGGATGAACTACGACAACGCCCAAAAACTAGGTAATCATTTGACATGAAAATCTCTGTAGGGCCTGAATTCGTGGACTATCACTACAAAAAAATTCTTCTGATTTTGTCCAATATGCACTATCTCAACTGAACATCTTCTCCCAAATGAACCAGGTAAGATTGATACGTGTAAAATGTCTGACTCGTAACTTGAAAATTTCCCCAACCATGGTTGAAGTAGTGGACACAAAGGAAGGAAATTTGAGAAAAGGGCGGCAGGTGGCAACTTGCTCTCCCGCACATCATGATCAGTTTATTTTGAAATTATCGAGATAGTAGCCAATCTGCGGCAATTCATCATTTTCGAGGAATAATTTCCTCTCATAGGTCAGAGTTAATTTTCTTATTCAAAATAAAGTGTAATTGTAATAATAGAGCTTCTCAAATGCTAAACAATTCTAGGATGATTTTCAAATGTAGGACTCTTATACTAATGGAGTAGTGTAATCATTATATGTTAGACAATTCTAGTATAATCTTCAGATGTAAGACTCTCATACTAATAGAGTAGATGTAATATATGTATGCTAAACAACTCTAATATAATCTGATGTAAGATTTGGATTGATATATTTCAACAAAATATATATAAGAAATGGATTCATTATTGCTTCCCCAAAAGAATCCGCGGAAAAGTAAAAATGTTTCTCATTGGGGGAATTTATGTGGTTTACAAACAATGGAATACTTAATTTAGTTTTTTTTTTTTTTTTTAATGTATTAACATAAATTTCTTTAAAAAATTTATTATTATTTTTTAAAATTAATTAATAATTTTTAAAAAATTAATATCATAATTTTTTATAATATACGATTAATTTTAATAAAAAATAATTAAAGACGAATTTTGCCGAATTTTATTATTATTATGAAAAACGATGTTTCCGACCAAGCGGTATAGTTTCACACGCATTTACAGTATGCGTTATGATGTATATATTGTATTTAATTTCTTGACCCCCTATCGTGTAACCATCATCTTCTGTAATTGAAAAAGGGAGCTTCAAAAAATGTCATTAATTAAGAACAATTGAGCTCTTCCTTTCCACCTTTCGCCAAGATTCTCACTTTTTCCTCCTTTTTTCCTCTTCTTCTGTGTCGCTTCATTCGGACGCCATTGTCGAACTTGGTGGTTTTGTGAAAGAAATATGGCCGATAAGCCAAGCAGAGCACTGGTTTTAGTTGGAGATGGGCTTGCCCGATTCATAAGCCCATCTCATACCCACCTCCATACCTTGGCTTCTCTTGCTTGTTGTGGATTCTTGACGCTTCCTCATTCACCTTCTCAGGTATTTGCTTTTTTTTTTTTCTGTGTCTTGTTCTGTACCTGCTTCTTAACTGCACGGATTACAAAGAATGGGGTTCTTTTTTATTTATTTTGTTTACGGAAATTTTAATTTTTAATTTTTTTTAATACTAATATCTGTTTTGTTCATAAAAAAGGAAATGCAAAAGTGGGTTTCATTTTTAATGTGAGTGTAATTCGGAAGAAATAATACTTGTTGTGGAATCATAGTTTTGAAATTGAAAATTTTGATTTCTTGTTTGCTAATTGCTATTTGTTCATGAAAAGGGAACCTTTTTGTTTCTGTAAAAATTGGAAGAAATTATTGTTAATGATTCAGTATTTTAGCTATGAATTTATACTCTCTCTCTATATGTAATAAGTTAAGCTAAATTGAAAGTGTAGTTCTGTAGATCATTTTGCATATTCCCTGTGATCAAAATAGAAGGGTTAGATGCCCAGAAATTGAAATGAACATTCACTCCTTCAAATATTTGTTCTAAGGCAAAGGAGATAATCACTATTTTTGGTTGTAATGTGGGATGAAAGTACTTGAGAGGATAAAAATGTCCATTTACTGGAATTGAGACCATGGATTGGGGGGTCTAAAGACAGTCAAGCTATAGACTACAGACCTTTGGTATATATACATGCACATTATTTGATTACTGCAGACTATCATCTTTACCATACTTAACTCAGTGATGGTGGAAGTTATTTGTTTATTTTCAAATTCCTGTTAATATCTAGTAATTAGATTGTTGTTCCTTCTATAGTAAAAAGGCAACATCTTGTTATGAATGCACAAGTAGTTTCAATTTGGTGTAATAATTGTAGTAGTTTGTAATTGAAACAGATGTATTCATAATTTTCTTTTGAGCGTGTCTTGGACTCATTTTCTCTAAAATAGTAAGTGAGACTACTATTAACTAACTTATGTTTTCTTGAGATATTTTCACGTTGGGATCTTTTATTTACTTAAAAAGATGATTAGTTTGCAGGAAAATGAAGGCCAAAGAATAACTAGAGAGTTTGCTGAGCTACTACTGGATGCTTGTGATGCTGACAATGAGGTATAAAGATGCATTCACAACTCGGGGAATACGCATTTTCTGATAAATTTCTTTGTTTTGGTGGTCAGAACAAGACAGAATTTACTTACTGGTGAGAAATCCAACTATACCTCAGAGGTCTAAGCTTTCCATTTATTGTATATACTATTTCTTCTATTGTTAAGTAGCTATAAATGAGACAGCTTTGTGTGTAGTGATACATTTTGTACTTTCCTGTCATAAAATTATTTCAGATTTATGGGGGTGAAAGCAGCTCTTCTTACTCAAAATTCAGAACTGAGATGTTTCGGTGGTTAGCTACTTTACTTTTGAATGAGTTGATTGATGATGCCACTACTTCCTTAGCCGTCGAATTGTTAAAGTTGCTTGGATTTGAAGCATCGGAAACAAGTCAATTCGACATAATCTTTGTTCATGTTGGTGTTGGAGCTGGTGAGGAGCCAAATGGCCTTTTGGACACTGAACAAATGAATGATTTGGTGGGTGCATTATTGCATTTTGCACATCCGGGAACAGAAATCAGAAATCAGCACTCGGTTACATATATCTATCTGTAGTAATGAGTTATGGTGCTGTCTCTGGAAATGAGAGTTCAGATGTCTCTCTTTCCATTGCAAAGGATGATGAAAGTAAACCAGAATTATATCTCGACTTTTTCCTCGTCAAAGTTACACAATGAAATGAGGGAAGCCGCGAGCTAATGTTAGGTAAGTAATGTTGACATCTTCGAGTGAATATTTGATTAGGATTTCTTTTAAACATTGTTTTAATATTTAATTCATTTAGCAGATAAATATAAATAAATAAAATTTTAATTAGTTTGGGTCATGAGTTATTAAATAATTTTTAATTCATTATTTAATAATGGGCCCACTTCCACACTTTTTTAATTAGTAATATTTATAATAATAAAAGAATAAAAGTAATTAATTAATAAAAAAAAATTAAAATTTAACACAATTTAGAAATTGAACTAATATCTTTTTTTTTTTTTTTTTGCACCTTCTTCGTCTTTTCGAAAAAGAAGAAAAAGAAAAAGAAAGTATTTGTTTGAATTTTAATATGACATTTACAAAAAAATCAGAAAAAACGGTAAAAGAAAATTAAAATTTGACACGATTTGGAGGTTCAATCCATGTCCTTATTCTTTTATTTCTTGCACCTTCTTCATCTTGTTGGAGAAGAAAGTATTTTGTTTGAATCCCAATATTACCTTCTGAAAAATCAAAATATTTCACACCATCCTCCTCATTTTCTATAAAAAAAATTTTATTATGCAATTCTTCTTCCCTTAAGTCTTCAACTAAAAAAGGAGAAGACCGTGATGTATTAATACTCAAAAATAATGCACATCTTTCTAATGTCATCTCTTCGTTTCTTTTTTTGCCAGTGTTGGTCATAGTTATCAATTTACCAGAATGCATAGCAAACTCTTCAGGCAGAACAACAACACCATCATCATTAATATACCCTTTTATGAAAGGGAAATATGTCAAACTAAAACATAATAAGTTTTTTCCAAGGGGAACCAAACTAAACAATTGGTAATCCATATCCAAATTTAAAACCAACGTATTAACTTGAGACAGTTGAACAGTTGAGACAGTATCATTACAGTAGGTATATATGTCATTACCACAAAGAATATGGAACTTTTCATTAAGGTACTCAAAACCTCTAATCCGCTCAAGTTCTAATCTAACATTGTATAAATGATAAGTCTGCCATTCTTTGTTGTCTCTGTTGCAAGTGTATATGAAAACCTTCTTTTCCCATCCATTAAGAACACAGAATTTACAATCTTCAGATTTTGGATTTGATGTTGAAAATGTACAATAAGGTTTTACTCTCTTCAATGTACTACGAAAGACCAAATCAGGCAAGTGAATAATTTCTCTTGTATAAGGAGAAAATAAGAACACCTCAAATTGATCTTGTTTTTTTTTAAAGCAAAAGATCCAACCCCACTTGAAATAAATATGATCTGGACGAGATATTTGTGTGTGGATTATTGCATATGGATATTCATGGATAGGATCGAACAATTTATATATAAAATAATTTGAAATTTCATACGATTCAAAAATCCATGGCAATCTATTCAAAGAATTATTATTTATATAATTCTTACTTTCTTTACCAATCTTGTATAATGTCCTGTTAACTGACAAAAGACGATTCTGATCTTGTATATTTAAAAATTTTAATATCTCATACCAATTATCCTTGTGAAACTTGTCCCAATTTATCATCTCCGTTTGTTCGTTGATACCTTCGAATTGTAAGGGTAATAAGGAAATGGAAAAACCCTAGTTTGATTTCGAAAAAGAAATGTATGGTAATTTTTTTTGTATAAATTTTTTTGAGAATTTGGGTGAAAGGGGAAAAGATGTATGCTAATTGAGAAAACTTAAAGGGAATTGGATTCCGGTTGCCCAGACAAATCATGCAATACGAAAGGCCCTGTTAGAATTCTTGCCTTTATTAATATTATATTTTAAAATAGTTTAATATTCTTTTAAAGTTATATTTAATCTTCATATTTTTAAAACTGATTTTTTTTAAGAGATAAATTTAATCTTGATATTTTTAAAACTGATATTTTTAAGAGCTAAATTTAATCTTGATATTTTTAAAAGCTAACTTTAATCTTAATTTTCTTTTAAAATTAAATTTAATCTTGATTTAATGCCTAAATACTTATATATATATATATATTGATAAAAAAAAAAAGAAGAAGATATTTATTTAACATAAAGAAGAATAAGTAGAAATAGCTTAAACAAATTAAAGGAATAATATATCCAATCTTGCAATATGAGTTGGCTTATTCAAATTTGTCTAATAAAATGAAACGAATAATGAGAGAAAAACGGTAGTAATTCTTTAAAAAAAAAAAAAAAAAGTTAAAAGAAAAGAACCATAACCACTAGCTTTATCAAGCTCTTCCTCTGAGAAGAGAAGCAGTCACAGAACCTATATGAATAACTAATTATGGAGGATAAAAATTTACCTTTTGCTATTTCGCGGAGAAGTAAGAATTCAATAAAAAAAAATTTTATTTTTTATTTTTTTAAATTTTCCTCTTTTTCTTTTTGTTCTAAATTTATAACAACTATGAACAAGAAAAATAAAAAGTACTTTAGAATAATTCGTTTTAAAAAAATTTTAATTAAAAAATTAATTCTTATTGTTACGTGTACATTTGTTTAAAAATACTATTGAGTATATATATATATATGCAATCATTGGATTATATTCTTTATAATTTTTTGTTGAATACCGATATTGGAGTCTGGTCGGAAGTGGAAGATTCTGGCCAAAGTCACTGAGTGCTGCAATATTTTTTTATGGACGGAGAAGAAAGATTGAAAAGATGAAATTTTTTTTTTTAGTTTTACCCTTTAAATTTAAATACTTTTTTATATGAATTTCTTTTTATAAATCTTGATCGTTAGTCGACTATTAATTTAATGATAAAAGGATAAAACTTACTAAAATTATTAAAATAAAGGCTAAAATAATATAAAATTTTTAAATAGGGATAAAAGTGTTAAAATTATGTAATTTAAGGGATGAATTTTGATAAGCCTATATTTATCTTCACACTTTTGGATGGATTTGGATCAATCCGTTTATTGGGCCTTAATTTTGTTTTCTAAATTCTATTGACCCAACTACTTTGGATTGTATGGATCATTGTTTTTCTTAATGTGTTTTTTTATAAATTTCTATATCAATTGCACACAAAAAAAAATTAAATAAATAAATAAAAAAATAAATTCTATACTTCAAATATTAAAATATAATTCATATTTTTATTTATTTAAATTATTATTTTAAAAAAATAATAATAAACTGTCATATTGTAAAGATAAAATATCTTAAATTAAATATTTTTTTCATATATAAATTTCAATTTTAAGATTTTATTTAAAATAAATAAAAGATTTTTTTGTTAAGTGTGTGTTGTACCTTATATTAGTATAAAAAAAATACAAGAAGGAGTACACAGATCCTACTACTAAGACATCATGCCAAGGTTCCAACAGCCTGAGGTACGATATCTGGATATCGGGGTAGCAAAGATAAAAACTAACTAACATAATTATCACAAGATGTAAGTTGTGTAAGGCGCCTTACACTTAGAAATCAAAGAAAAAAAAACTGCTACACAACAACAAGAAAGAAAAGTAGGTTAACACTGCAGTTAATCTTTAGTTCTCCCTCTGTCACACCATACTGGCAGGGGCAGTAAAATTGGATCCACATATCCTCTATAGTTTGAATGTCTGGTCCACATTGCTAAATTGTGAGCACATTTGTTACAATCCCTAGGGCTGAATTTGAGGATCCATGAACAATTCTTTGCAAGCATCTTCCTTCCTTGCTTGATGAGCTTCCTGGCCTTCCACTCTTCATATTCTTTGAGTCCATTCAATGCCATAATAACATAACGAACCTCCTTCGAATGTTGTCGCTTCCATTTTAGTTGAGTCGCTAACTTAAGAGCTTAGATAGGCGCTTCATCTCTGCACAATACGCATTATCTGTGCATTATCTGAGATCAAATGGTGACCCAAGCTCCCACTGTGATTCCATTGCTATTCCTCAACACTATTCCAGTGCATGTTGGCCATCCATAAAACTAGCATCAAAATTTATCTTGTACTCTCTCTTTAGTGTTGGCGTCCATCTTTGTGCTCTGCCTACACCTATTTGGTTCTGGTTCTTTTGTTTTCTTTCCCTTCCTACTATCCAGTATCTCAAGAATCCAGTATTAATGGATTTGGAGATTAAGTTCCAGTCAAGTTGTACACCTTCACGCCAAATTCTGTTCTTTCATCCATACTCTTTCCATCATTACACCTATGAACTGTTGTATGTCCAATTCTCCCACATTGCTGCCATTTGACCATGTTGCTCAAATAAAATTCTAAGCCACTCTAACACATCAAACAAATTGAATTCACTGATCTTTATAGTCCAAGGGGAGTTCCACCACAGTAAACGGGTAATTGAACAGTGTAATTCCAAATGCTCAATGTTTCACATGTCATACCACATAAGTAGCAAGTAAGAACTTTGTGTCTGGCGTATAGATTGGACTGCCATAATCTTTTCCAAAAATCATGATCTTCTCGCTTGTTCGGGACGTGTTAACTCCTTTGCTAATAATTACAATTGCCTAAGTTTCAGGTATCCAAAGGATGCAGAGAAGCACTTGCTTGCAGTAAAAAGTGGTTTAACAAGGAGCCAGGTAACACTTTTAACTTATTATTAGTGTTTTGGTATGATCCAATCTTAGAGACAAAGATTTGAACTTTCCATTTGGTATCTAATTGGTTTATAAATGCTCGAGTTCGACTATGGAAACCCAATGATAGAGGAAATGTATGCTGAGATGAACAGAAGAAAAAACAGTCAGAATGATGAAGAAACAAACAACAACAATAACAATCAAAGGTTTGCTATGTTTTGATCTGTACAAAATATTGCCAAATGCAGGAATGTAGTTTATCATTATGGATCAGAAATAAATCAAATCAAAGCACATATAAATTGCTCAATTCAGGAATATATATATATATATATACACTATATTATTTATTCAAAACTTTTCTCCCTGCCAATAGTTTTAAGGATTATTTAGTGTTTAATTCTTATATGGATTGGTATATGTTCAGTTTATATATATAAATGGAGAGCTTTTTCATAACAAAATTAGAAAATAGAATCCCAAAGAATTTGATTAGGATTTTTTTATTGGATGGATTTTTTTATTGGAATATTTAGGTAAAATAACAGATATATAATTTGATTAGGATTTCTTTTAAACATTGTTTTAACATTTAATTCTTTTAGAAGATAAAATATAAATATAAATAAAATTTTAATTAGTTTGGGTCATGAATTAAGTAATTTTTAAATTTAAAAATATACATAATATTTATACTAGTCGAGTCACAAGCAAGTAAATTAGTTTAAAATTTAAAAATCTAATTTTTTTAAAATTATTAAATTTTGAAAAAAATATATTAATATGATAATTAAAGGAATAAATTGAATATTTTCTTTTTATAACTGATATATCTACTTGCTATATAATTAATCCATATCTAATATGGGGAAATATACTATATCTTTTTAAATCTCTATCAATCTTTGTTTTATTATTTATAATATAATTTTAAAAAATATTAATATTTAAAAATTATATCAGCAAAATTATATTTTATTTGTAAAAATAATTTAATTTACTCCGCTAATTAAAAGACCTAATAAATTCATATTCAAAAAAATTTAAAAAAAAAAAAAAACAGAATTCAATTTTTTCGGATTTGATTTCATATTTTATTATAAAAGGACTATTTGATGATGTTTCTCAAGTTCCTAAACAGCAATTTTTATTTTAAAAGTTTTTAAGCAGTGCATAGGCAAAAGAAGATTTTTTTCATATTTCACAAAATTAAAATAACTATGAGAAATTGGCAGGATTGGCTTGCCAATGATTTGGTGCTTGAGGTAATAAAGCGGATCGACAAATTTGGGGATTATTTAAGATTTGAAGCAATTTGTAAATCATGGCAAGTTGTGACAGACAATTTTGAATGGTCAAAGTTTCGTAAAAAAATTCCATATTTGATACTGGGAGGAGATGAAGAGGAGCGTGAATTTTACAGCATAACAGAGCATGAGGTAGTCGCTAAAATTAAGCGACCATGTTTCAATGGCAGAAGATGCCTTGAATCATTGGGATGGTTGTGACAGTAGGATTAGATGGAGATAGAGATTTGACTTTGCTGAATCCAATTACTGGATTTGAAATTGAAATACTACCGCAAGTAAATTTGACTTTGCTGAATCCTGGATTTGATATTCAATTGCTACCTCAACCGGTACAAGTTTGGTACTCAGGTGCAATAACACCAGATATTTCTAAGATGATCTTGTCGTCGAGACCTGAAGAATCCTCAAATTTCGCTTTGATAATTATCAAATTGGGAAATTTAAGGTTTGGAGACCAGGAGATCCTTACTGGAGTTGTATTCAGAGATATGATAGACCTATTTGTGATATCACATATTTCAATAATAAGTTATATGCTATAGAACGTACAGGTTTGTTTTTGAATTTGATCTTATCGGATCAAATCCAGGACAAGAGCGAATTGTTGCCTACGACCAATTCCAAACATTCTTTGATGTGGTTGGAACTTGGAGCATGGACTCGTTTATTTGTGAATTCTCGGGCGAACTATTAGTAATTTTTAAATTTTACGAAGATGAAAGGGAAAGGGGAGAAGAGGAAAAAGAATATATCTTTTCTTTACGTTTTGATATGTAAGATTAATATATCATCAGGGAGATGGGAAGCGATACAGCTTGGGAAGCAAATCTCTTTTCATTGGTCAGAATCAAACGAAGTTAATAGACACTTATGAATTTGGTGAATTCAAAGCCAACTGTATTTATCACATTAGAAACACTTCGCGTTTTGAGTTTAATAACTTACTTGAATGTGGGGTTTACAATATAGAAACCAAAAAAACTGAATCAATTATCAAGGAGACCACAATCCGAAATATTTACAACAATTCTCTCCACCTCTCTGGTGTTTTTGCCCTCCAATTTAAATACTTTTTTTATTATTAGAACACGGAGATGAGTCCCAACTATAGGAGGATACCTATAAATCAAATCCACATTTAAACTAATTCTTGTTCGAGCTGACTGGTCCTTGGGATTTCCAATTTAAATACATTTTTAAATTGGATTTTCCATGCGTCCTATTTTTACAAGTTAATTAGTTAGTTTTTATTTATTTATATATAATGTTACACTTTTTTACTTTTATGATTTAAAAATTTTTTAAATGTAAGTGAGTTCAAAAATTTAATTTTTTTTAATTCATGCATGTATATTTAAATTTTGGGATCAGAATTTTTTACAGTTAAAAAATAAAATTAAGTATACAATAATAGTGGAAAAATAAAATTTATAAATTATTTAGAATTTGAAATCATAGTTAAATAAACTTTGTGAAAGAGAATTTCTTTTGGATAGTTTTAAAATAATTAATGTGGGTCTGCTCATTTTTTGTTTTTGTTTGGGCTTTAACTTTCACAAATCTTTTCAATTGGAGTTTTATTTTTTGGTCCAAATAATTATTAGATTTTAGGAAAGTGCCATTGTCATTCTGAAGGAAATTACCAAAATACCCATTCTCATGCACATGGAAGAAGTGTGCGCACGTGTGTAAGTATATATATATATATATATTACGAATACAAGGTCTATATCACAATCTTTCTCATGCACAAACTTCACTACAAACATATATTATTTCGCCTTCACGATTTTGTTATCAATAATGGAATAGATATAATTCTTATATGCTAGAGATTTAATGATATAGTTTTCAAATTATATTTTTTTTTTGGAATTGTTCCCTGATTTATAAAAAATTCCGTTAAGTAAAAAAAAAAATTCTAAGGGTATTTATGTTACTAAACTATTTAAATATATTTAATAATAAACAGATTGACACATAATCCCCAAACTATAAATGTTTGTGACATTAATTCCTAAATTAATTTTTTTTTGTGAAATTGGTTCTCAAATTATAAAAAAAATTACTATATTGATCATTTTATTAAAAAAAATTGTTAAGTAAGAAAACTTTAAATGTATTTAGTATTACCCTATTTAAATATATTTAATTTATATACATATACTTTCAATAATATTTCAATACCATTCTCACATATTTTTCCTCTATTTTATCTTTCTCTTCTTCTTCTTATTATTATTATTATTTATTTAAATCTAAAAAAATTATCTAATTTTGTTAGTGTTTGCACCAACTAATTTTCTTCAAACTTTTTTTTTTTGTTGAGAAATAAAAATAAAGAAGTGAAAAGAAAAGAGAAATGAAAATGATGTTTTTTACTTAACCATTGCAAACCAACGTCACTAAATCTCTATAATTTGGAGACTATTTATATCAATTTCTAGTTAAAATCCTTTACTTCATATTGGACTATTTATAATAATTCTTTTATAAAATTACAAGTTAAAGAAAGTTTAGCTTTTAGGGACTAATTAATATCCATTAAAAACAATTTTTTTAGTAAATGAAATAATTCGCTCAGTATGGGATTCAAACCCACAAAACCACAAGGTCAAAAGCCTTGCACTCTACGGACTAAGCTAGATAATGATTTAAGTCTAACATCTTTGAATTGTTATTAAATAAAGTTAAAAGTCCTTTACTTTATATGAGATTGTTTATGATAATTTTTATGTTTTTTTTTTTATAAAATTATAATTTTTTAGTTTATAAAAACTATGTTAGAGTAGTTAAGAAAGTGTAGCTCAAATACTAACTGTTTTACTTATAACTTTAATAGATTATGAGTTTAAGATACAGTGTCTAAAATTTTTTTTCCCAAGTATAGAGGAAATATTCAACTTTTAAAATAATCTAAAAGAAATGTATAGTATAAAAGTAAACATTCAATTTTTTAAAATAAAAAGGAGTTAGATTGTTTCTCTCTCTAGAATAGAAACACTCCTCCATCTATCTAGAAGAGTTGTCTCCTTTTAGAATTGCTTCTAAAATTCTTCATTGAAATCTACTATGAAAGTATTCTAGATGTGACTATCAATAATGATCAGGAAAACCTAATAAATGCTCTGACTATTGTTGGTAGATTACATTCACATTGCACTATTAATGTAAAAGTAATAATTGCATTATTTTTAACATTTTGGAATTTTGGACAAAATGTGGTTTTGAAAATAATTGACAATAATACAGTCACATGTACATTTAATTGAGTTACAGACAAAAAAAGAATCATGGAAGTAGGTCTTTGGGCAGTTAATGGGGACGCTCTCAGCCTTCACCACTGGCCCGAATTACTCTAGAAGAATTTCTTTTCAACTATGCTACTATGTGTCCAACTATACAACATTCCCCTAAATAGGATGAACTACGACAACGCCCAAAAACTAGGTAATCATTTGACATGAAAATCTCTGTAGGGCCTGAATTCGTGGACTATCACTACAAAAAAATTCTTCTGATTTTGTCCAATATGCACTATCTCAACTGAACATCTTCTCCCAAATGAACCAGGTAAGATTGATACGTGTAAAATGTCTGACTCGTAACTTGAAAATTTCCCCAACCATGGTTGAAGTAGTGGACACAAAGGAAGGAAATTTGAGAAAAGGGCGGAGGTGGCAACTTGCTCTCCCGCACATATGATCAGTTTATTTTGAAATTATCGAGATAGTAGCCAACCTGCGGCAATTCATCATTTTCGAGGAATAATTTCCTCTCATAGGTCAGAGTTAATTTTCTTATTCAAAATAAAGTGTAATTGTAATAATAGAGCTTCTCAAATGCTAAACAATTCTAGGATGATTTTCAAATGTAGGACTCTTACTAATGAAGTAGTGAGTAGATGTATATATAGTATATTTAGTTAACATTCTAGTATAATCTTCAGATGTAGACTCTCATACTAATAGATAGATGTAATATATGTATGCTAAACAACTCTAATATAATTTGATGTAAGATTTGGATTGATATATTTCAACAAAATATATATAAGAAATGGATTCATTATTGCTTCCCCAAATGAATCCGCGGAAAAGTAAAAATGTTTCTCATTGGGGGAATTTATGTGGTTTACAAACAATGGAATACTTAGTTTAGTTTTTTTTTTTTTTTTTTTTAATGTATTAACATAAATTTCTTTAAAAATTTTATTATTATTTTTTAAAATTAATTAATAATTTTTAAAAAATTAATATCATAATTTTTTATAATATACGACTAATTTTAATAAAAAATAATTAAAGACGAATTTTGCCGAATTTTATTATTATTCTGAAAAACGGTGTTTCCGACCAAGCGGTATAGTTTCACACGCATTTACAGTATGCGTTATGATGTATATATTGTATTTAATTTCTTGACCCCCTATCGTGTAACCATCATCTTCTGTAATTGAAAAAGGGAGCTTCAAAAAATGTCATTCATTAAGAACAATTGAGCTCTTCCCTTTCCACCTTTCGCCAAGATTCTCACTTTTTCCTCCTTTTTTCCTCTTCTTCTGTGTCGCTTCATTCGGACGCCATTGTCGAACTTGGTGGTTTTGTGAAAGAAATATGGCCGATAAGCCAAGCAGAGCACTGGTTTTAGTTGGAGATGGGCTTGCCCGATTCATAAGCCCATCTCATACCCACCTCCATACCTTGGCTTCTCTTGCTTGTTGTGGATTCTTGACGCTTCCTCATTCACCTTCTCAGGTATTTGCTTTTTTTTTTTTCTGTGTCTTGTTCTGTACCTGCTTCTTAACTGCACGGATTACAAAGAATGGGGTTCTTTTTTATTTATTTTGTTTACGGAAATTTTAATTTTTAATTTTTTTTAATACTAATATCTGTTTTGTTCATAAAAAAGGAAATGCAAAAGTGGGTTTCATTTTTAATGTGAGTGTAATTCGGAAGAAATAATACTTGTTGTGGAATCATAGTTTTGAAATTGAAAATTTTGATTTCTTGTTTGCTAATTGCTATTTGTTCATGAAAAGGGAACCTTTTTGTTTCTGTAAAAATTGGAAGAAATTATTGTTAATGATTCAGTATTTTAGCTATGAATTTATACTCTCTCTCTATATGTAATAAGTTAAGCTAAATTGAAAGTGTAGTTCTGTAGATCATTTTGCATATTCCCTGTGATCAAAATAGAAGGGTTAGATGCCCAGAAATTGAAATGAACATTCACTCCTTCAAATATTTGTTCTAAGGCAAAGGAGATAATCACTATTTTTGGTTGTAATGTGGGATGAAAGTACTTGAGAGGATAAAAATGTCCATTTACTGGAATTGAGACCATGGATTGGGGGGTCTAAAGACAGTCAAGCTATAGACTACAGACCTTTGGTATATATACATGCACATTATTTGATTACTGCAGACTATCATCTTTACCATACTTAACTCAGTGATGGTGGAAGTTATTTGTTTATTTTCAAATTCCTGTTAATATCTAGTAATTAGATTGTTGTTCCTTCTATAGTAAAAAGGCAACATCTTGTTATGAATGCACAAGTAGTTTCAATTTGGTGTAATAATTGTAGTAGTTTGTAATTGAAACAGATGTATTCATAATTTTCTTTTGAGCGTGTCTTGGACTCATTTTCTCTAAAATAGTAAGTGAGACTACTATTAACTAACTTATGTTTTCTTGAGATATTTTCACGTTGGGATCTTTTATTTACTTAAAAAGATGATTAGTTTGCAGGAAAATGAAGGCCAAAGAATAACTAGAGAGTTTGCTGAGCTACTACTGGATGCTTGTGATGCTGACAATGAGGTATAAAGATGCATTCACAACTCGGGGAATACGCATTTTCTGATAAATTTCTTTGTTTTGGTGGTCAGAACAAGACAGAATTTACTTACTGGTGAGAAATCCAACTATACCTCAGAGGTCTAAGCTTTCCATTTATTGTATATACTATTTCTTCTATTGTTAAGTAGCTATAAATGAGACAGCTTTGTGTGTAGTGATACATTTTGTACTTTCCTGTCATAAAATTATTTCAGATTTATTTGGGGGTGAAAGCAGCTCTTCTTACTCAAAATTCAGAACTGAGATGTTTCGGTGGTTAGCTACTTTACTTTTGAATGAGTTGATTGATGATGCCACTACTTCCTTAGCCGTCGAATTGTTAAAGTTGCTTGGATTTGAAGCATCGGAAACAAGTCAATTCGACATAATCTTTGTTCATGTTGGTGTTGGAGCTGGTGAGGAGCCAAATGGCCTTTTGGACACTGAACAAATGAATGATTTGGTGGGTGCATTATTGCATTTTGCACATCCGGGAACAGAAATCAGAAATCAGCACTCGGTTACATATATCTATCTGTAGTAATGAGTTATGGTGCTGTCTCTGGAAATGAGAGTTCAGATGTCTCTCTTTCCATTGCAAAGGATGATGAAAGTAAACCAGAATTATATCTCGACTTTTTCCTCGTCAAAGTTACACAATGAAATGAGGGAAGCCGCGAGCTAATGTTAGGTAAGTAATGTTGACATCTTCGAGTGAATATTTGATTAGGATTTCTTTTAAACATTGTTTTAATATTTAATTCATTTAGCAGATAAAATATAAATAAATAAAATTTTAATTAGTTTGGGTCATGAGTTAAAATAATTTTTAATTCATTATTTAATAATAATGGGCCCACTTCCACACTTTTTTAATTAGTAATATTTATAATAATAAAAGAATAAAAGTAATTAATTAATAAAAAAAATTAAAATTTAACACAATTTAGAAATTGAACTAATATCTTTTTTTTTTTTTTTTGCACCTTCTTCGTTTTTCGAAAAAGAAGAAAAAGAAAAAGAAAGTATTTGTTTGAATTTTAATATGACATTTACAAAAAAATCAAAAAAACGGTAAAAGAAAATTAAAATTTGACACGATTTGGAGGTTCAATCCATGTCCTTATTCTTTTATTTCTTGCACCTTCTTCATCTTCTTGGAGAAGAAAGTATTTTGTTTGAATCCCAATATTACCTTCTGAAAAATCAAAATATTTCACACCATCCTCCTCATTTTCTATAAAAAAATTTTATTATGCAATTCTTCTTCCCTTAAGTCTTCAACTAAAAAAGGAGAAGACCGTGATGTATTAATACTCAAAAATAATGCACATCTTTCTAATGTCATCTCTTCGTTTTTTTTGCCAGTGTTGGTCATAGTTATCAATTTACCAGAATGCATAGCAAACTCTTCAGGCAGAACAACAACACCATCATCATTAATATACCCTTTTATGAAAGGGAAATATGTCAAACTAAAACATAATAAGTTTTTTCCAAGGGGAACCAAACTAAACAATTGGTAATCCATATCCAAATTTAAAACCAACGTATTAACTTGAGACAGTTGAACAGTTGAGACAGTATCATTACAGTAGGTATATATGTCATTACCACAAAGAATATGGAACTTTTCATTAAGGTACTCAAAACCTCTAATCCGCTCAAGTTCTAATCTAACATTGTATAAATGATAAGTCTGCCATTCTTTGTTGTCTCTGTTGCAAGTGTATATGAAAACCTTCTTTTCCCATCCATTAAGAACACAGAATTTACAATCTTCAGATTTTGGATTTGATGTTGAAAATGTACAATAAGGTTTTACTCTCTTCAATGTACTACGAAAGACCAAATCAGGCAAGTGAATAATTTCTCTTGTATAAGGAGAAAATAAGAACACCTCAAATTGATCTTGTTTTTTTTTAAAGCAAAAGATCCAACCCCACTTGAAATAAATATGATCTGGACGAGATATTTGTGTGGATTATTGCATATGGATATTCATGGATAGGATCGAACAATTTATATATAAAATAATTTGAAATTTCATACGATTCAAAAATCCATGGCAATCTATTCAAAGAATTATTATTTATATAATTCTTACTTTCTTTACCAATCTTGTATAATGTCCTGTTAACTGACAAAAGACGATTCTGATCTTGTATATTTAAAAATTTTAATATCTCATACCAATTATCCTTGTGAAACTTGTCCCAATTTATCATCTCCGTTTGTTCGTTGATACCTTCGAATTGTAAGGGTAATAAGGAAATGGAAAAACCCTAGTTTGATTTCGAAAAAGAAATGTATGGTAATTTTTTTTGTATAAATTTTTTTGAGAATTTGGGTGAAAGGGGAAAAGATGTATGCTAATTGAGAAAACTTAAAGGGAATTGGATTCCGGTTGCCCAGACAAATCATGCAATACGAAAGGCCCTGTTAGAATTCTTGCCTTTATTAATATTATATTTTAAAATAGTTTAATATTCTTTTAAAGTTATATTTAATCTTCATATTTTTAAAACTGATTTTTTTTAAGAGATAAATTTAATCTTGATATTTTTAAAACTGATATTTTTAAGAGCTAAATTTAATCTTGATATTTTTAAAAGCTAACTTTAATCTTAATTTTCTTTTAAAATTAAATTTAATCTTGATTTAATGCCTAAATACTTATATATATATATATATTGATAAAAAAAAAAGAAGAAGATATTTATTTAACATAAAGAAGAATAAGTAGAAATAGCTTAAACAAATTAAAGGAATAATATATCCAATCTTGCAATATGAGTTGGCTTATTCAAATTTGTCTAATAAAATGAAACGAATAATGAGAGAAAAACGGTAGTAATTCTTTAAAAAAAAAAAAAAAAGTTAAAAGAAAAGAACCATAACCACTAGCTTTATCAAGCTCTTCCTCTGAGAAGAGAAGCAGTCACAGAACCTATATGAATAACTAATTATGGAGGATAAAAATTTACCTTTTGCTATTTCGCGGAGAAGTAAGAATTCAATAAAAAAAAATTTTATTTTTTATTTTTTTAAATTTTCCTCTTTTTCTTTTTGTTCTAAATTTATAACAACTATGAACAAGAAAAATAAAAAGTACTTTAGAATAATTCGTTTTAAAAAAATTTTAATTAAAAAATTAATTCTTATTGTTACGTGTACATTTGTTTAAAAATACTATTGAGTATATATATATATATGCAATCATTGGATTATATTCTTTATAATTTTTTGTTGAATACCGATATTGGAGTCTGGTCGGAAGTGGAAGATTCTGGCCAAAGTCACTGAGTGCTGCAATATTTTTTTATGGACGGAGAAGAAAGATTGAAAAGATGAAATTTTTTTTTTTAGTTTTACCCTTTAAATTTAAATACTTTTTTATATGAATTTCTTTTTATAAATCTTGATCGTTAGTCGACTATTAATTTAATGATAAAAGGATAAAACTTACTAAAATTATTAAAATAAAGGCTAAAAATATAAAATTTTTAAATAGGGATAAAAGTGTTAAAATTATGTAATTTAAGGGATGAATTTTGATAAGCCTATATTTATCTTCACACTTTTGGATGGATTTGGATCAATCCGTTTATTGGGCCTTAATTTTGTTTTCTAAATTCTATTGACCCAACTACTTTGGATTGTATGGATCATTGTTTTTCTTAATGTGTTTTTTTATAAATTTCTATATCAATTGCACACAAAAAAAAATTAAATAAATAAATAAAAAAATAAATTCTATACTTCAAATATTAAAATATAATTCATATTTTTATTTATTTAAATTATTATTTTAAAAAAATAATAATAAACTGTCATATTTGTAAAGATAAAAATATCTTAAATTAAATATTTTTTTCATATATAAATTTCAAATTTTAAGATTTTATTTAAAATAAATAAAAGATTTTTTTTGTTAAGTGTTGTACCTTATATTAGTATAAAAAAAAATACAAGAAAGGAGTACACAGATCCTACTACTAAGACATCATGCCAAGGTTCCAACAGCCTGAGGTACGATATCTGGATCGGGGTAGCAAAGATAAAAACTAACTAACATAATTATCACAAGATGTAAGTTGTGTAAGGCGCCTTACACTTAGAAATCAAAGAAAAAAAAACTGCTACACAACAACAAGAAAAGAAAAGTAAGGTTACACTGCAGTTAATCTTTAGTTCTCCCTCTGTCACACCATACTGCAGGGGCAGTAAAATTGGATCCACATATCCTCTATAGTTTGAATGTCTGGTCCACATTGCTAAATTGTGAGCACATTTGTTACAATCCCTAGGGCTGAATTTGAGGATCCATGAACAATTCTTTGCAAGCATCTTCCTTCCTTGCTTGATGAGCTTCCTGGCCTTCCACTCTTCATATCTTTGAGTCCATTCAATGCCATAATAACATTAAACGAACCTCCTTCGAATGTTGTCGCTTCCATTTTTAGTTGAGTCGCTAACTTAAGAGCTTAGATAGGCGCTTCCATCTCTGCACAATACGCATTATCTGTGCATTATCTGAGATCAAATGGCTGACCCAAGCTCCCACTGTGATTCCATTGCTATTCCTCAACACTATTCCAGTGCATGTTTGGCCATCCATAAAACTAGCATCAAAATTTATCTTGTACTCTCTCTTTAGTGTTGGCGTCCATCTTTGTGCTCTGCCTACACCTATTTGGTTCTGGTTCTTTTGTTTTCTTTCCCTTCCTACTATCCAGTATCTCAAGAATCCAGTATTAATGGATTTGGAGATTAAGTTCCAGTCAAGTTGTACACCTTCACGCCAAATTCTGTTTCTTTCCATCCATACTCTTTCCATCATTACACCTATGAACTGTTGTATCTTGTCCAATTCTCCCACATTGCTGCCATTTGACCATGTTGCTCAAATAAAATTCTAAGCCACTCTAACACATCAAACAAATTGAATTCACTGATCTTTATAGTCCAAGGGGAGTTCCACCACAGTAAACGGGTAATTGAACAGTGTAATTCCAAATGCTCTAATGTTTCACATGTCATACCACATAAGTAGCAAGTAAGAACTTTGTGTCTGGCGTATAGATTGGACTGCCATAATCTTTTCCAAAAATCATGATCTTCGCTTGTTCGGGACGTGTTAACTCCTTTGCTAATAATTACAATTGCCTAAGTTTCAGGTATCCAAAGGATGCAGAGAAGCACTTGCTTGCAGTAAAAAGTGGTTTAACAAGGAGCCAGGTAACACTTTTAACTTATTATTAGTGTTTTGGTATGATCCAATCTTAGAGACAAAGATTTGAACTTTCCATTTGGTATCTAATTGGTTTATAAATGCTCGAGTTCGACTATGGAAACCCAATGATAGAGGAAATGTATGCTGAGATGAACAGAAGAAAAAACAGTCAGAATGATGAAGAAACAAACAACAACAATAACAATCAAAGGTTTGCTATGTTTTGATCTGTACAAAATATTGCCAAATGCAGGAATGTAGTTTATCATTATGGATCAGAAATAAATCAAATCAAAGCACATATAAATTGCTCAATTCAGGAATATATATATATATATATACACTATATTATTTATTCAAAACTTTTCTTCCCTGCCAAATAGTTTTAAGGATTATTTAGTGTTTAATTCTTATATGGATTGGTATATGTTCAGTTTATATATATAAATGGAGAGCTTTTTCATAACAAAATTAGAAAATAGAATCCCAAAGAAATTTGATTAGGATTTTTTTATTGGAATATTTAGGTAAAATAACAGATATATAATTTGATTAGGATTTCTTTTAAACATTGTTTTAACATTTAATTCTTTTAGAAGATAAAATATAAATATAAATAAAATTTTAATTAGTTTGGGTCATGAATTAAGTAATTTTTAAATTTAAAAATATACATAATATTTATTACTAGTCGAGTCACAAGCAAGTAAATTAGTTTAAAATTTAAAAATCTAATTTTTTTAAAATTATTAAATTTTGAAAAAAAATATATTAATATGATAATTAAAGGAATAAATTGAATATTTTTCTTTTTATAACTGATATATCTACTTGCTATATAATTAATCCATATCTAATATGGGGAATATATACTATATCTTTTTAAATCTCTATCATTAATCTTGTTTTATTATTTATAATATAATTTTAAAAAATATTAATATTTAAAAATTATATCAGCAAAATTATATATTTTATTTGTAAAAATAATTTAATTTACTCCGCTAATTAAAAGACCTAATAAATTCATATTCAAAAAAATTTAAAAAAAAAAAAAAACAGAATTCAATTTTTTTCGGATTTGATTTCATAATTTTATTATAAAAGGACTATTTGATGATGTTTCTCAAGTTCCTAAACAGCAATTTTTATTTTAAAAGTTTTTAAGCAGTGCATAGGCAAAAGAAGATTTTTTTCATATTTCACAAAATTAAAATAACTATGAGAAATTGGCAGGATTGGCTTGCCAATGATTTGGTGCTTGAGGTAATAAAGCGGATCGACAAATTTGGGGATTATTTAAGATTTGAAGCAATTTGTAAATCATGGCAAGTTGTGACAGACAATTTTGAATGGTCAAAGTTTCGTAAAAAAATTCCATATTTGATACTGGGAGGAGATGAAGAGGAGCGTGAATTTTACAGCATAACAGAGCATGAGGTAGTCGCTAAAATTAAGCGACCATGTTTCAATGGCAGAAGATGCCTTGAATCATTGGGATGGTTGTTGACAGTAGGATTAGATGGAGATAGAGATTTGACTTTGCTGAATCCAATTACTGGATTTGAAATTGAAATACTACCGCAAGTAAATTTGACTTTGCTGAATCCTGGATTTGATATTCAATTGCTACCTCAACCGGTACAAGTTTGGTACTCAGGTGCAATAACACCAGATATTTCTAAGATGATCTTGTCGTCGAGACCTGAAGAATCCTCAAATTTCGCTTTGATAATTATCAAATTGGGAAATTTAAGGTTTTGGAGACCAGGAGATCCTCCTTACTGGAGTTGTATTCAGAGATATGATAGACCTATTTGTGATATCACATATTTCAATAATAAGTTATATGCTATAGAACGTACAGGTTTTGTTTTTGAATTTGATCTTATCGGATCAAATCCAGGACAAGAGCGAATTGTTGCCTACGACCAATTCCAAACATTCTTTGATGTGGTTGGAACTTGGAGCATGGACTCGTTTATTTGTGAATTCTCGGGCGAACTATTAGTAATTTTTAAATTTTACGAAGATGAAAGGGAAAGGGGAGAAGAGGAAAAAGAATATATCTTTTCTTTACGTTTTGATATGTATAAGATTAATATATCATCAGGGAGATGGGAAGCGATACAGAGCTTGGGAAGCAAATCTCTTTTCATTGGTCAGAATCAAACGAAGTTAATAGACACTTATGAATTTGGTGAATTCAAAGCCAACTGTATTTATCACATTAGAAACACTTCGCGTTTTGAGTTTAATAACTTACTTGAATGTGGGGTTTACAATATAGAAACCAAAAAACTGAATCAATTTATCAAGGAGACCACAATCCGAAATATTTACAACAATTCTCTCCACCTCTCTGGTGTTTTTGCCCTCCAATTTAAATACTTTTTTTTATTATTAGAACACGGAGATGAGTCCCAACTATAGGAGGATACCTATAAATCAAATCCACATTTAAACTAATTCTTGTTCGAGCTGACTGGTCCTTGGGATTTCCAATTTAAATACATTTTTAAATTGGATTTTCCATGCGTCCTATTTTTACAAGTTAATTAGTTAGTTTTTATTTATTTATTTATATAATGTTACACTTTTTTACTTTTATGATTTAAAAATTTTTTTAAATGTAAGTGAGTTCAAAAATTTAATTTTTTTTAATTCATGCATGTATATTTAAATTTTGGGATCAGAATTTTTTACAGTTAAAAAATAAAATTAAGTATACAATAATAGTGGAAAAATAAAATTTATAAATTATTTAGAATTTGAAATCATAGTTAAATAAACTTTGTGAAAGAGAATTTCTTTTGGATAGTTTTAAAATAATTAATGTGGGTCTGCTCATTTTTTGTTTTTGTTTGGGCTTTAACTTTCACAAATCTTTTCAATTGGAGTTTTATTTTTTGGTCCAAATAATTATTAGATTTTAGGAAAGTGCCATTGTCATTCTGAAGGAAATTACCAAAATACCCATTCTCATGCACATGGAAGAAGTGTGCGCACGTGTGTAAGTATATATATATATATTACGAATACAAGGTCTATATCACAATCTTTCTCATGCACAAACTTCACTACAAACATATATTATTTCGCCTTCACGATTTTGTTATCATAATAATAGAATAGATATAATTCTTATATGTTAGAGATTTAATGATATTAGTTTTCAATTTTTTATTTTTTTTTTTGGAATTGTTCCCTGATTTATAAAAAATTCCGTTAAGTAAAAAAAAAACTCTAAGGGTATTTATGTTACTAAACTATTTAAATATATTTAATAATAAACAGATTGACATACATAGTCCCCAAACTATAAATTTTGTGACATTGATTCCTAAATTAATATTTTTTTGTGAAATTGGTTCTCAAATTATAAAAAAATTTGCTATATTGATCATTTTATTAAAAAAAAATTGTTAAGTAAGAAAACTTTAAATGTATTTATGTTATTACCCTATTTAAATATATTTAATTTATATACATATACTTTCAAATAATATTTCAATACCATTCTCACATATTTTTCCTCTATTTTTATCTTTTCTTCTTCTTATTATTATTATTATTTTTTTTTTTGTTTAAATCTAAAAAAATTATCTAATTTTGTTAGTGTTTGCACCAACTAATTTTCTTCAAACTTTTTTTTTTTTTTGTTGAGAAATAAAAATAAAGAAGGTGAAAAGAAAAGAGAAATGAAAATGATGTTTTTTTACTTAACCATTGCAAACCAACGTCACTAAATCTCTATAATTTGGAGACTATTTATACCAATTTCTAGTTAAAAGTCCTTTACTTCATTATTGGACTATTTATAATAATTCTTTTATAAAATTACAAGTTAAAGAAAGTTTAGCTTTTAGGGACTAATTAATATCCATTAAAAACAATTTTTTTAGTAAATGAAATAATTCGCTCAGTATGGGATTCAAACCCACAAAACCACAAGGTCAAAAGCCTTGCACTCTACGGACTAAGCTAGATAATGATTTAAGTCTAACATCTTTGAATTGTTATTAAATAAAAGTTAAAAGTCCTTTACTTTATCATGAGATTGTTTATGATAATTTTTTATGTTTTTTTTTTTATATAAAATTATAATTTTTTAGTTTATAAAAACTATGTTAGAGTAGTTAAGAAAGTGTAGCTCAAATACTAACTGTTTTACTTATAACTTTAATAGATTATGAGTTTAAGATACAGTGTCTAAAATTTTTTTTCCCAAGTATAGAGGAAATATTCAACTTTTAAAATAATCTAAAAGAAATGTATAGTATAAAAAGTAAACATTCAATTTTTTAAAATAATAAAGGAGTTAGATTGTTTCTCTCTCTAGAATAGAAACACTCCTCCATCTATCTAGAAGAGTTGTCTCCTTTTAGAATTGCTTCTAAAATTCTTCATTGAAATCTACTATGAAAGTTATTCTAGATGTGACTATCAATAATTATCAGGAAAACCTAATAAATGCTCTGACTATTGTTGGTAGATTACATTCACATTGCACTATTAATGTAAAAGTAATAATTGCATTATTTTTAACATTTTGGAATTTTGGACAAAATGTGGTTTTGAAAATAATTGACAATAATACAGTCACATGTACATTTAATTGAGTTACAGACAAAAAAAGAATCATGGAAGTAGGTCTTTGGGCAGTTAATGGGGACGCTCTCAGCCTTCACCACTGGCCCATGAATCTTACTCTAGAAGAAATTTATTTTCAACTATGCTACTATTGTGTCCAACTATACAACATTCCCCTAAATAGGATGAACTACGACAACGTCCAAAAACTAGGTAATCATTTGACATGAAAATCTCTGTAGGGCCTGAATTCGTGGACTATCACTACAAAAAAGTTCTTCTGATTTTGTCCAATATGCACTATCTCAACTGAACATCTTCTCCCAAATGAACCAGGTAAGATTGATACGTGTAAAATGTCTGACTCGTAACTTGAAAATTTCCCCAACCATGGTTGAAGTAGTGGACACAAAGGAAGGAAATTTGAGAAAAGGGCGACAGGTGGCAACTTGCTCTCCCGCACATTATGATCAGTTTATTTTGAAATTATCGAGATAGTAGCCAACCTGCGGCAATTCATCATTTTCGAGGAATAATTTCCTCTCATAGGTCAGAGTTAATTTTCTTATTCAAAATAAAGTGTAATTGTAATAATAGAGCTTCTCAAATGCTAAACAATTCTAGGATGATTTTCAAATGTAGGACTCTTATACTAATGGAGTAGTGTAATCATTATATGTTAGACAATTCTAGTATAATCTTCAGATGTAAGACTCTCATACTAATAGAGTAGATGTAATATATGTATGCTAAACAACTCTAATATAATCTGATGTAAGATTTGGATTGATATATTTCAACAAAATATATATAAGAAATGGATTCATTATTGCTTCCCCAAAAGAATCCGCGGAAAAGTAAAAATGTTTCTCATTGGGGGAATTTATGTGGTTTACAAACAATGGAATACTTAATTTAGTTTTTTTTTTTTTTTTAATGTATTAACATAAATTTCTTTAAAAAATTTATTATTATTTTTTAAAATTAATTAATAATTTTTAAAAAATTAATATCATAATTTTTTATAATATACGATTAATTTTAATAAAAAATAATTAAAGACGAATTTTGCCGAATTTTATTATTATTATGAAAAACGATGTTTCCGACCAAGCGGTATAGTTTCACACGCATTTACAGTATGCGTTATGATGTATATATTGTATTTAATTTCTTGACCCCCTATCGTGTAACCATCATCTTCTGTAATTGAAAAAGGGAGCTTCAAAAAATGTCATTAATTAAGAACAATTGAGCTCTTCCTTTCCACCTTTCGCCAAGATTCTCACTTTTTCCTCCTTTTTTCCTCTTCTTCTGTGTCGCTTCATTCGGACGCCATTGTCGAACTTGGTGGTTTTGTGAAAGAAATATGGCCGATAAGCCAAGCAGAGCACTGGTTTTAGTTGGAGATGGGCTTGCCCGATTCATAAGCCCATCTCATACCCACCTCCATACCTTGGCTTCTCTTGCTTGTTGTGGATTCTTGACGCTTCCTCATTCACCTTCTCAGGTATTTGCTTTTTTTTTTTCTGTGTCTTGTTCTGTACCTGCTTCTTAACTGCACGGATTACAAAGAATGGGGTTCTTTTTTATTTATTTTGTTTACGGAAATTTTAATTTTTAATTTTTTTTAATACTAATATCTGTTTTGTTCATAAAAAAGGAAATGCAAAAGTGGGTTTCATTTTTAATGTGAGTGTAATTCGGAAGAAATAATACTTGTTGTGGAATCATAGTTTTGAAATTGAAAATTTTGATTTCTTGTTTGCTAATTGCTATTTGTTCATGAAAAGGGAACCTTTTTGTTTCTGTAAAAATTGGAAGAAATTATTGTTAATGATTCAGTATTTTAGCTATGAATTTATACTCTCTCTCTATATGTAATAAGTTAAGCTAAATTGAAAGTGTAGTTCTGTAGATCATTTTGCATATTCCCTGTGATCAAAATAGAAGGGTTAGATGCCCAGAAATTGAAATGAACATTCACTCCTTCAAATATTTGTTCTAAGGCAAAGGAGATAATCACTATTTTTGGTTGTAATGTGGGATGAAAGTACTTGAGAGGATAAAAATGTCCATTTACTGGAATTGAGACCATGGATTGGGGGGTCTAAAGACAGTCAAGCTATAGACTACAGACCTTTGGTATATATACATGCACATTATTTGATTACTGCAGACTATCATCTTTACCATACTTAACTCAGTGATGGTGGAAGTTATTTGTTTATTTTCAAATTCCTGTTAATATCTAGTAATTAGATTGTTGTTCCTTCTATAGTAAAAAGGCAACATCTTGTTATGAATGCACAAGTAGTTTCAATTTGGTGTAATAATTGTAGTAGTTTGTAATTGAAACAGATGTATTCATAATTTTCTTTTGAGCGTGTCTTGGACTCATTTTCTCTAAAATAGTAAGTGAGACTACTATTAACTAACTTATGTTTTCTTGAGATATTTTCACGTTGGGATCTTTTATTTACTTAAAAAGATGATTAGTTTGCAGGAAAATGAAGGCCAAAGAATAACTAGAGAGTTTGCTGAGCTACTACTGGATGCTTGTGATGCTGACAATGAGGTATAAAGATGCATTCACAACTCGGGGAATACGCATTTTCTGATAAATTTCTTTGTTTTGGTGGTCAGAACAAGACAGAATTTACTTACTGGTGAGAAATCCAACTATACCTCAGAGGTCTAAGCTTTCCATTTATTGTATATACTATTTCTTCTATTGTTAAGTAGCTATAAATGAGACAGCTTTGTGTGTAGTGATACATTTTGTACTTTCCTGTCATAAAATTATTTCAGATTTATGGGGGTGAAAGCAGCTCTTCTTACTCAAAATTCAGAACTGAGATGTTTCGGTGGTTAGCTACTTTACTTTTGAATGAGTTGATTGATGATGCCACTACTTCCTTAGCCGTCGAATTGTTAAAGTTGCTTGGATTTGAAGCATCGGAAACAAGTCAATTCGACATAATCTTTGTTCATGTTGGTGTTGGAGCTGGTGAGGAGCCAAATGGCCTTTTGGACACTGAACAAATGAATGATTTGGTGGGTGCATTATTGCATTTTGCACATCCGGGAACAGAAATCAGAAATCAGCACTCGGTTACATATATCTATCTGTAGTAATGAGTTATGGTGCTGTCTCTGGAAATGAGAGTTCAGATGTCTCTCTTTCCATTGCAAAGGATGATGAAAGTAAACCAGAATTATATCTCGACTTTTTCCTCGTCAAAGTTACACAATGAAATGAGGGAAGCCGCGAGCTAATGTTAGGTAAGTAATGTTGACATCTTCGAGTGAATATTTGATTAGGATTTCTTTTAAACATTGTTTTAATATTTAATTCATTTAGCAGATAAAATATAAATAAATAAAATTTTAATTAGTTTGGGTCATGAGTTATTAAATAATTTTTAATTCATTATTTAATAATAATGGGCCCACTTCCACACTTTTTTAATTAGTAATATTTATAATAATAAAAGAATAAAAGTAATTAATTAATAAAAAAAAATTAAAATTTAACACAATTTAGAAATTGAACTAATATCTTTTTTTTTTTTTTTTTGCACCTTCTTCGTCTTTTCGAAAAAGAAGAAAAAGAAAAAGAAAGTATTTGTTTGAATTTTAATATGACATTTACAAAAAAATCAGAAAAAACGGTAAAAGAAAATTAAAATTTGACACGATTTGGAGGTTCAATCCATGTCCTTATTCTTTTATTTCTTGCACCTTCTTCATCTTGTTGGAGAAGAAAGTATTTTGTTTGAATCCCAATATTACCTTCTGAAAAATCAAATATTTCACACCATCCTCCTCATTTTCTATAAAAAAATTTTATTATGCAATTCTTCTTCCCTTAAGTCTTCAACTAAAAAAGGAGAAGACCGTGATGTATTAATACTCAAAAATAATGCACATCTTTCTAATGTCATCTCTTCGTTCTTTTTTTGCCAGTGTTGGTCATAGTTATCAATTTACCAGAATGCATAGCAAACTCTTCAGGCAGAACAACAACACCATCATCATTAATATACCCTTTTATGAAAGGGAAATATGTCAAACTAAAACATAATAAGTTTTTTCCAAGGGGAACCAAACTAAACAATTGGTAATCCATATCCAAATTTAAAACCAACGTATTAACTTGAGACAGTTGAACAGTTGAGACAGTATCATTACAGTAGGTATATATGTCATTACCACAAAGAATATGGAACTTTCATTAAGGTACTCAAAACCTCTAATCCGCTCAAGTTCTAATCTAACATTGTATAAATGATAAGTCTGCCATTCTTTGTTGTCTCTGTTGCAAGTGTATATGAAAACCTTCTTTTCCCATCCATTAAGAACACAGAATTTACAATCTTCAGATTTTGGATTTGATGTTGAAAATGTACAATAAGGTTTTACTCTCTTCAATGTACTACGAAAGACCAAATCAGGCAAGTGAATAATTTCTCTTGTATAAGGAGAAAATAAGAACACCTCAAATTGATCTTGTTTTTTTTTAAAGCAAAAGATCCAACCCCACTTGAAATAAATATGATCTGGACGAGATATTTGTGTGGATTATTGCATATGGATATTCATGGATAGGATCGAACAATTTATATATAAAATAATTTGAAATTTCATACGATTCAAAAATCCATGGCAATCTATTCAAAGAATTATTATTTATATAATTCTTACTTTCTTTACCAATCTTGTATAATGTCCTGTTAACTGACAAAAGACGATTCTGATCTTGTATATTTAAAAATTTTAATATCTCATACCAATTATCCTTGTGAAACTTGTCCCAATTTATCATCTCCGTTTGTTCGTTGATACCTTCGAATTGTAAGGGTAATAAGGAAATGGAAAAACCCTAGTTTGATTTCGAAAAAGAAATGTATGGTAATTTTTTTTGTATAAATTTTTTTGAGAATTTGGGTGAAAGGGGAAAAGATGTATGCTAATTGAGAAAACTTAAAGGGAATTGGATTCCGGTTGCCCAGACAAATCATGCAATACGAAAGGCCCTGTTAGAATTCTTGCCTTTATTAATATTATATTTTAAAATAGTTTAATATTCTTTTAAAGTTATATTTAATCTTCATATTTTTAAAACTGATTTTTTTTAAGAGATAAATTTAATCTTGATATTTTTAAAACTGATATTTTTAAGAGCTAAATTTAATCTTGATATTTTTAAAAGCTAACTTTAATCTTAATTTTCTTTTAAAATTAAATTTAATCTTGATTTAATGCCTAAATACTTATATATATATATATTGATAAAAAAAAAGAAGAAGATATTTATTTAACATAAAGAAGAATAAGTAGAAATAGCTTAAACAAATTAAAGGAATAATATCCAATCTTGCAATATGAGTGGCTTATTCAAATTTGTCTAATAAAATGAAACGAATAATGAGAGAAAAACGGTAGTAATTCTTTAAAAAAAAAAAAAAAGTTAAAAAGAAAAGAACCATAACCACTAGCTTTATCAAGCTCTCCTCTGAGAAGAGAAGCAGTCACAGAACCTATATGAATAAACTAATTATGGAGGATAAAAATTTACCTTTTGCTATTTCGCGGAGAAGTAAGAATTCAATAAAAAAAATTTTATTTTTATTTTTTTAAATTTTCCTCTTTTTCTTTTTGTTCTAATTTATAACAACTATGAACAAGGAAAAATAAAAAGTACTTTAGAATAATTCGTTTTAAAAAAATTTTAATTAAAAATTAATTCTTATTGTAGTGTACATTTGTTTAAAAATACTATTGAGTAATATATATATATGCAATCATTGGATTATATTCTTATAATTTTTGTTGAATACCGATTGGAGTCTGGTCGGAAGTGGAAGATTCTGGCCAAAGTCACTGAGTGCTGCATATTTTTTTATGGACGGAGAAGAAAGATTGAAAAGATGAAATTTTTTTTTTTAGTTTTACCCTTAAATTTAAATACTTTTTTATATGAATTTCTTTTTATAAATCTTGATCGTTAGTCGACTATTAATTAATGATAAAAGGATAAAACTTACTAAAATTATTAAAATAAAGGCATAAAATAATATAAAATTTTTAAATAGGGATAAAAGTGTTAAAATTATGTAATTTAAGGGATGATTTTGATAAGCCTATTTATCTTCACACTTTGGATGGATGGATTGGATCAATCCGTTTATGGGCCTTAATTGTTGTTTCTAAATTCTATTGACCCAACTACTTTGGATTGTATGGATCATTGTTTCTTAATGGGTTTAGAAATGATAGAGCAAGGGCACACAAAAAAAAAGGAAAAAAGAAAAGAAAAAGAAAGGCGAGACTTCAAGAGGAAAAGAGAAGGCTATTTTTATTTATTTAAATTATTATTTTAAAAAAATAATAATAAACTGTCATATTTGTAAAGATAAAAATATCTTAAATTAAATATTTTTTTCATATATAAATTTCAAATTTTAAGATTTTATTTAAAATAAATAAAAGATTTTTTTTGTTAAGTGTTGTACCTTATATTAGTATAAAAAAAAATACAAGAAAGGAGTACACAGATCCTACTACTAAGACATCATGCCAAGGTTCCAACAGCCTGAGGTACGATATCTGGATCGGGGTAGCAAAGATAAAAACTAACTAACATAATTATCACAAGATGTAAGTTGTGTAAGGCGCCTTACACTTAGAAATCAAAGAAAAAAAAACTGCTACACAACAACAAGAAAAGAAAAGTAAGGTTACACTGCAGTTAATCTTTAGTTCTCCCTCTGTCACACCATACTGCAGGGGCAGTAAAATTGGATCCACATATCCTCTATAGTTTGAATGTCTGGTCCACATTGCTAAATTGTGAGCACATTTGTTACAATCCCTAGGGCTGAATTTGAGGATCCATGAACAATTCTTTGCAAGCATCTTCCTTCCTTGCTTGATGAGCTTCCTGGCCTTCCACTCTTCATATTCTTTGAGTCCATTCAATGCCATAATAACATTAAACGAACCTCCTTCGAATGTTGTCGCTTCCATTTTTAGTTGAGTCGCTAACTTAAGAGCTTAGATAGGCGCTTCCATCTCTGCACAATACGCATTATCTGTGCATTATCTGAGATCAAATGGCTGACCCAAGCTCCCACTGTGATTCCATTGCTATTCCTCAACACTATTCCAGTGCATGTTTGGCCATCCATAAAACTAGCATCAAAATTTATCTTGTACTCTCTCTTTAGTGTTGGCGTCCATCTTTGTGCTCTGCCTACACCTATTTGGTTCTGGTTCTTTTGTTTTCTTTCCCTTCCTACTATCCAGTATCTCAAGAATCCAGTATTAATGGATTTGGAGATTAAGTTCCAGTCAAGTTGTACACCTTCACGCCAAATTCTGTTTCTTTCATCCATACTCTTTCCATCATTACACCTATGAACTGTTGTATCTTGTCCAATTCTCCCACATTGCTGCCATTTGACCATGTTGCTCAAATAAAATTCTAAGCCACTCTAACACATCAAACAAATTGAATTCACTGATCTTTATAGTCCAAGGGGAGTTCCACCACAGTAAACGGGTAATTGAACAGTGTAATTCCAAATGCTCTAATGTTTCACATGTCATACCACATAAGTAGCAAGTAAGAACTTTGTGTCTGGCGTATAGATTGGACTGCCATAATCTTTTCCAAAAATCATGATCTTCGCTTGTTCGGGACGTGTTAACTCCTTTGCTAATAATTACAATTGCCTAAGTTTCAGGTATCCAAAGGATGCAGAGAAGCACTTGCTTGCAGTAAAAAGTGGTTTAACAAGGAGCCAGGTAACACTTTTAACTTATTATTAGTGTTTTGGTATGATCCAATCTTAGAGACAAAGATTTGAACTTTCCATTTGGTATCTAATTGGTTTATAAATGCTCGAGTTCGACTATGGAAACCCAATGATAGAGGAAATGTATGCTGAGATGAACAGAAGAAAAAACAGTCAGAATGATGAAGAAACAAACAACAACAATAACAATCAAAGGTTTGCTATGTTTTGATCTGTACAAAATATTGCCAAATGCAGGAATGTAGTTTATCATTATGGATCAGAAATAAATCAAATCAAAGCACATATAAATTGCTCAATTCAGGAATATATATATATATATACACTATATTATTTATTCAAAACTTTTCTTCCCTGCCAAATAGTTTTAAGGATTATTTAGTGTTTAATTCTTATATGGATTGGTATATGTTCAGTTTATATATATAAATGGAGAGCTTTTTCATAACAAAATTAGAAAATAGAATCCCAAAGAAATTTGATTAGGATTTTTTTATTGGAATATTTAGGTAAAATAACAGATATATAATTTGATTAGGATTTCTTTTAAACATTGTTTTAACATTTAATTCTTTTAGAAGATAAAATATAAATATAAATAAAATTTTAATTAGTTTGGGTCATGAATTAAGTAATTTTTAAATTTAAAAATATACATAATATTTATTACTAGTCGAGTCACAAGCAAGTAAATTAGTTTAAAATTTAAAAATCTAATTTTTTTAAAATTATTAAATTTTGAAAAAAAATATATTAATATGATAATTAAAGGAATAAATTGAATATTTTCTTTTTATAACTGATATATCTACTTGCTATATAATTAATCCATATCTAATATGGGGAATATACTATATCTTTTTAAATCTCTATCATTAATCTTGTTTTATTATTTATAATATAATTTTAAAAAATATTAATATTTAAAAATTATATCAGCAAAATTATATATTTTATTTGTAAAAATAATTTAATTTACTCCGCTAATTAAAAGACCTAATAAATTCATATTCAAAAAAATTTAAAAAAAAAAAAAAACAGAATTCAATTTTTTTCGGATTTGATTTCATAATTTTATTATAAAAGGACTATTTGATGATGTTTCTCAAGTTCCTAAACAGCAATTTTTATTTAAAAGTTTTTAAGCAGTGCATAGGCAAAAGAAGATTTTTTTCATATTTCACAAAATTAAAATAACTATGAGAAATTGGCAGGATTGGCTTGCCAATGATTTGGTGCTTGAGGTAATAAAGCGGATCGACAAATTTGGGGATTATTTAAGATTTGAAGCAATTTGTAAATCATGGCAAGTTGTGACAGACAATTTTGAATGGTCAAAGTTTCGTAAAAAAATTCCATATTTGATACTGGGAGGAGATGAAGAGGAGCGTGAATTTTACAGCATAACAGAGCATGAGGTAGTCGCTAAAATTAAGCGACCATGTTTCAATGGCAGAAGATGCCTTGAATCATTGGGATGGTTGTTGACAGTAGGATTAGATGGAGATAGAGATTTGACTTTGCTGAATCCAATTACTGGATTTGAAATTGAAATACTACCGCAAGTAAATTTGACTTTGCTGAATCCTGGATTTGATATTCAATTGCTACCTCAACCGGTACAAGTTTGGTACTCAGGTGCAATAACACCAGATATTTCTAAGATGATCTTGTCGTCGAGACCTGAAGAATCCTCAAATTTCGCTTTGATAATTATCAAATTGGGAAATTTAAGGTTTTGGAGACCAGGAGATCCTTACTGGAGTTGTATTCAGAGATATGATAGACCTATTTGTGATATCACATATTTCAATAATAAGTTATATGCTATAGAACGTACAGGTTTTGTTTTGAATTTGATCTTATCGGATCAAATCCAGGACAAGAGCGAATTGTTGCCTACGACCAATTCCAAACATTCTTTGATGTGGTTGGAACTTGGAGCATGGACTCGTTTATTTGTGAATTCTCGGGCGAACTATTAGTAATTTTTAAATTTTACGAAGATGAAAGGGAAAGGGGAGAAGAGGAAAAAGAATATATCTTTTCTTTACGTTTTGATATGTATAAGATTAATATATCATCAGGGAGATGGGAAGCGATACAGAGCTTGGGAAGCAAATCTCTTTTCATTGGTCAGAATCAAACGAAGTTAATAGACACTTATGAATTTGGTGAATTCAAAGCCAACTGTATTTATCACATTAGAAACACTTCGCGTTTTGAGTTTAATAACTTACTTGAATGTGGGGTTTACAATATAGAAACCAAAAAAACTGAATCAATTTATCAAGGAGACCACAATCCGAAATATTTACAACAATTCTCTCCACCTCTCTGGTGTTTTTGCCCTCCAATTTAAATACTTTTTTTTATTATTAGAACACGGAGATGAGTCCCAACTATAGGAGGATACCTATAAATCAAATCCACATTTAAACTAATTCTTGTTCGAGCTGACTGGTCCTTGGGATTTCCAATTTAAATACATTTTTAAATTGGATTTTCCATGCGTCCTATTTTTACAAGTTAATTAGTTAGTTTTTATTTATTTATTTATATAATGTTACACTTTTTTACTTTTATGATTTAAAAATTTTTTTAAATGTAAGTGAGTTCAAAAATTTAATTTTTTTTAATTCATGCATGTATATTTAAATTTTGGGATCAGAATTTTTTACAGTTAAAAAATAAAATTAAGTATACAATAATAGTGGAAAAATAAAATTTATAAATTATTTAGAATTTGAAATCATAGTTAAATAAACTTTGTGAAAGAGAATTTCTTTTGGATAGTTTTAAAATAATTAATGTGGGTCTGCTCATTTTTTGTTTTTGTTTGGGCTTTAACTTTCACAAATCTTTTCAATTGGAGTTTTATTTTTTGGTCCAAATAATTATTAGATTTTAGGAAAGTGCCATTGTCATTCTGAAGGAAATTACCAAAATACCCATTCTCATGCACATGGAAGAAGTGTGCGCACGTGTGTAAGTATATATATATATATATATTACGAATACAAGGTCTATATCACAATCTTTCTCATGCACAAACTTCACTACAAACATATATTATTTCGCCTTCACGATTTTGTTATCATAATAATAGAATAGATATAATTCTTATATGTTAGAGATTTAATGATATTAGTTTTCAATTTTTTATTTTTTTTTTTGGAATTGTTCCCTGATTTATAAAAAATTCCGTTAAGTAAAAAAAAAAACTCTAAGGGTATTTATGTTACTAAACTATTTAAATATATTTAATAATAAACAGATTGACATACATAGTCCCCAAACTATAAATATTTTGTGACATTGATTCCTAAATTAATATTTTTTTGTGAAATTGGTTCTCAAATTATAAAAAAATTTGCTATATTGATCATTTTATTAAAAAAAAATTGTTAAGTAAGAAAACTTTAAATGTATTTATGTTATTACCCTATTTAAATATATTTAATTTATATACATATACTTTCAAATAATATTTCAATACCATTCTCACATATTTTTCCTCTATTTTTATCTTTTCTTCTTCTTATTATTATTATTATTTTTTTTTTTGTTTAAATCTAAAAAAATTATCTAATTTTGTTAGTGTTTGCACCAACTAATTTTCTTCAAACTTTTTTTTTTTTTTGTTGAGAAATAAAAATAAAGAAGGTGAAAAGAAAAGAGAAATGAAAATGATGTTTTTTTACTTAACCATTGCAAACCAACGTCACTAAATCTCTATAATTTGGAGACTATTTATACCAATTTCTAGTTAAAAGTCCTTTACTTCATTATTGGACTATTTATAATAATTCTTTTATAAAATTACAAGTTAAAGAAAGTTTAGCTTTTAGGGACTAATTAATATCCATTAAAAACAAATTTTTTTAGTAAATGAAATAATTCGCTCAGTATGGGATTCAAACCCACAAAACCACAAGGTCAAAAGCCTTGCACTCTACGGACTAAGCTAGATAATGATTTAAGTCTAACATCTTTGAATTGTTATTAAATAAAAGTTAAAAGTCCTTTACTTTATCATGAGATTGTTTATGATAATTTTTTATGTTTTTTTTTTTATATAAAATTATAATTTTTTAGTTTATAAAAACTATGTTAGAGTAGTTAAGAAAGTGTAGCTCAAATACTAACTGTTTTACTTATAACTTTAATAGATTATGAGTTTAAGATACAGTGTCTAAAATTTTTTTTCCCAAGTATAGAGGAAATATTCAACTTTTAAAATAATCTAAAAGAAATGTATAGTATAAAAAGTAAACATTCAATTTTTAAAATAATAAAGGAGTTAGATTGTTTCTCTCTCTAGAATAGAAACACTCCTCCATCTATCTAGAAGAGTTGTCTCCTTTTAGAATTGCTTCTAAAATTCTTCATTGAAATCTACTATGAAAGTTATTCTAGATGTGACTATCAATAATTATCAGGAAAACCTAATAAATGCTCTGACTATTGTTGGTAGATTACATTCACATTGCACTATTAATGTAAAAGTAATAATTGCATTATTTTTAACATTTTGGAATTTTGGACAAAATGTGGTTTTGAAAATAATTGACAATAATACAGTCACATGTACATTTAATTGAGTTACAGACAAAAAAAGAATCATGGAAGTAGGTCTTTGGGCAGTTAATGGGGACGCTCTCAGCCTTCACCACTGGCCCATGAATCTTACTCTAGAAGAAATTTATTTTCAACTATGCTACTATTGTGTCCAACTATACAACATTCCCCTAAATAGGATGAACTACGACAACGTCCAAAAACTAGGTAATCATTTGACATGAAAATCTCTGTAGGGCCTGAATTCGTGGACTATCACTACAAAAAAGTTCTTCTGATTTTGTCCAATATGCACTATCTCAACTGAACATCTTCTCCCAAATGAACCAGGTAAGATTGATACGTGTAAAATGTCTGACTCGTAACTTGAAAATTTCCCCAACCATGGTTGAAGTAGTGGACACAAAGGAAGGAAATTTGAGAAAAGGGCGACAGGTGGCAACTTGCTCTCCCGCACATTATGATCAGTTTATTTTGAAATTATCGAGATAGTAGCCAACCTGCGGCAATTCATCATTTTCGAGGAATAATTTCCTCTCATAGGTCAGAGTTAATTTTCTTATTCAAAATAAAGTGTAATTGTAATAATAGAGCTTCTCAAATGCTAAACAATTCTAGGATGATTTTCAAATGTAGGACTCTTATACTAATGGAGTAGTGTAATCATTATATGTTAGACAATTCTAGTATAATCTTCAGATGTAGACTCTCATACTAATAGAGTAGATGTAATATATGTATGCTAAACAACTCTAATATAATCTGATGTAAGATTTGGATTGATATATTTCAAAAAATATATATAAGAAATGGATTCATTATTGCTTCCCCAAAAGAATCCGCGGAAAAGTAAAAATGTTTCTCATTGGGGGAATTTATGTGGTTTACAAACAATGGAATACTTAATTTAGTTTTTTTTTTTTTTTTAATGTATTAACATAAATTTCTTTAAAAATTTATTATTATTTTTAAAATTAATTAATAATTTTAAAAAATTAATATCATAATTTTTTATAATATACGATTAATTTTAATAAAAAATAATTAAAGACGAATTTTGCCGAATTTTATTATTATTATGAAAAACGATGTTTCCGACCAAGCGGTATAGTTTCACACGCATTTACAGTATGCGTTATGATGTATATATTGTATTTAATTTCTTGACCCCCTATCGTGTAACCATCATCTTCTGTAATTGAAAAAGGGAGCTTCAAAAAATGTCATTAATTAAGAACAATTGAGCTCTTCCTTTCCACCTTTCGCCAAGATTCTCACTTTTTCCTCCTTTTTTCCTCTTCTTCTGTGTCGCTTCATTCGGACGCCATTGTCGAACTTGGTGGTTTTGTGAAAGAAATATGGCCGATAAGCCAAGCAGAGCACTGGTTTTAGTTGGAGATGGGCTTGCCCGATTCATAAGCCCATCTCATACCCACCTCCATACCTTGGCTTCTCTTGCTTGTTGTGGATTCTTGACGCTTCCTCATTCACCTTCTCAGGTATTTGCTTTTTTTTTTTCTGTGTCTTGTTCTGTACCTGCTTCTTAACTGCACGGATTACAAAGAATGGGGTTCTTTTTTATTTATTTTGTTTACGGAAATTTTAATTTTTAATTTTTTTTAATACTAATATCTGTTTTGTTCATAAAAAAGGAAATGCAAAAGTGGGTTTCATTTTTAATGTGAGTGTAATTCGGAAGAAATAATACTTGTTGTGGAATCATAGTTTTGAAATTGAAAATTTTGATTTCTTGTTTGCTAATTGCTATTTGTTCATGAAAAGGGAACCTTTTTGTTTCTGTAAAAATTGGAAGAAATTATTGTTAATGATTCAGTATTTTAGCTATGAATTTATACTCTCTCTCTATATGTAATAAGTTAAGCTAAATTGAAAGTGTAGTTCTGTAGATCATTTTGCATATTCCCTGTGATCAAAATAGAAGGGTTAGATGCCCAGAAATTGAAATGAACATTCACTCCTTCAAATATTTGTTCTAAGGCAAAGGAGATAATCACTATTTTTGGTTGTAATGTGGGATGAAAGTACTTGAGAGGATAAAAATGTCCATTTACTGGAATTGAGACCATGGATTGGGGGGTCTAAAGACAGTCAAGCTATAGACTACAGACCTTTGGTATATATACATGCACATTATTTGATTACTGCAGACTATCATCTTTACCATACTTAACTCAGTGATGGTGGAAGTTATTTGTTTATTTTCAAATTCCTGTTAATATCTAGTAATTAGATTGTTGTTCCTTCTATAGTAAAAAGGCAACATCTTGTTATGAATGCACAAGTAGTTTCAATTTGGTGTAATAATTGTAGTAGTTTGTAATTGAAACAGATGTATTCATAATTTTCTTTTGAGCGTGTCTTGGACTCATTTTCTCTAAAATAGTAAGTGAGACTACTATTAACTAACTTATGTTTTCTTGAGATATTTTCACGTTGGGATCTTTTATTTACTTAAAAAGATGATTAGTTTGCAGGAAAATGAAGGCCAAAGAATAACTAGAGAGTTTGCTGAGCTACTACTGGATGCTTGTGATGCTGACAATGAGGTATAAAGATGCATTCACAACTCGGGGAATACGCATTTTCTGATAAATTTCTTTGTTTTGGTGGTCAGAACAAGACAGAATTTACTTACTGGTGAGAAATCCAACTATACCTCAGAGGTCTAAGCTTTCCATTTATTGTATATACTATTTCTTCTATTGTTAAGTAGCTATAAATGAGACAGCTTTGTGTGTAGTGATACATTTTGTACTTTCCTGTCATAAAATTATTTCAGATTTATGGGGGTGAAAGCAGCTCTTCTTACTCAAAATTCAGAACTGAGATGTTTCGGTGGTTAGCTACTTTACTTTTGAATGAGTTGATTGATGATGCCACTACTTCCTTAGCCGTCGAATTGTTAAAGTTGCTTGGATTTGAAGCATCGGAAACAAGTCAATTCGACATAATCTTTGTTCATGTTGGTGTTGGAGCTGGTGAGGAGCCAAATGGCCTTTTGGACACTGAACAAATGAATGATTTGGTGGGTGCATTATTGCATTTTGCACATCCGGGAACAGAAATCAGAAATCAGCACTCGGTTACATATATCTATCTGTAGTAATGAGTTATGGTGCTGTCTCTGGAAATGAGAGTTCAGATGTCTCTCTTTCCATTGCAAAGGATGATGAAAGTAAACCAGAATTATATCTCGACTTTTTCCTCGTCAAAGTTACACAATGAAATGAGGGAAGCCGCGAGCTAATGTTAGGTAAGTAATGTTGACATCTTCGAGTGAATATTTGATTAGGATTTCTTTTAAACATTGTTTTAATATTTAATTCATTTAGCAGATAAAATATAAATAAATAAAATTTTAATTAGTTTGGGTCATGAGTTATTAAATAATTTTTAATTCATTATTTAATAATAATGGGCCCACTTCCACACTTTTTTAATTAGTAATATTTATAATAATAAAAGAATAAAAGTAATTAATTAATAAAAAAAAATTAAAATTTAACACAATTTAGAAATTGAACTAATATTTTTTTTTTTTTTTTTTTTGTATTTTCTTGCACCTTCTTCATCTTTTTAAAAAAGAAGAAAAAGAAAAAGAAAGTATTTGTTTGAATTTTAATATGACATTTACAAAAAAATCAGAAAAAACGGTAAAAGAAAATTAAAATTTGACACGATTTGGAGGTTCAATCCATGTCCTTATTCTTTTATTTCTTGCACCTTCTTCATCTTGTTGGAGAAGAAAGTATTTTGTTTGAATCCCAATATTACCTTCTGAAAAATCAAAATATTTCACATCATCCTCCTCATTTTCTATAAAAAAAAATTCTTCTTCCCTTAAGTCTTCAACTAAAAAAGGAGAAGATCGTGATGTATTAATACTCAAAAATAATGCACATCTTTCTAATGTCATCTCTTCGTATCTTTTTTTGCCAGTGTTGGTCATAGTTATCAATTTACCAGAATGCATAGCAAACTCTTCAGGCAGAACAACAACACCATCATCATTAATATACCCTTTTATGAAAGGGAAATATGTCAAACTAAAACATAATAAGTTTTTTCCAAGGGGAACCAAACTAAACAATTGGTAATCCATATCCAAATTTAAAACCAACGTATTAACTAGAGACAGTTGAACAGTTGAGACAGTATCATTACAGTAGGTATATATGTCATTACCACAAAGAATATGGAACTTTCCATTAAGGTACTCAAAACCTCTAATCCGCTCAAGTTCTAATCTAACATTGTATAAATGATAAGCCTGCCATTCTTTGTTGTCTCTGTTGCAAGTGTATATGAAAACCTTCTTTTCCCATCCATTAAGAACACAGAATTTACAATCTTCAGATTTTGGATTTGATGTTGAAAATGTACAATAAGGTTTTACTCTCTTCAATGTATTACGAAAGACCAAATCAGGCAAGTGAATAATTTCTCTTGTATAAGGAGAAAATAAGAACACCTCAAATTGATCTTGTTTTTTTTTAAAGCAAAAGATCCAACCCCACTTGAAATAAATATGATCTGGACGAGATATTTGTGTGTGCATTATTGCATATGGATATTAATGGATAGGATCGAACAATTTATATATAAAATAATTTGAAATTTCATCCGATTCAAAAATCCATGGCAATCTATTCAAAGAATTATTATTTATATAATTCTTACTTTCTTTACCAATCTTGTATAATGTCCTGTTAACTGACAAAAGACAATTCTGATCTTGTATATTTAAAAATTTTAATATCTCATACCAATTATCCTTGTGAAACTTGTCCCAATTTATCATCTCCGTTTGTTCGTTGATACCTTCGAATTGTAAGGGTAATAAGGAAATGGAAAAACCCTAGTTTGATTTCGAAAAAGAAATGTATGGTAATTTTTTTTGTATAAATTTTTTTGAGAATTTGGGTGAAAGGGGAAAAGATGTATGCTAATTGAGAAAACTTATAGGGAATTGGATTCCGGTGGCCCAGAAAAATCATGCAATACGAAAGGCCATGTTAGAATTCTTGCCTTTATTAATATTATATTTTAAAATAGTTTAATATTCTTTTAAAGTTATATTTAATCTTCATATTTTTAAAACTGATTTTTTTTAAGAGATAAATTTAATCTTGATATTTTTAAAACTGATTTTTTTAAGAGCTAAATTTAATCTTGATATTTTTAAAAGTTAACTTTAATCTTAATTTTCTTTTAAAATTAAATTTAATCTTGATTTAATGCCTAAATACTTATATATATATATATATATATATATATATATTGATAAAAAAAAAAGAAGAAGATATTTATTTAACATAAAGAAGAATAAGTAGAAATAGCTTAAACAAATTAAAGGAATAATATATCCAATCTTGCAATATGAGTTGGCTTATTCAAATTTGTCTAATAAAATGAAACCAATAATGAAAGAAAAACGGTAGTAATTCTTAAAAAAAAAAAAAAAAAAGTTAAAAGAAAAGAACTATAACCACTAGCTTTATCAAGCTCTTCCTCTGAGAAGCAGTCACAGAACCTATATGAATAACTAATTATGGAGGATAAAAATTTACATTTTGCTATTTCGCGGAGAATTAAGAATTCAATAAAAAAAATTTTATTTTTTATTTTTTTAAATTTTCCTCTTTTTCTTTTTGTTCTAAATTTATAACAACTATGAACAAGAAAAATAAAAAGTACTTTAGAATAATTCGTTTTAAAAAATTTTTAATTAAAAAATTAATTCTTATTGTTACGTGTACATTTGTTTAAAAATACTATTGAGTATATATATATATATGCAATCATTGGATTATATTCTTTATAATTTTTTGTTGAATACCGATATTGGAGTCTGGTCGGAAGTGGAAGATTCTGGCCAAAGTCACTGAGTGCTGCAAATTTTTTTATGACGGAGAAGAAAGATTGAAAAATGAAATTTTTTTTAGTTTTACCCTTTAAATTTAAATACTTTTTTATATGAATTTCTTTTTATAAATCTTGATCGTTAGTCGACTATTAATTTAATGATAAAAGGATAAAACTTACTAAAATTATTAAAATAAAGGCTAAAATAATATAAAATTTTTAAATAGGGATAAAAGTGTTAAAATTATGTAATTTAAGGGATGAATTTTGATAAGCCTATATTTATCTTCACACTTTTGGATGGATTTGGATCAATCCGTTTATTGGGCCTTAATTTTGTTTTCTAAATTCTTGACCCAACTACTTTGGATTGTATGGATCATTGTGTCTTAATGTGTTTTGATAAATCTATAGCAATTGCACACACAAAAAAAAAAAATAATAAAAAAAAAAAAAGGCGATACGCAAAAGAAAATATAAGGCAGATATATTATTTAAAAATAAAAAAAATAACAAAACAATAAATAATAAAGATAAAAATATCTTAAATTAAATATTTTTTTCATATATAAAATTCAAATTTTAAGATTTTATTTAAAATAAATAAAACTCTTTGATTTTATTTTGTTAAGTGTTGTACCTTATATTAGTATAAAAAAAAATACAAGAAAGGAGTACACAGATCCTACTACTAAGACATCATGCCAAGGTTCCAACAGCCTGAGGTACGATATCTGGATCGGGGTAGCAAAGATAAAAACTAACTAACATAATTATCACAAGATGTAAGTTGTGTAAGGCGCCTTACACTTAGAAATCAAAGAAAAAAAAACTGCTACACAACAACAAGAAAAGAAAAGTAGGGTTACACTGCCTTAACACTGCAGTTAATCTTTAGTTCTCCCTCTGTCACACCATACTGCAGGGGCAGTAAAATTGGATCCACATATCCTCTATAGTTTGAATGTTTGGTCCACATTGCTAAATTGTGAGCACATTTGTTACAATCCCTAGGGCTGAATTTGAGGATCCATGAACAATTCTTTGCAAGCATCTTCCTTCCTTGCTTGATGAGCTTCCTGGCCTTCCACTCTTCATATTCTTTGAGTCCATTCAATGCCATAATAACAATAAACGAACCTCCTTCGAATGTTGTCGCTTCCATTTTTAGTTGAGTCGCTAACTTAAGAGCTTAGATAGGCGCTTCCATCTCTGCACAATACGCATTATCTGTGCATTATCTGAGATCAAATGGTTGACCCAAGCTCCCACTGTGATTCCATTGCTATTCCTCAACACTATTCCAGTGCATGTTTGCCATCCATAAAACTAGCATCAAAATTTATCTTGTACTCTCTCTTTAGTGTTGGCGTCCATCTTTGTGCTCTGCCTACACCTATTTGGTTCTGGTTCTTTTGTTTTCTTTCCCTTCCTACTATCCAGTATCTCAAGAATCCAGTATTAATGGATTTGGAGATTAAGTTCCAGTCAAGTTGTACACCTTCACGCCAAATTCTGTTTCTTTCCATCCATACTCTTTCCATCATTACACCTATGAACTGTTGTATCTTGTCCAATTCTCCCACATTGCTGCCATTTGACCATGTTGCTCAAATAAAATTCTAAGCCACTCTAACACATCAAACAAATTGAATTCACTGATCTTTATAGTCCAAGGGGAGTTCCACCACAGTAAACGGGTAATTGAACAGTGTAATTCCAAATGCTCTAATGTTTCACATGCCATACCACATAAGTAGCAAGTAAGAACTTTGTGTCTGGCGTATAGATTGGACTGCCATAATCTTTTCCAAAAATCATGATCTTCGCTTGTTCGGGACGTGTTAACTCCTTTGCTAATAATTACAATTGCCTAAGTTTCAGGTATCCAAAGGAGCAGAGAAGCACTTGCTTGCAGTAAAAAGTGGTTTAACAAGGAGCCAGGTAACACTTTTAACTTATTATTAGTGTTTTGGTATGATCCAATCTTAGAGACAAAGATTTGAACTTTCCATTTGGTATCTAATTGGTTTATAAATGCTCGAGTTCGACTATGGAAACCCAATGATAGAGGAAATGTATGCTGAGATGAACAGAAGAAAAAACAGTCAGAATGATGAAGAAACAAACAACAACAATAACAATCAAAGGTTTGCTATGTTTTGATCTGTACAAAATATTGCCAAATGCAGGAATGTAGTTTATCATTTTGGATCAGAAATAAATCAAATCAAAGCACATATAAATTGCTCAATTCAGGAATATATATATATATACACTATATTATTTATTCAAAACTTTTCTTCCCTGCCAAATAGTTTTAAGGATTATTTAGTGTTTAATTCTTATATGGATTGGTATATGTTCAGTTTATATATATAAATGGAGAGCTTTTTCATAACAAAATTAGAAAATAGAATCCCAAAGAAATTTGATTAGGATTTTTTTATTGGAATATTTAGGTAAAATAACAGATATATAATTTGATTAGGATTTCTTTTAAACATTGTTTTAACATTTAATTCTTTTAGAAGATAAAATATAAATATAAATAAAATTTTAATTAGTTTGGGTCATGAATTAAGTAATTTTTAAATTTAAAAATATACATAATATTTATTACTAGTCGAGTCACAAGCAAGTAAATTAGTTTAAAATTTAAAAATCTAATTTTTTTTAAATTATTAAATTTTGAAAAAAAATATATTAATATGATAATTAAAGGAATAAATTGAATATTTTTCGTTTTATAACTGATATATCTACTTGCTATATAATTAATCCATATCTAATATGGGGAATATATACTATATCTTTTTAAATCTCTATCATTAATCTTGTTTTATTATTTACAATATAATTTTAAAAAATATTAATATTTAAAAATTATATCAGCAAAATTATATATTTTATTTGTAAAAATAATTTAATTTACTCCGCTAATTAAAAGACCTAATAAATTAATATTCAAAATTAAAACAAAAAAAACAAAATTCAATTTCTTTCGGATTTGATTTCATAATTTTATTATAAAATGACTATTTGATGATGTTTCTCAAGTTCCTAAACAGCAATTTTTATTTTAAAAGTTTTTAAGCAGTGCGTAGGCAAAAGAAGATTTTTTTCATATTTCACAAAATTAAAATAACTATGAGAAATTGGCAGGATTGGCTTCCCAATGATTTGGTGCTTGAGGTAATAAAGCGGATCGACAAATTTGGGGATTATTTAAGATTTGAAGCAATTTGTAAATCATGGCAAGTTGTGACAGATAATTTTGAATGGTCAAAGTTTCGTAAAAAAATTCCATATTTGATACTGGGAGGAGATGAAGAGGAGCGTGAATTTTACAGCATAACAGAGCATGAGGTAGTCGCTAAAATTAAGCGACCATGTTTCAATGGCAGAAGATGCCTTGAATCATTGGGATGGTTGTTGACAGTAGGATTAGATGGAGATAGAGATTTGACTTTGCTGAATCCAATTACTGGATTTGAAATTGAAATACTACCGCAAGTAAATTTGACTTTGCTGAATCCTGGATTTGATATTCAATTGCTACCTCAACCGGTACAAGTTTGGTACTCAGGTGCAATAACACCAGATATTTCTAAGATGATCTTGTCGTCGAGACCTGAAGAATCCTCAAATTTCGCTTTGATAATTATCAAATTGGGAAATTTAAGGTTTTGGAGACCAGGAGATCCTTACTGGAGTTGTATTCAGAGATATGATAGACCTATTTGTGATATCACATATTTCAATAATAAGTTATATGCTATAGAACGTACAGGTTTTGTTTTTGAATTTGATCTTATCGGATCAAATCCAGGACAAGAGCGAATTGTTGCCTACGACCAATTCCAAACATTCTTTGATGTGGTTGGAACTTGGAGCATGGACTCGTTTATTTGTGAATTCTCGGGCGAACTATTAGTAATTTTTAAATTTTACGAAGATGAAAGGGAAAGGGGAGAAGAGGAAAAAGAATATATCTTTTCTTTACATTTTGATATGTATAAGATTAATATATCATCAGGGAGATGGGAAGCGATACAGAGCTTGGGAAGCAAATCTCTTTTCATTGGTCAGAATCAAACGAAGTTAATAGACACTTATGAATTTGGTGAATTCAAAGCCAACTGTATTTATCACATTAGAAACACTTCGCGTTTTGAGTTTAATAACTTACTTGAATGTGGGGTTTACAATATAGAAACCAAAAAAACTGAATCAATTTATCAAGGAGACCACAATCCGAAATATTTACAACAATTCTCTCCACCTCTCTGGTGTTTTTGCCCTCCAATTTAAATACTTTTTTTTTATTAGAACACGGAGATGAGTCCCAACTATAGGAGGATACCTATAAATCAAATCCACATTTAAACTAATTCTTATTCGAGCTGACTGGTCCTTGGGATTTCCAATTTAAATACATTTTTAAATTGGATTTTCCATGCGTCCTATTTTTACAAGTTAATTAGTTAGTTTTTATTTATTTATTTATATAATGTTACACTTTTTAACTTTTATGATTTAAAAATTTTTTTAAATGTAAGTGAGTTCAAAATTATAATTTTTTTTAATTCATGCATGTATATTTAAATTTTGGGATCATAATTTTTTACAGTTAAAAAATAAAATTAAGTATACAATAATAGTAGAAAAATAAAATTTATAAATTATTTAGAATTTGAAATCATAGTTAAATAAACTTTGTGAAAGAGAATTGTTTTTGGATAGTTTTAAAATAATTAATGTGGGTCTGCTCATTTTTTGTTTTTGTTTGGGCTTTAACTTTCACAAATCTTTTCAATTGGAGTTTTATCTTTTTGGTCCAAATAATTATTAGATTTTAGGAAAGTGCCATTGTCATTCTGAAGGAAATTACCAAAATACCCATTCTCATGCACATGGAAGAAGTGTGCGCACGTGTGTGTATATATATATATATATATATATATATATATATATATATATATATATATATATATAAATATTACGAATACAAAGTCTATATCACAATCTTTCTCATGCACAAACTTCACTACAAACATATATTATTTCGCCTTCACGATTTTGTTATCATAATAATAGAATAGATATAATTCTTATATGCTAGAGATTTAATGATATTAGTTCTCAATTTTTTATTTTTTTTTTGGAATTGTTCCCTGATTTATAAAAAATTTCGTTAAGTAAAAAAAAACTCTAAGGGTATTTATGTTACTAAACTATTTAAATATATTTAATAATAAACAGATTGACATACATAGTCCCTAAACTATAAATGTTTTGTGACATTGATTCCTAAATTAATATTTTTTTTTGTGAAATTGGTTCTCAAATTATAAAAAAAAAATTTGCTATATTGATCATTTTATTAAAAAAAAAATTGTTAAGTAAGAAAACTTTAAATGTATTTATGTTATTACTCTATTTAAATATATTTAATTTATATACATATACTTTCAAATAATATTTCAATACCATTCTCACATATTTTCCCTCTATTTTTATCTTTTCTTCTTCTTCTTATTATTATTATTATTATTTTTTTGTTTAAATCTAAAAAAATTATCTAATTTTGTTAGAGTTTGCACCAACTAATTTTCTTCAAACTTTTTTTTTTTGTTGAGAAATAAAAATAAAGAAAGTGAAAAGAAAAGAGAAATGAAAATGATGTTTTTTTTACTTAACCATTGCAAACCAACGTCACTAAATCTCTATAATTTGGAGACTATTTATACCAATTTCTAGTTAAAAGTCCTTTACTTCATTATTAGACTATTTATAATAATTCTTTTATAAAATTACAAGTTAAAGAAAGTTTAGCTTTTAGGGACTAATTAATATCCATTAAAAACAATTTTTTTTAGTAAATGAAATAATTCGCTCAGTATGGGATTCAAACCCACAAAACCACAAGGTCAAAAGCCTTGCACTCTACCGACTAAGCTAGATAATGATTTAAGTCTAACATCTTTGAATTGTTATTAAATAAAAGTTAAAAGTCCTTTACTTTATCATGAGACTGTTTATGATAATTTTTTATGTATTTTTTTTTATATAAAATTATAATTTTTTAGTTTATAAAAACTATGTTAGAGTAGTTAAGAAAGTGTAGCTCAAATACTAACTGTTTTACTTATAACTTTAATAGATTATGAGTTTAAGATACAGTGTCTAAAATTTTTTTTCCCCAAGTATGGAGAAAATATTCAACTTTTAAAATAATCTAAAAGAAATGTATAGTATAAAAAGTAAACATTCAATTTTTTAAAATAATAAAGGAGTTAGATTGTTTCTCTCTCTAGAATAGAAACACTCCTCCATCTATCTAGAAGAGTTGTCTCCTTTTAGAATTGCTTCTAAAATTCTTCATTGAAATTTACTATGAAAGTTATTCTAGATGTGACTATCAATAATGATCAGGAAAACCTAATAAATGCCCTGCCTATTGTTGGTAGATTACATTCACATTGCACTATTAATGTAAAAGTAATAATTGCATTATTTTTAACATTTTGGAATTTTGGACAAAATGTGGTTTTGAAAATAATTGACAATAATACAGTCACATGTACATTTAATTGAGTTACAGACAAAAAAAGAATCATGGAAGTAGGTCTTTGGGCAGTTAATGGGGACGCTCTTAGCCTTCACCACTGGCCCACGAATCTTACTCTAGAAGAAATTTCTTTTCAACTATGCTACTATTGTGTCCAACTATACAACATCCCCCTAAATAGGATGAACTACGACAACGCCCAAAAACTAGGTAATCATTTGACATGAAAATCTCTGTAGGGGCCTGAATTCGTGGACTATCACTACAAAAAAGTTCTTCTGATTTTGTCCAATATGCACTATCTCAACTGAATATCTTCTCCCAAATGAACCAGGTAAGATTGATACGTGTAAAATGTTTGACTCGTAACTTGAAAATTTCCCCAACCATGGTTGAAGTAGTGGACACAAAGGAAGGAAATTTGAGAAAAGGGCGGCAGGTGGCAACTTGCTCTCCCGCACATTATGATCAGTTTATTTTGAAATTATCGAGATAGTAGGCAACCTGCGGCAATTCATCATTTTCGAGGAATAATTTCCTCTCATAGGTCAGAGTGAATTTTCTTATTCAAAATAAAGTGTAATTGTAATAATAGAGCTTCTCAAATGCTAAACAATTCTAGGATGATTTTCAAATGTAGGACTCTTATACTAATGGAGTAGTGTAATCATTATATGTTAGACAATTCTAGTATAATCTTCAGATGTGAGACTCTCATACTAATAGAGTAGATGTAATATATGTATGTTAAATAACTCTAATATAATCTGATGTAAAATTTGGATTGATATATTTCAACAAAATATATATAAGAAATGGATTCATTATTGCTTCCCCAAATGAATCCGCGGAAAAGTAAAAATGTTTCTCATTGGGAATTTAGTTTTTTTTTTTTTTTTTAATGTATTAACATAAATTTCTTTAATTTTTTTTTTATTATTTTTCAAAATTAATTAATAAATTTTAAAAAATTAATATCATAATTTTTTATAATATACGACTAATTTTAATAAAAAATAATTAAAGACAAATTTTGCCGAATTTTATTATTATTATGAAAAACGATGTTTCCGACCAAGCGGTATAGTTTCACACGCATTTACAGTATGCGTTATGATGTATATATTGTATTTAATTTCTTGACCCCCTATCGTGTAACCATCATCTTCTGTAATTGAAAAAGGGTGCTTCAAAAAATGTCATTCATTAAGAACAATTGAGCTCTTCCTTTCCACCTTTCGCCAAGATTCTCACTTTTTCCTCCTTTTTTCCTCTTCTTCTGTGTCGCTTCATTCGGACGCCATTGTCGAACTTGGTGGTTTTGTGAAAGAAATATGGCCGATAAGCCAAGCAGAGCACTGGTTTTAGTTGGAGATGGGCTTGCCCGATTCATAAGCCCATCTCATACCCACCTCCATACCTTGGCTTCTCTTGCTTGTTGTGGATTCTTGACGCTTCCTCATTCACCTTCTCAGGTATTTGCTTTTTTTTTTCTGTGTCTTGTTCTGTACCTGCTTCTTAACTGCACGGATTACAAAGAATGGGGTTCTTTTTTATTTATTTTGTTTACGGAAATTTTAATTTTTAATTTTTTTTAATACTAATATCTGTTTTGTTCATAAAAAGGAAATGCAAAAGTGGGTTTCATTTTTAATGTGAGTGTAATTCGGAAGAATAATACTTGTTGTGGAATCATAGTTTTGAAATTGAAAATTTTGATTTCTTGTTTGCTAATTGCTATTTGTTCATGAAAAGGGAACCTTTTTGTTTCTGTAAAAATTGGAAGAAATTATTGTTAATGATTCAGTATTTTAGCTATGAATTTATACTCTCTCTCTATATGTAATAAGTTAAGCTAAATTGAAAGTGTAGTTCTGTAGATCATTTTGCATATTCCCTGTGATCAAAATAGAAGGGTTAGATGCCCAGAAATTGAAATGAACATTCACTCCTTCAAATATTTGTTCTAAGGCAAAGGAGATAATCACTATTTTTGGTTGTAATGTGGGATGAAAGTACTTGAGAGGATAAAAATGTCCATTTACTGGAATTGAGACCATGGATTGGGGGTCTAAAGACAGTCAAGCTATAGACTACAGACCTTTGGTATATATACATGCACATTATTTGATTACTGCAGACTATCATCTTTACCATACTTAACTCAGTGATGGTGGAAGTTATTTGTTTATTTTCAAATTCATGTTAATATCTAGTAATTAGATTGTTGTTCCTTCTATAGTAAAAAGGCAACATCTTGTTATGAATGCACAAGTAGTTTCAATTTGGTGTAATAATTGTAGTAGTTTGTAATTGAAACAGATGTATTCATAATTTTCTTTTGAGCGTGTCTTGGACTCATTTTCTCTAAAATAGTAAGTGAGACTACTATTAACTAACTTATGTTTTCTTGAGATATTTTCACGTTGGGATCTTTTATTTACTTAAAAAGATGATTAGTTTGCAGGAAAATGAAGGCCAAAGAATAACTAGAGAGTTTGCGGAGCTACTACTGGATGCTTGTGATGCTGACAATGAGGTATAAAGATGCATTCACAACTCGGGGAATACGCATTTTCTGATAAATTTCTTTGTTTTGGTGGTCAGAACAAGACAGAATTTACTTACTGGTGAGAAATCCAACTATACCTCAGAGGTCTAAGCTTTCCATTTATTGTATATACTATTTCTTCTATTGTTAAGTAGCTATAAATGAGACAGCTTTGTGTGTAGTGATACATTTTGTACTTTCCTGTCATAAAATTATTTCAGATTTATGGGGGTGAAAGCAGCTCTTCTTACTCAAAATTCAGAACTGAGATGTTTCGGTGGTTAGTGTCACGAAGTGCCTCTTCCTGGCACGGCCACCAGTTCTCAAGCACTCAACCCGACTTGCGCGGGTACGTGCGCACGCACAGGTACACACACACACACACAACGGAAAAATCACAAGTATAGAGATAGACACAGTAATTACGGGTAACTCACCCAACCTTTCTATATTGAACAAATAGTAAGGAATTACAATGTATAAGCAACCGTTCACAAGGCTACACGGCCACAATGGCCTACAAGATAGATCAACCTAGTCTATCTCTCTATCTCTCTCGCTCGCTATCGCTGCTCTCGCTAGCTCTTGTTGTGCTCTCGCTCAAACTGCCTTCTCCCTTGCCCATCTGCCCCTATTTATAGCCCACTAGGGATGGGTAGGGTTTAGAGTCAGTCAACACACGATCCACAAATCGTGCCCACAATCTTGGTTTGACTCTTTCCATCTTTGACTCACGGATTAAGCCTCCATTCTCGGTTTGACTCTTTCCATTCAGATCTCATTAGGGTTTCCAACGGTCTGGGTCTGGGCCTCAGCCCACTCGGCACTCCGCAGCCCACGCCTGCCTTCCTTCTATAAAAGGGACGCTCGGCCAACCCCCAAAGCCATTCGCTACTGAGCACCGTCTCGGCCGTGGCACACTTGCTCGGCCGCTATCACACTTGCCCGGCCTCCGCCAGAGCTGCCCCGCCCCAACGGGACAAAGGGGCTCACAGACCACCCCCACTTAAGCTGTCGACGTCCTCGTCGACCTTTGCTGCTTCCAATAGTCAGCAATGTGATCCTCAAACTGCCAGAGGGTCACATCTCTTTCCCACGTGGCATCAATCTCGGCCTCCCCCTTCCATTGCACAAGGAAGTCCGTCCTACGATTCTTCTTACTTTGGCCCATAGTTCGATGGTCCAAAATCTTCTCAACCAGCTTGTCAAACTGTTTCCGAATCACAGGTGGAGCCCTCCTAGACTTCTGCCTTTCTCTTTCGAATTCATCCTTGTTGTACTTTTCAAGTAACTCACATGAAAAGTAGGATGAATCTTAAATCTGTCAGGTAGCTTAAGTCGATATGCAACATTGCCTACCCTTTTGATTACCTCGAATGGTCCATCATACTGAGGTATCAATCCACGATGAACAGCTTTCCGGCTGATCTTCTTCCAAATTTGAGGGGTCAGTTTCAGCAACACCAAGTCACCCACCTCAAATTGTACGTCACGTCGATGCTTATCAGCATACTTCTTCATTCTTTGAGCCATCTCCAAACTGTCTCTTGCTTCGGCAATCATCTCTTGCTTTGCCTTGGCAAATCTCTGGGCTGCTGGACACGTCCCAACACTTGGCACCACCATTGCCAAATCCTGTGGGGTCGTTGGCTGCTGTCCATTTACTAACTCAAATGGACTCATCTTCGTTGCAGAAGATCGATGAAGATTGTAACAAAACTGAGCCGAGTCAAGAAGATTTACCCAATTCTTCTGACTTGCTGTCACATAATGCCTCAAGTACTCCTCCAACAAGGCATTGATCCTCTCTGTCTGACCATCAGTCTGAGGATGATTGGCAGTCGAAAACTTCAATTCAGATCCCAATAATCCGAACAACGCCACCCAAAATCTACCAGTAAATCTGGCATCCCTGTCACTCACTATGTCCTTTGGAATACCGAAGTATTTTACAACATGTTTGAAAAACAATTCAGCTGCCACATCAGCTGGACAAGACGATGGCGCTGGGACAAATACAGCATACTTCGAGAATCTATCCACTATTACAAAGATAGAACTCAGGTCATTCACCTTGGGCAGTCCAGAGATGAAATCCATTGAAATACTCTGCCACGGTCCCTCTGGAATGGGAAGAGGTTGTAGCAAACCAGGTTCCCTCCGCCTTTCCACCTTGTCTTGTTGACATACCAAACACGTTCGGACGTATGCTTCGATGTCATCCTCCATCTTTGGCCAAAAGAATCTTCTTGCTAATAAAGAACGGGTTCTTTCGATGCCGGGATGACCAGCCCACAACGAGTCATGTGCTTCCTTAAGCAACATCCGTCTCAACTCTCCACTTGGGACATAGGCTCGCCCACCTTTGGCATACAACAAGCCATCATCGAGCCAATATCTTCTCACTGTGCCATCCTGCACTAACGATATCAATTGTTGATAGACAGGGTCTTTAGGTGCATACTCACGTATTTTCGCCACAAAGTCCGATTCCACAATCGAAACTGCCGACAATGTCATGCACTCAGTCCGCCGACTCAATGCATCTGCCACTACGTTTGCCTTGCCCGCTCTATGCACCCACTCGAAATCAAATTCTGCCAAGAATTCTTGCCAACGAGCTTGCTTTGCGGACAGCTTCTTCTGCGTCTTAAAATATGTGTTCGCCACATTGTCTGTCACCACTGTGAAAGACGAGCCCAACAAGTAATGCCTCCAAATCGTAAGGCAATGGATCACAGCCGTCATCTCCTTCTCATGGGCAGAATAACGCTGCTCACAATCCTTCATCTTGCGGCTCTCAAATGCTACCGGGTGTTGGCCTTGCATCAGCACACCACCAATTCCACGATCAGACGCGTCCGTGTGCACCTCGAAGGGCACATCAAAATTAGGCAACTGTAGCACAGGGGCTGTCACAATAGCCTTCTTGAGCTTCTGGAATGCCTCCACACACTCCTTGCTCCACTTCCAATCTACTCCCTTCTTCAAGAGGTCGGTCAAGGGGCTTGCCACACTTGCATACCCACCAATGAATCTTCGATAATAATTGGCCAATCCCAAGAAAGATCTCAACTCTGCCACTGTCAACGGGGCAGACCAACTTTCAATAGCCTCCACCTTTCGAGGATCCATTCTCACTGACCCATGGCTAATTATGTGCCCGAGGAACTTGATTTCCTCCTTACAAAATTCACACTTCTCCCTCTTGACATAGAGTACATACTCCCTCAATTTTGCAAACACAAGTCTTAGATGTCTAACATGCTCCTCTAAGCACTCACTATAGATAACAATATCATCTAAATAGACAACTACGAATTTATCCAAAAACTCATACAGAACATCATTCATCAATTTGCAAAATGTTGCAGGGGCATTAGTTAAGCCAAACGGCATCACTAAAAACTCGAATGAGCCATACCTTGTCACAACCGTGGTTTTGGCTTCATCACCATTGGCAATCCGTACTTGCCAATATCCTGACCGCAGGTCAATCTTAGTGAAGTACCTTCCTTTCGCTAGTCTATCGAACAAATCCAACTGATTTGGGATAGGATACTTGTTCTTCACTGTCAACTTGTTCAAGGCTCGGTAATCCACACAGAATCGCATCGAGCCATCTGCCTTCCTCTGGAACAAGGCAGGGGCACCATAAGGGGCCTTTGAGGGTCTGATAAATTGCGCATCCAGCAATTCTCCCAGCTGTTTCCTCAATTCCAACAACTCTGCTGGTCCCATCCGATATGGTGCTTGCGCAGGTGGTACTGCTCCAGGTACCAACTCAATCTGGTGATCAATGGCACGCCTCGGGGGCAGCATCTTGGGCAACTCGTCGGGCATCAAATCAGCAAACTCGTCCAACACTTTGGACACGGATCAGGCAACTCTGAGTGATCCCCATCGGTCTTTTCCAACAAGACAGCAACAAAGGTTGGTTCACCCCGTCTCAACCCATCCTTCAACTGCATCGCCGACAACATCCCCTTTGCATCCTTTTGATCCAAGTCTTGTACGTACATTGTACAAAGTTTGGTGTCCCCTCGTCCATAATCATCAGTCCACGCAAATGTGGCATCACCGCCACCTTGGCCATAGCCAAGAATTCAATCCCTAGAATGAGATCGAAATCATCCAATGGAACGGCCGTCACCTTGCACTGGCCTTCCCAAGCTCCCATCTTTAATGACACCATGGCACTGCCTTTCACCCGTTGTTGCACAGCATTGACAGTCTTGATGGTATGGGAACTCTCTTGCAGTGCCAACTGCAAGCGCGTGGCTTCTCGATCAGCCACAAAGTTGTTTGTTGCACCCGAGTCTATCATTGCCCACAGCTTCACACCATTCACAACCACTGACACGTACATCAACCCACGTACTGGTTGTGGTCGCTCCGACACTTGAATGGCATTGCACAACTGAATAGGATTCACACGAGCAGGTGGATCCCTTTCGGTCTCATCTTCAATTTGGACAACAGCCAAATTTTGATTCCTCCTCGGCTTTGGACATTGATATGACATGTGTCCAGTCTCCTTACAATTGAAGCACTTGACACGGAAATCCTTAGTTTTCCCAACAGCAACATCTCTCTTCTTGGGTTTGTCATTCCAAGACTTACCCTTGTTCTTCGATGGAACAGTCTTTCTCTCGGGGGTAGGAGGGCTGAAGATTGCAAATCCGTCAATCTTTCCGCCATTGAATAGGCCTCCCTCACATCCTTAGGGTTCTGCCTCATTAGCTCGATCCTAGCCCACTTCTTCAACCCTGACAAAAAGTTGAACAACTTGTCCTCCTCGGACATGTTAGGTATATTCAGAAGGATTGCAGAGAATTGATTCACATACTCTCGAACAGTACCCGTCTGTTCTAGTCTCTTCAAACTCTCACGAGCCATCCACGCAGAATTCTTTGGCAAGAATTGCTCCATCAATTCATCCTTCATATGTCTGAAAGATCGGACTACCTCTTTCGTGGGGTCCGCTTCCCTTGTCTGCCACCATAACTTGGCAGTATCTACGAGGAACAATGACGTAATTGCCACTTGTTCGCTCTCCGGGACCCTAGCCGTCGCAAAATACTTCTCCAGATCCCACAAGAAACTCCTGATCACCGTCGCATCCCGAACACCCGAATATGTTCTAGGCTCAGGCACCCTGAACAATGGTTGTCTAACACTGGTCCCCGCAGTATTAGATTGCAGTGTCGCAACACTAGCCTTCAACCGTCGATGCTTGCCTTCATATGGTCGACAATCTCTTGGAGTTGGTGTAGATCCGCCACCACATCTGGCGGTCCTTGGATCTGATCTATCAAGGACGAGCATTCTGACATGCTCTAACACACCAATCGCCTGCACATGATGCGAAAACAAGGTCTCCAGCCTTGTCAACCGATCCGCAGTAGAGGCATGCGGATTCGGCGTGCTGTCGAGGCGGATCGGTACTGTCCTCCGCAGATCTTCGGACGAACTAGACATTTCCGCAAGGGTCGGACTGCGCTCTGATACCAATTTGTCACGAAGTGCCTCTTCCTGGCACGGCCACCAGTTCTCAAGCACTCAACCCGACTTGCACGGGTACGTGCGCACGCACAGGTACACACACACACACAACGGAAAAATCACAAGTATAGAGATAGACACAGTAATTACGGGTAACTCACCCAACCTTTCTATATTGAACAAATAGTAAGGAATTACAATGTATAAGCAACCGTTCACAAGGCTACACGGCCACAATGGCCTACAAGATAGATCAACCTAGTCTATCTCTCTATCTCTCTCGCTCGCTATCGCTGCTCTCGCTAGCTCTTGTTGTGCTCTCGCTCAAACTGCCTTCTCCCTTGCCCATCTGCCCCTATTTATAGCCCACTAGGGATGGGTAGGGTTTAGAGTCAGTCAACACACGATCCACAAATCGTGCCCACAATCTTGGTTTGACTCTTTCCATCTTTGACTCACGGATTAAGCCTCCATTCTCGGTTTGACTCTTTCCATTCAGATCTCATTAGGGTTTCCAACAGTCTGGGTCTGGGCCTCAGCCCACTCGGCCACTCCGCAGCCCACGCCTGCCTTCCTTCTATAAAAGGGACGCTCGGCCAACCCCCAAAGCCATTCGCTACTGCGCACCGTCTCGGCCGTGGCACACTTGCTCGGCCGCTATCACACTTGCCCGGCCTCCGCCAGAGCTGCCCCGCCCCAACGGGACAAAGGGGCTCACAGTTAGCTACTTTACTTTTGAATGAGTTGATTGATGATGCCATTACTTCCTTAGCCATCGAATTGTTAAAGTTGCTTGGATTTGAAGCATCGGAAACAAGTCAATTCGACATAATCTTTGTTCATGTTGGTGTTGGAGCTGGTGAGGAGCCAAATGGCCTTTTGGACACTGAACAAATGAATGATTTGGTGGGTGCATTATTGCATTTTGCACATCCGGGAACAGAAATCAGAAATCAGCACTCGGTTACATATCTATCTGTAGTAATGAGTTATGGTGCTGTCTCTGGAAATGAGAGTTCAGATGTCTCTCTTTCCATTGCAAAGGATGATGAAAGTAAACCAGAATTATATCTCGACTTTTTCCTCGTCAAAGTTACACAATGAAATGAGGGAAGCCGCGAGCTAATGTTAGGTAAGTAATGTTGACATCTTCGAGTGAATATTTGATTATGATTTCTTTTAAACATTGTTTTAATATTTAATTCATTTAGCAGATAAAATATAAATAAATAAAATTTTAATTAGTTTGGATCATGAGTTATTAAATAATTTTTAATTCATT